>OY744527.1:49173404-49198404 GCA_963556195.1 Sepiola atlantica | reverse complement strand
TTTATTTCTGGTTGTTCTGGTAGTTTTCTTTCACATACAACACACATACGTTCGACACATTCTGCCTTGGTGCATTGGGGACGAAAGGCCCTTAGCAATAACACGCATATGACGAGAGACATTCAAGAATTATTGTACGCCCAGCGAAGCACACACACGCCGCTCACCGAAGGTACGTACACACACGTAGTTCATACAAACACTCTCTCACTAACAAAACAGACGCGCTAATATACTCACACATTTTAATACCTATTCCATTTACACACACGTAAATGCACACGGTGCCAGCCAAAATGTACATGTGTACTCAATTTCTCTTTAAATCTTCTTTCACTTAGAACGTTCTTGGACTCTTTGGACTCATTCTTTACTTAACTGTATTTTTAGTTGTCGCAAACGTTTTCTTTACTAATTAATATATTGTTGTCTATTTCAAATACAATATATAGATAATATACGACGTTAACATACGTCTCCAAAACAATGCAAAATGACGCTCATCTACAAAAATACGCAACCTGTTGCGGTTAAATATGATACCCTTTTCCAAACCAGAAAGAAAAACAAAACAAAGAAGGGGGCGCCCATTTTAATGGAAGTCTAGATTGGCTGAAACGAGCGAAGGGGAAAAATAAGAGACCCAGGAAAAACGTTGATCGACATCTTTCCGACAATGGCGCCGAAATGACCGAGAAAGCCGAGAACTATGCCCAGCACACCAACCTCCAAACCCTACACCGGACTAAGCAGACTACTACCTATTTCACTCTCAGTCCTGTAAAAGGACTACAGTAGAGCAAGAATCCATTTGTTGTCTCCTTTTTCGCATATCAGAAAGAAGCGTACAAAAGATCCCTAAGATTGAGAGGAAAACAGCCTCTCGTAACTGTTACTAAATACAGTTGCTGGAACAATTTGCCACACACTCTGCTCAATCCTACGTCGTTACAAAACGACTCTCATACGAGAACTAATTTATCAGTATGAAGCTTGACTCGCAACTGAAAATTGACCCTTTTTTGCCGCCTTCCTCGACCTCAATCTTGTAAGAGAAATTTGCAGTTCTCGCCTGCGTTAGCCTCGCTTTGACTGATAACACATGCGCTGTGTAATTCTAATATTGGTGCCTCTAATGCTTGCTTCACTGAGGTAGATCTTCACCGCATTCTCCTCTGATCCCCTCTTCACAAACAATGCAGCTGAGGGCAGGCGTTTATTGGCGAGTAGTTCTTCGAAGCGGAACAACGCAAGCCTCGTTCGCAGATAGATTATCATCTTGAGTCGGCATCCGTCGTAAACTACTGATATCGGAGCGGTCTGCAATAAGCACAAATAATTAAACACAGGCGAGTAATTTCGACGGGAGAAAGTTCAACAACTTTCAGTATTAAAAAATTCAAGTTAACTACAGAAGTCTTTTCCTTTCTTTGTTGTTTTAACAGATGATAAGTAAGTGGCATCTTCCCCTTTAATTCTTCTGACCTTTTTCTATTTTATTGTAAACGAGCACTTGACTTTTATTTTCACATCCCAGCTATACAAACACACATAAACATGAGTTTGTAATGACGCACTCGGTTTAGAATAAGTTTGTAATGACATCACCAGTAAGTGTTGTATGATCACGCGTTTGTAATTACGTCCTCAATAGAACTAACATCAGCACGATATCTAATGACGTCTTCAATTTGTATAAAGGGGCGGTTAGAATCTTATAAAGATCTGTCGGTTGGAGTCTCTGAAATAGAGGGTGAATGTCTGGCATCCACTAGCATGCACCATCACCAGCAAAACAAAAAAGATGAGAAAATTAGACACCTACCTCAGACTCACCCCGTCGCTTGAAATGAATTTTGAAAAAAATCCTTCACAAAAAGTCAAACGTGGGTGTCTTCTTTTCTCTAAGTCATCAGAAATGATAATAAGTATTTATATATAAAAAATTATATTATTGAAGTAATTCTATGATTTTATGTGAATATGTTAGTAGGATATCTAGATAAATAGACATTAATTCTAGACATTCCATAATCCTTTTTAGAAATGATTCTACGAGATTATTGCGATACTGCTTTTCCTCATGAATTTTTTTCAATTCTAATTGAACCCTGTCAATCAACTCTTTTCGATTTCTTGGTTTGGGTTCCTCAAACACACTGTCTTGCAGCCATAGATGTTCGATCACGTTTAGGGCAGGACTGTTACCAGGCCACATTTCCAACAATCAACCACCAAATAAACCATTAATAGCTGCGATAGAACGCTTTGGTGTGTGTACCGGGGAACCATCTTGTTGGAGTGCCAATTTGTTAATATCTGGTACAATGGGCCTGCTTTCTGCAATTTTGCGATATAATGGTAGCATTTTAAAAATATAAAAGTCAGAATTGACAGTTTCCTTATCATCACAAATAAATAATTCAGTTGTATCAAATCTGGGCATCACTCCAGCTACCATAATTTTCAGTGAAAATTTTGGCACTGAAACTTTTAGAACATCACTTAGATTTTTGACACATATTCTGCAGTTTTGAGAATTTGGTATCGGAAATAAACATGCAGGACTCTCATCTGTCTATAAAATATGAGATCTCTTCAGTCTACTCTCACGATCCATGCCAACTAAAACACTTCGAAATCTGCAAAATTTAATTCGATTGGTGATGGTGGTTTTTGAAATCTTGTATGCAACTTTACTCCATGAGTGTTCTTTTACATGCCTCCCGACGGTTTCACGCGGAGCACCGACCAAAATTGCTGTTGGACAAATATAAGCACCAAGTTTTTATTACAAAAATCAATAGGGAGACAAGACTTTTGGGTCAGCAAAATAAAGAAAGTTCGTTATTAGTCCCTTAATACTTACTTAAATGTCATATATTCTAAATAGTCAAATGAAAAGATAATTAATAATGATATTAACTTTTCTAACTAAGTTTAACATGTGAACTAGTCGTTACAAAAATAGCTGATATGTAAGTAAAAAAGCGAAGACTTATGCAACATTTACCTTCATCTCAGTCTCGATCAGTTGTGTCTACCAGAAATCTTTTTGATTCCGAAGATCTGTATTGTCCTTCTTCCACCATCTTTGGTGAGATACACCAAGTTTCTCAGCGATCTCTCTCTTGGGGAATTTCTCATTTCCACCATTCGTTCTCGAAGAACATAGCTTTTATTCATTTTAATAATGAAGGCGCGCTTAAAATTTAAAAAGAATAGACATATTAAATATCTTAGAAACCAGATAGGAGATTTATTATGTCAAATTAAAACGACCGCGTACAAAATAGCACGTAGGGGAAACAAAACTTATGGGTCACCCTGTATATATATATATATATATATATATATATATATAGAGAGAGAGAGAGAGAATGAAAAGTCACACTTGGAAGCCTTGATGAAATGGCAATAATAAGGAGAATATTTTGAAAAAATATTTTGAAAACCTGGACAACGCATTTACTTATGTTTTTTTAAATAAATACTTATTTATCTTAAAAACTTGAGCACTTTCGGTGATATACACCCTTGTCAAAAGAATAAGCATATTTTTCCCTCTTCTTTTTTCGTTTAATCCTTCCTGGTTGAGACATATTTATCGCAGTCAAGTTGAAATTCGTCTTGATGTTATCGACGATTAATGTTGATATGCCGGTGTGTGTAGCACGCAGTTACGTGAATAAGGTAGAATGAAAATCACACTTGGAAGCGTTGAATGAAAATATATTTATGGCATAACTTATAACCAAGCTCTACTCACGTATTGAGCACTGTTAAGTTAAAAACTGAAAACTGATACATAAAAGATTATATCCTCTTATAAAATTGTATGTGGATACATGAAATAATATATATATATATATATATATATATATATATATATATATATATATATATATTAAGTGGAGAACTAAAAGCGACCTTTTAGGAAAGGTAAAACCTATTGTGAAAAGTATACAGCTCAATATACTGGATAGAGCAGATAGATAGGTAGAGGAATGAAAAGGAATTAGAAAAGCGACGGAGGCAGATCTTTTTCAATTCAGTTGTTCAATGCAAGGTATATTCCGTAAAAAAGCAATTTATTCAATTTTTTTTTTCCTGGAGTTTAACTTTGAAACCTCTCATTTTATTTCTCGTGCCTTCTACCGACCTACTTACAAATCACTTTCTCCGCTGGACTTTTTGACACCAGATTTTTTTTGCAATTGGACATTTGCTTGCATTCGGGCAGCTTTTTGCCTTGTTTTTTTCCCCCACAATCTTTATTTTACTTTTTCAAATTTTAAATCTTGGCCTTTTCCAACTTATCTATCCCAGCAATTTCCTCTGATGATAAGATTTTGATCTTTGAAAAGCCTGGCTTGAGGAAAAAATTAATTGAATAAATTGCTTTTTTGCGGAATATACCTTGCATTGAAAAACTGAATTGAAAAAAGATCTGCCTCCGTCGTGTGTAGTTATTTTATCCGTAGACCTAGCATAAGTTGTAATAACATAAGTAGCAGCATTTGTAAGTACGTCCTCGTTGTATGCAGCATAAAGCTACATTTTACGCGTTGTATAAGCATAAGTTGTTTTTAATTACGTACTTATTTCTTTACGTCCCCGGTAAGCCTAGCATAAAAATGAATTTATAATCACATCCTCAGTAAACCGTGCATTGTTTGTAATAACGCCCCCAGTCGGCCTAGAACGTGTTTAATGATATCCGAATAAGCCAATGACGTTCTTAAGTCGGTCTAGAATTTGTAATTACGTTTTTCTTAAATATGCTTACCATGATATGCCGGTGCGTGTAGCACGCGGTTACGTGAATAAGGTAGAATGAAAAGTCACACTTGGAAGCGTTGAATGAAAATATATTCATGGCATAACTTACTACCAAGCTCTGCTCACGTATTGAGCACTGTTGAGTTAAAAACTGAAGAATGACTACATCAGTAGATATATCATAATCACGTGTTGAGCACTGTTGAGTTAAAAACTGAAGAATGACTACATCAGTAGATATATCATAATCACGTGTTAAGCACTGTTGAGTTAAAAACTGAAAAATGACTACATCAGTAGATATATCATAATCACGTGTTGAGCACTGTTGAGTTAAAAACTGAAGAATGATTACATCAGTAGATATATTATAATCACGTGTTGAGTACCGTTGAGTTAAAAACTGAAGAATGACTACATCAGTAGATATATCATAATCACGTGTTGAGCACTGTTGAGTTAAAAACTGAAGAATGACTACATCAGTAGATATATCATAATCACGTGTTGAGCACTGTTGAGTTAAAAACTGAAGAATGACTACATCAGTAGATATATCATAATCACGTGTTGAGCACTGTTGAGTTAAAAACTGAAAAATGACTACATCAGTAGATATATCATAATCACGTGTTGAGCACTGTTGAGTTAAAAACTGAAGAATGATTACATCAGTAGATATATTATAATCACGTGTTGAGCACCGTTGAGTTAAAAACTGAAGAATGACTACATCAGTAGATATATCATAATCACGTGTTGAGCACTGTTGAGTTAAAAACTGAAAAATGACTACATCGGTAGATATATCATAATCACGTGTTGAGAACTGTTGAGTTAAAAACTGAAAAATGACTACATCGGTAGATATATCATAATCACGTGTTGAGCACTGTTGAGTTAAAAACTGAAGAATGACTACATCAGTAGATATATCATAATCACGTGTTGAGCACTGTTGAGTTAAAAACTGAAAAATGAATACATCAGTAGATATATCATAATCACGTGTTGAGCACTGTTGAGTTAAAAACTGAAGAATGACTACATCAGTAGATATATCATAATCACGTGTTGAGCACTGTTGAGTTAAAAACTGAAGAATGACTACATCAGTAGATATATCATAATCACGTGTGAGCACTGTTGAGTTAAAAACTGAAAAATGACTACATCAGTAGATATATCATAATCACGTGTTGAGCACTGTTGAGTTAAAAACTGAAAAATGAATACATCAGTAGATATATCATAATCACGTGTTGAGCACTGTTGAGTTAAAAACTGAAAAATGACTACATCAGTAGATATATCATAATCACGTGTTGAGCACTGTTGAGTTAAAAACTGAAGAATGACTACATCAGTAGATATATCATAATCACGTGTTGAGCACTGTTGAGTTAAAAACTGAAGAATGACTACATCAGTAGATATATCATAATCACGTGTTGAGCACTGTTGAGTTAAAAACTGAAGAATGACTACATCAGTAGATATATCATAATCACGTGTTGAGCACTGTTGAGTTAAAAACTGAAGAATGACTACATCAGTAGATATATCATAATCATGTGTTTTCAATTATGCACGCATAATTCTGTAATCGCGTTCTCTGTATACCCAGATAAACGTAATACAGATGGCCACAGAAGGCTGAGCGTAAGATTGTTTCTAGTTATATTCTCAGTTATCCTAGAAAGAAGAACACATTTGTAATTACGTCCTCGATCATAAGTTTCTCACAACCCCTTCGGGATGTTTTGTTAAGCATAAATATTAAAGAATGTACTCGTAGCAAAATACTCAGTTTATAATTACGTTCTCAGTACGCATACAATAAACACGCGGTTGTAATTGCGACCTCATTAGCATCAACATAAGCATACTTGTGTAATTATGTCTTAAACATTCCTAGCATAAGTTTTTAATTACGTTCTACGTTTATGATTGGGCGTCATTACAAAATTATTATTATCAAAGATTTCTGAGGACGTACTTACAAACTTACTGTTTATGCTTCTAAAAACGGCATTACAAAATTATGCTGATGCTAGAACTACTGAGGTCGTAATAAAAACGTCTGCCTTTGTTAAAACTACTGAAGACGTACGTACAAGCGTATGTTTATACTATGCTTACACACGGCCTAATTGCAATGTTCATGTAGGCCTACTCAGGATTTTATCACAAAATTATGCTTAGGATACGCCTACTGAGGATTTTATTACAAAACTGTGCTGAGACTTAGCCAACAGAAGACAACATTATAATATATCAAAGTAGGGTTACTGGGGACGTAATTACAAACGTGTACCTATGCTATTCTTACTGATGATGTCGTTACAAACTTATTCTCATGCAGAACCTAAGGATAACATTACATTTTTCTAAGACTACCGAACACGTACTTATGAAATAATGTTTATGCTATGATTATAGAACACGTAGTTAAACACGTATGTTTATGATATATAAAATATAAACTTAGATCGCTATTACAGACTTAAGTTTCTACTAGGACGCCTGATAAGGTAATTAAAAAATTCTAAAGCTATACAAAGCGAGGACATCATTATAAACTTATGCTTAGGCTATATTTACTGAGTATGCAGTTGCAAACATATATTTATACTAGGCGTACAGAAGACGTAATTCCAAACATTAGTTTGTTAGGACTACTGATGACCTAATGTTAAGTTTATTACTGGTCTACTGATTACGTAATTACAAAAATATACTTATCCTAGGTCTATTGGATGACGTAATTACAAACTTATACATATGTAAGGTCTACTTAGTAAGTAAACTGAAAAAAAAAATGCTTTTGCATGCCTACTGATGACGTTATTACTTAATGTAGCCCCTACAGCAGACGATATTGCAAAATGTAGGCCCTACTAAATACGTTATTACTTAATATACGCCCTGCAGAAGATGTTATTACTTAATGTAAGCCCTAGCTGAAGACGTTGTTACTTAATGTAGGCCCTACAGAAGACGTTATTACGTAATGTAAACCCTACAGAATATGTTATTACTTAATGTAGGCCCTACAGAAGACGTTATTAATAATGTAAGCCCTACAGAAGACGTTATTACATAATGTAGGCCCCTACAGAAGACGTTATCACATAATGTAGGCACTACAGAATACGTTATTACTAATTGTAGGCCTTACAGAAGACGTTATTATGTAATGTAAACCATACAGAAGATGTTATTACTTAATGTAAGCCATACAGAAGACGTTATTACTTAATGTGGGCCTTAAGGAAGACGTTATTACTTAATGTAGGCCCTACAGAAGACGTTATTACTTAATGTAGGCCCTACCGAAGACGTTATTACTTAATTGGGGCGTTAACGAAGACGTTATTTCTTAATGTAGGCCCTACAGAAGACGTTATTACTTAATGTAGGTCCTACCGAAGACGTTATTACTTAATGTAGGCCCTACAGAAGACGTTATTACTTAATGTAGGTCCTACCGAAGACGTTATTACTTAATGTAGGCCCTACAGAAGACGTTATTACTTAATGTAGGTCCTACCGAAGACGTTATTACTTAATGTAGGTCCTACAGAAGACGTTATTACTTAATGTAGGTCCTACCGAAGACGTTATTACTTAATGTAGGCCCTACAGAAGACGTTATTACTTAATGTAGGTCCTACAGAAGACGTTATTACTTAATGTAGGTCCTACAAAAGACGTTATTACTTAATGTAGGCCCTACAGAAGACGTTATTACTTAATGTAGGCCATACCGGAGACGTATTAACACACGTATAATTAAGATACGCTTAGCGAGAATATCATCTCACACTTATGGTTCTGGTGTGCTTACTGAGGACATAAGTATAAACCTATAAGCATACCGGTGACGTAACTACAAGCTTATGCTTATACAAGGACTTCTCAGTATGAAATTACAGACCTTTGCTCATGCTAGGCTTACTGATGACTCCATTAGAAATGTATGCGTATCTGAGCCTACTACAGGCCTAATTAAAACGCATGCTCTTCTGAGACATAATTAAAAAAAAATGATTTTTTCATGCCTACTGAGGATGTCATTAATAACACACTTATCTTATGTCTACTGGGTGACGTCATTGCAAACTTACACTTATGCTATATTTAGTGAGGATTTATCTAAACATTTATGCTTATACCAGATTTCGTGAGGTCATATAATCAACTTATTTGTGTATTGGTTCACAGGTATTATCTCCTCGTCTGCATGCCCAACGTGGTTTTCCTCCTGGCATTTCTTTTTTTAGTTTGCGCCTTAATTTTGTCCCTTTGCCCCCTCTCTTTGCGCACAACATCCAAACCAAAGAGAGATAGCCTATATATTTTCTGTATGATTGGATTCCGACGTAGTTTAGTATTCAACAAAGTTCGATCTCTTAGGTATTTGATAATACATAATATCTGAATGATGATTTAATTATTTAATATTTTTCAGTGCTATGAATACTGATAATAAATCTGAAAAATAATTAATTTTATTATTGTTAATTAATTAATTAATTATTATTATTATTATTATTATTATTTACTCACTAGGAGTTATCACACTGGTCATCGTCAGTGATCGCCCACTGCAAACAACCTGTGGTATTCCCTGGAGTCTGAGTGACAACAAGTCTCCTCAGACTTCCAGTATGGTCCACTTTTTTCCGTTCATCACCGCTGATGACCTTGCGGTATCGCAACAGCCACCTACCACCGATTTCTCGCTGATAAGGGCCATTGGTCCCCTCTGGAGCCCGAGTGGCAACAAGCCTCCCCAAGGTCCCAGAGCTGTCTGCGCTCTTCCAGTGGAGGTCTGGTTTGCGCTTTCCCTCCTCGACCATCTGCCCATAATTTTCGTGGTGTCAGCCTATGCTTGCGCCTCTCTCGTGCGGTTGTATTTTCCCCGGTTCTGTTGTCTTGTGCTTACATGTATTTGTTCTCCATTCGTTGCTTATGTGGGTTGGTTTCCGCATTCGAGGACATTTCTCAGGATTGTAGCTGTTTTGATCATTACTGTCCTCTGTATGGTCTCAGTTATCCCTTTGATTCCTATTTCTCCTAGTCTTTTCTCCATGTTTTTAGGGGACTCTTCCTAGTGCTCCTATTATTATTGGTGTTATACTGACTTTCTTCATGTTCCAAATTCCTTTCAATTCTCTGGCAAATTCAGTATATTTGCTTCTTTTTTCCGTCTCTTTGATCTTCACTCTGTGGTCCGCTGGAACGGCAAAGTTTACGATTTTGCAGGATTTTTCTTTCTTGTTGATTATTATCATATCCGGTCTCCTTGCTGTTATGGGTTTGTCTGTTTGTACATTCATATCCCATATGATTTTGTGTTTTTCGTTTTCTAGTACAGTTTCTGGTTTGTGTTTGTACCGTTTTTTGCATATTCGAAATTCAGTTGTTTGCACATATCCCGGTGTACTTCTTTCCCCACGCTGTCATGTCTGTTCTTGTATTCCTTTTGGGATAGCTTGCTGCATTCACTTATTATATGATTTATCGTTTCGTCTCTTTGTCCACACAATCGGCATTTGCTGTTTTCCTGGGTTTTATCTATCTTTGCTTTAATAAAGTTTGTCCTAATCGCATTGTTCTGTGCGGCTGTCAGCAGAGATTCCGTTTCTCTGTTCAAGTGTCCTTTTCTTAGCCATGCCCAGCTGTTTTCATTGGCTTCATCGCTTGTGAGTCTTATAAAGCGTCCATGTAGTTGTTTTTCTTCCCACTTTTCCTTTCTTGTCTTTTTGTTTCTGGTTTCAGTGCTTCCGGAGTTGTTTGTTGGGCTGGTGTCTCTTGCTGTGGTGATCAGTCTTTCCGTGTTCTGGGTTACATATTTCTCCAGCTCTTTTTTGGTGTCTTCCACACAGTCTTCTATACTTACCAGTCCTCTACTTCCTTCATTTCTTTTCATGTAGAGTCTGTCCGTATCGTCTTTTGGGTGCAATGCATTGTGCATAGTCATTAGTTTTCTAGTCCTCTGGTCAAGGTGCCTGAGTTCTTCTTTGGTCCAGCCTATGAATGGTCCAGAGTATCTTATTAGTGATACAGCCCATGTGTTTATCCCTTTTACTAGGTTTCTGCTATATAGTTTAGTTTCTAAGAGTTTCCTTGTTCTTCGTAGATATTCTTTTCCAATCTTCTCTTTCATTTCTGTATATTTGATTGTGTCTGCTTCCAGAACTCCCAGGTATTTATAACTATCTTGTTCTCCTAGCGCCCTCATCTCCTCTTGGTTGGGGAGTTCTATACCTTCTGTCGTCTCCAGTTTTCCTCTTTTAATCTCTAGCAGTGCACATTTATCTATTCCAAACTCCATTTGGATATCCTGGCTGAATATCCTGGTTGTATTTATCAGCTTTTCCAGTTCTTTTTTGTTTTTTGCAAACAGTTTATGGTCATCCATGTACATCAGGTGGTTTATTCTTTGTTCTGTATCCGTAAACCTGTATCCGGCATCACACTTTCTGAGAATGTAGTTGAGTGGCATCATGGCTATTATAAACAATAGTGGTGATAGAGAGTCTCCTTTAAAAATAAAAAATAAATTATTATTATTATTATTATTATTATTTACTAGGAGTTTTCACACAGGTCGTCATCAGTAATTTTGGCTATCGCAACAGCCGCCTAACATTTATTTCTCGCTGTCAACAACCATTGGTCGTCTCTGGGATTTGGGTAGCAATAAACCTCCCAGAGGTCAAAGTTCTATTATCACCCTTTCAATGAAGGTCTGGTTAGTGCTCTCCTTCCTCAGTCTTTTTGGTGGTAGGGGTGGGGGCAGTTTCAGTTCCCTTTGTTTCACGCGGTGTTCTTTCTATGTTTTTGTTTTCGATTGCAACTTCAATGTGACTGGTTAGCGTTTGTAGATACTATTATTTTTATTATGTGTATTCACTAGGAGTTATCACACAGGTCATTGTCAGTGATTGCTCACCGACAACAACCGGTGGTCTTCCTTGGAGTCTGAGTGATAAAAAGCCTCCACATATTTCACAGTACTCTCCGTCTCTTTTCGATAACCACCGCAAATAAATTTGCGGTATCGCAACAGCCGCTTACCATTGATTACTCGCTGGTAAGGACCATTGGTCTTTTCTGGGATTTGGGTGGCAATAAGTCTCCCCAAGGTCCCAGGAATCTCCGCACTCTTCTAGTGGAGGTCTGGTTTGTGCTATCCCTCATCGGTCTTCTCATCCTCCTTGACCATCACAAATAGTTTGTGTGGTGTCAGCCTAGACACGGGCCATTTTGTTTTGAAGGGCGTATTATTATTATTATTATTATTATTATTATTATTATTATTATTATTATTATTATTATTATTATTATTATTATTATTATTATTATTATTTACAACATCATATATATATATATATATATATATATATAAAACACCATGTTCAAAATCAAGGAAACATATTTTTTTATAACAACTCAAGAAACTGAATATGTTTAATCCAATGCTCTCAGTTTTATTTTCTGAGATGAAAAGATTATTCTAATTTTTCATGATTAAAGTTTGTAATCGAAGAACTGATTCTGCCATTTCCCGCTTTCTCTCGTTCTTTTTTTATTTTTTATTCTCGGTCCAAAACATCATCGCATTTCTAATCAACGAGACAGGAAATATTTTTCAACTGCCGGCAGCCGTCTTGTTTCCTTCATTTTATATGTTTATATATATTCTTCATTTATTTCACTTTTATTTTTACATAGCTTTCTACCTCTCTCTCTCTCCTTCTCCTCCTCCTCCTCCTCTTCCTCCTCCTCCTCCTCCCCCTCCTATTCGTCTCTCTCTCCATCTCTTTTTGATTCTTTTTTCCTTCCTTTGGTGTTAAATGAGACAATTTGCAGTTGCAGCTTTTAAGCGGTGCCCGGATGGACTCCATTCTGTGTGCGTGTTTCTTTCTTTTATGTTTGACGTTTGTGGATGTGTTTTGGGTAACGCCCGCGGAAGCACTCAGAATGTTTGACCTTTTCTTCTGTCTTGACCTTTTATTCGCAAAATGATTAGGGCTGCGTCACAACCGAGAAACATTAACGTCGAAACGAAGCGTGACGTTTTCTGAATCTAGTAAAAAAAATAATTCAAATACGCATCTATTACCAATGGAGATTTGGTATCTGTCAATCTGAAGCCGAAACTATACTATTACTTTGTTAATGTATTATTGTACTATTTTTTAATGGTCAATTAAGTTTACTATTTTTTAATGGTCAATTAAGTTTACTATTTTTTAATGGTCAATTAAGTTTACTATTTTATTTCAGACCAATGCACTATCTTCAATGCTCAATTCAGGGGTAGTGTAGTATTTGTTTTGTTGTCATAATACCATCCTCCTAGGCATTATCTCTCGTTTGGGGGCTACTGTAGTACATGCTCCGTTTGTATAGCCTCCTACTGTTTTAGGGGGTAGTATTTGTTCGATGGCCATGATACCGTCCTCCCAGAGATCACCTAATTTTTTTTTGGGGGGGGGGGGTAGTGATATGCTAGCAAAGTTTGACTAATTAACATTTACTGAATATTTAATTTTGATCGAGATAAAAATTGCCATACTCTCTGTTTTATTTCTTTTTCAATTATGTTTGGCTGGATAACATTTGCAATTTACGTGGGTCAGGTTCCGTAATTTAAAGTTTTCCTTAAAATTACTGGTGTTTTCATCATTGTCGTCCGTTGTATGGTTTCAATCTGCCATTTAATTCCAATTTCTCTTAATATTTTCTCCAGATTTTTCGGAGTTTGTTCTAGTTCTCCTACAATTACTGGTATTATGTTGACTTTCTTTATGTTCTATATTCATTTCAGTTATCTGACAAGTTCCATGTATTTGCTTCGTTTTTCCGCCTCGTTGATCTTCAGTGTGTTATTAGCTGGGAAAACAAACCGGTATTGTCCGGGCCTTCGGGTCTTGATTTATGCCGGTCTATCGGTTGTTCGTCCTCTGCAGTTCTAGGAGGTGCACCCTCCCAGGCTTTGCCTTCTCACCCTTTGAGAGGGGGTTAGTTTATTGCTAATCGCCTGAGGCGCCCCTACCTAATTTTTAAACGACCAGAGTGGTCAAATTCTCGAGCGCTGGTTTTTTCCCACTTTCCCGACCTTGTATCACATTTTACCTTGTGGGAGGAAGATAAATAGAAGCTGGGAAAACAAAATCTACGTTTTACCATTTTTCCCTTCTTGTTAACTATCATCACGTTTGGTCTCCTTGTTTAGATGAGTTTGTCTGTTTGTACCTTAATGTTCCGGAGGACTTTGTTATTTTCATTTTCCAATACTGTTTCTCGTTTGTGTCTTTACAATTTGTCTGCATGTTTAAACTACAGACGTTTGCATAATTCCCAGTGGACTACCTTTCCCACGCAGTCGTGTCTGTTTTTATATTCCTTTCGGGATAGATTGGTGCATTCACTTATTATATGTTTTATTGTTTCGTCTCTTTATCCACAGAGTCTGCACTTACTGTTTTTCTGGGGTTTGTCTATTTTAGCTTTCATATTGTTAGTTCTAATCGTATTGTTCGGTGCAGCTCTCAGTAGCGATTCCGTTTCTCTGTTCCAGTGTCCTTTTCGTAGCCATGTTCAGGCGTTTTCATAAGTCTCTTATCTTGTCCTTCTTATGAATCATCAATATAGCTGTTTCTTTTTTTCACTTTTCTTTTCTCGTTTTTTTTTTGTTTCTCCTCGTTTCGCTGCTCTCTGTCTTGTTCATTTTGACGGTGTCTCATACTGCGTTCTGGGTTACGTATTTTTCCAGGTCTGTTTTGTGTCATCAACACAGTCTTCTATACATACCAGTCTCCCCCCTTCAATCCCTTTTACGTAGAGTCGGTCAATACAATCCTTTGGAGTTAGTTCATTACATGGTCATTAGTTTCCTAGTCTTATTTTTGTCTAGCCTATGAATGGTCCAGAGTATCTTATTAGTGAGACTGCCCAGGGGTTTATACCTTTTACTAGATTTCTACTATCTAATTTAGTTTTTCCGAGTTTTCTTCTTCTTCTCAGGTATTAGTTTCCAATCTTCCCTTTTATTTCTGTTGATTTGATGGTGTCCGTTTCCAGAACCCCCAAATATTTATAGATATCATGTTCGCCAAGTGCCCTCATCTCCGGTTACATGCCCTCCGCTGACACGAATTTTCTCTTACCAAATTCCATCTGAATCTCCTGGCTGAAGATTCTGGTTGTGTTTATAAGCTTTTACAGCTTCTATTTTACTGACATATTGCCACTGAAGCGTAAGGGGCTACTGTGACAGGGGCCAACTTTATTGGGGGCAACCTGGGTGGAGAGTTGGATAGCCAGATGTTTGTTCACGTTATATTTAAATTTCTGCATGTTGATACTTACCGGGAAATAGGGATCAAGAGAGAATTCCAAAGGAAAGCTGTCCGACGAAAAAAGCTATTAAAATAGAAAATAGGATTTTGATGCTGGTCGGGGGTATTTATATCGGGGGAGTACAAGTGCAGTCAGTTCATCGGAGAACATTCCATGGAAGTTTGGCAAATGAGAAAACGTCATAGTTAAGAATAATATTTATTTATTTAAATAAATAAATAAATACAGGAATGTAAAAGCAGCAGCAGCATCATAGAAATTACTTCGCAACCGCCAATGTAAAATCAAAATTGTTGTACTCTTGTTGACTAAAACATGGTATAAATAAAGATAAGTTGTTTAGTAAGCAAGATTACATTCGCTGTGATTGAGTAATACATTTTTACATTAAAAGTAAAAATGTATTTGATAAGAGTAACTTTACTTTATTACATACTAGAAATCCAGTGGGGTGTCCCTGCAGAGGTTCGAATCCAAGTGGCGACAATTCTTTTCTATTTTACGTGCAGTCAATATCAAGATCAACGTGTACATATAATAGGAATTAGAATACATGTGCCTTGTTTCTCATTCGCTATATTGACTATTTAATATAGGGTTTTTTGATTTAGAAACTTTAAAAGAGATTCATGACATAAAAGAACTAATAGAAATTGTTCCTGACAAACGGAAGGGGTCGTCGTTGTCGAGTTGTTAGTGCGACGGACTAAAAATCAAGTGGATGACCCTGCAGCGGTTTGAATCCAATCGGCGACGATTCTTTTCTATTTTACGTGCAGTCAATAGCAAGATCAACGTGTACAGATAATAACAATTAGAATACACGTAACTTGTTTCTCATTCGCTACAATAAGATATACAGGTGCTAGTCGGTGACTATTTTATATAATTACTAGCGGAACCCGTCGCCTGGCGTTGCACGGGAGAAAGTACTACCTATTGCATGACGTCGAATAAAAAAAGAAAGGGCGGATTCTTGTTTCTCCCTCCCCCCTCAACCGTGTTGGCGAATGTTATAAATTAAAAAAAAAAAGGAATAAGTGGTAGAGTAGAATGGGATCGAACGCTGAAACTGCCAATCTTGAAACCTGCCTTCCTAACGACTGCGCCACGGGTTCGAGTTAAAAATACATGTGAAAATAGGTCAATTAAGCTAAGCTTGATTATGGGCATGCGTGTTATGTTAAGATTCAGCAATGACTGGATTTGGGAAAGTTTTCTATAATATGCGTGTTAAAGGTGTATGAATTTTGAAAATGTAAATGTATCGGGGTCTCACCAGTATCTTGGCGCTTATTGAATTAAATAGGATGTCGATTCGATCAAGAAATTGTAGCCGCCATGTTGAATGAATAAATGTTGCAGGAACTGTGTTCGTTAATTTTATTCGCTTAATTCCGGAATGAATATAAATGTAGAAGTCATAGGTAAAATAGAAATAACGTAATCTGATATTCGCGGAAAATCATCGGAGTGAACGGGAGCGGTCATTAATTTTTTACGTATTTGCTTTATATTATGTAGTAAATTAATACCAGGCAAATAATAAATAAGAATAGGTGTTTTATGAAAATTAAACTGTGTGTATTAGTTCCCGGTGTCGATGAGTAGAGTGACAGTACAGAATTGTTAGGGAGAAAAGTTTTTGCTACCACCTATATGGAGTTTGTTTTTCGGAGAGACGTGGATGGTGGGGCAAATGTAATATTTAGTATTAGGTAGAAATAAATAATAACAAATTTACTAAAACACGCTCGAGTGAATAAGTGTAGTATAGTGGTGAGTTTAGTAGCCTGTGATGAATGTGGTTATTTTCCTATACTCCGAGAAGGTACAGGGGAAAAACGTCTCTACTTTATATATTAGATATGTAAGTATTATATCAGTAAATTTAATGTTCAGGATGTTTTTAGATTGTTATCGATAATTTGTATTATTTGGATTATTCTGACGACTATTCACACCTTGGTTAGTATTGCCAGCAAATAGCAGTCAAAATAAACCAAATATTATTAACATAGATTACGTTCAAAATTACTATTCACATCTTGGTTATTATTTTCAGACAAATAGTAGTCCAAATAAACCAAATATTATTAACATGGTTAACGCTAAAAATTACATTGTGACCCCTGCGTAAGTTGAAAAGAATTTGGGAGCATTTAAACTGTTGAATAGAAAAGATTTAAATATTTATAAGTCATTAGTTATAATTTTATACCAATTTTGTTCAATGAATAATTTAATTGGCAAACGATACCGTAATAATTAAATTTGTCTTTAAAAAGTCTATTAAAAAGTAATACTAAAAAAGAACAAACGTCATGGTTAAAAATATGGCTATAATTAAAGGTAGAAAATATATGTAAAAGAAGACACACCTGTAATTAATTTTTTAATCATGTTTCGCAATAGACGCGAGTTCGTTTTCCCCGTTTTGTATAGCAAGATTTTTAGGCGTGTGGACGACCTAAATAGTAAGTGTGCATTAATACAATGCCCTATTTTTTTTTTTTGGGGGGGGGGGGAAGAATTAGGATATCATATTTAGAAAGGAAGAAAATAGTAAATGTTTGTAACAAAGGTGGCGTCAACACGAAAATTAAAAAAAAAAATGAAAACGCTATAAGGAACAACTCTGAACTTATCGAAAACAGTATTCTCAGATATGAAATAAATGTTTTTACACCGATTACAGAAGATGCGTAACGTCACCTGATTTGGAAGTGAATTTTCAAAGCCTCTAGCGATTTCTTATTTATTGCGACCTTTGTTTCTAAAATGGTTCACCTCGAACTGTGCAGCTACTATTGCTCAAAGGCAGCAAGCATTCCGACAATTCAACTGCCATAAGTCAACTACAAATAGACAGAAACTTATAGCGTCAAAAATAATTGTAAGATTGTAATAGATGAAGCAAAGAGAAGGTATACAGAGATGAGTAGGAAACGCATTAAATCTCAGAAAATAAGTACTCGCGATTTCTGGAAAATCTTCAATAGTGTGATAAACAATGGAAATCAACAATATCCCCGCTATCCAACCACAATGATGTCGTTTGCACGGCAACTGATAAGGCTGAACTACTTGCCCAGCGTTTCGTCTTAAACTTCACTTTGGACTCCGCCAACCACCCTCTCCCAAATTTCCCATTGCGGACTTGATGAGCTGACCATTACCCAATCTCATGTCAGGGAGATCATAAAACACCTTGACACCTCCAAAGCATGTGCGCCTGATCTTATACCACTAATAGTAATAAAGAAATGCTCTGCTGAACTGACCAATGTCCTGTCCAAGCTATACAATAAATGCCTGGCTAAATCTTGTTTCCCTGATAGTTGGAAAATTGCCTCTGTGGTACCAGTCTTACAGAATTCTAGAAATAAAACTGACCCTAAGAATTATCGCCCTATCAGTTTACTCCCGCTCTTCGTTAAATTTTTTGAATCCTTAATCAATCTAGCCATAGTCCGACACATTGTTAATGCTAAACTTCTTTCTGGCCGTCAGTAAGGATTTAGGTAAGCATGGTCTACTGCGGATATCCTAACGGTTATCTCTGAACGCATATACCATACACTGGACAAGCAGGTGTAGCAAGGGTGGTAGCGCTTGATATATCCAAAGCCTTTAAGAAGGTCTGGCATAAATGGCTTCTCATAAAAATTAATTCATATGGTAATACTGGACGAATATTTAATATAATTATATCCTTCCTACCCCAAAAGATCCAGGTTGTCCTCGATGACCGTTCATCCAAACACGACATAAATACAGGTGTAACCCAGTGATCGATCCTTAGACGTTTATTGTTCTTTATTTTCATAAACGACTTCCCTGATGACATTGTGTCTGAGATGGGTATATTTGCAGACGACACCACGCTCTACTCTCGTTATGTGGGTAAAACGGACGCGCACATATCCAAGGCAATGGCTGAACCCTTAGAAAGTGACCTCCAGTCTGTAGTGGAATGGGGTCATAAATAGATTGTAACATTTAATGCTGCTAAGACAAATCTTATTTCCTTAAACAACTACAAAAAACCTCTTCAACCACCGATTGCCATGGCAAACAACACCCTATCCGAGAGTCCAACGTTAAAACTTCTCGGCCTAACATTCACAGGTAGCATGAATTGGAACAAATACATAGAAGACATTGCCAAGGTTACGTTCTAGCAAACTTATCATACCTGACAGTATCCTATATCTCTACAAAGCCATCACCATCCCATGCATGGAGTATTGTTGTAACATCTTGGATGGTTCACCATCTACCAGTCTTTCCCTCTTAGACAATGTCCATAAAAGAGTCTCTAATAGGCCTCTTACTATCCACCAAGCTCCAGCCCATGTCACATCGCCGCAATGTTGCATCCTTGTGCTTGTTTTACAAGTACTTCAATGGAATGTGCTCCGATGAGCTTGTTGCTCTGGTGCCTCCTCGACGTAAATACACTCGACCAACCCGACAATCAACTAAATCCCATCCATTCACTGTGAAGGCCCCCTAATGCCGGAGAGCCTTCTACTCCAATAGCTTCTTTTATCGAGCTGCCGGCCTTTGGAACTACCTCCCTGCTTTCTGTTTCCCCGACTGTGCCGACATGCAGAAATTTAAAACTAATGTGAACAAGCATCTCGATGCACAGTTTCCAATTTAAGATGACCTCCTAAACTTTCACCCTAATTCTCAGTAGCCATTTAGTCTACAGTGGCAACTTGCCTTGTTTGGGGTGAACTAAGTAAAAATAAAATAAAATAAATAAATAATAATTATAATAATAAGTGAATGCAGCAAACTCTCCCCATAAAGAATACAAGAACAGACACGACTGCGTGGGGAAAGCTGTTCACTGGGAACTATGCAAACGACTGCATTTCGAACACGCGGACAAATTGTACAAACATAAACCAGAGACAGTACTGGAAAATGAAAATCACAAAATCATCTGGGACATGGAGGTACAAACAGATAAACTTATACAAGCAACGATACCGGATGTCATAATAGTCAACAACGAGGAAAAATCCCGCCAAATTGTAGATTTTGCCGTTCCAGCAGTCACAAAGTGAAGATCAAGGGGACGGAAAAACGAAGTAAATAAACGGAACTTGCCAGATAAGTGTAAGAGATATATATGGAGCATGAAGAAAGTCAATATAATACCAATAATCGTAGGAACACTAGGAACAGTCCCCTCAAAAACTGGAAACACGACTGGGAGAAATTGGAATCGAAGGGATCACTGAGACCATACAAAGAACGGCAATGATCAAACCCGCTGCAATATTAAGGAAAATAATCGAATGCGGAAATCAACCACATAAGCTACGAGTGGTAACCAGCCACATGGAAGTTACAGTATGAAGAAAACGAAATTACATGAAGAACACAACCCTACGAACAAATGGAACAGAAACTGCAAGAAATCTCATAAACTGCCCCTCCCCTCTCAAATTGATGGCACCATCCTCGGCTGATATCACACAAAATAGTCGTGAAGGGTCAAAGAGGATGAGAGAGCACTAACCAGACCTCCACTGGAAGAGTGTATGGAGTGCTGGGACCTTGAGGAGGCTTATTGCAACACAAATCCCAGAGGAGACCAATGGTCGTTGCCAGCAAGAACTTAATGGTAGGCAGCTGTTGCGATACTGCAAGGTCATTTGCGGTGGTTATTGAAAAGAGGTGGAGAGTACTGGAAATTTGAGGAAGTTTGTTGTCACCCAGACTCCAGGAAAAACCACCGGTCGTTGTCGGTGAGCAATCACTGATAATAACTTATGTAATAACTCCAAGTGAGCACAAATAATAATAATAAAATAATAATGATGATGATATTATTATTATTATTATTATTATTATTATTATTATTATTATTATTATTATTATTGTTATTGTTATTGTTATTGTTATTGTTATTGTTATTGTTATTCTTCTTCTTCTTCTTCTTCTTCTTCTTCTTCTTCTTCTGTCGAGAACAAAGTTGGCATTCATCTGAAAAATATTCCTATTCAGATAGAGTATTTTCTGAAAGGATTAAATCGAATTATAATTTATTGTTAAGAATATGGTAGCACGATCCACAAGAAGAACTGACTATGCAAAATAAAATGTTGATTTTGTAGGAATAAAGCTATTGATGATGAAAATCGATAAACAGACTGACTTTATTATATGTATATGTATATATTATATCAGTAAATATTATATATATAACTATTATATCAGTAAATAAACAAACTGACTTTATTATATATATGTACATATTATATCAGTAAATAGTATATATATATATATATATATATATATATATATATATATATATATATATATATATATTCAAATATAAACTCAAAGTAAACTTTTTAGTAAATAGGACCTATAGTGAAAAGGTTAAGCTCAATATACGAGATAGAGCAATTATAAAGCTAGAAGAAATAAGAGTGATAAACATGTTCGAATGTCCAAATTTTTCACCCCATTCTTAATATTTTAAATATTTTTCAAATATTTGAACTTTGGCTTTTTCTACAGCCAACTTATCTATCTGTATTTCTCCTCTGATAAGATTTCGATCTTTAAAAAGCCTTGGCTTAAGGAAAGAATAATAAACACTGGTTTATTACAGAATACACCTTGCATTGAACAATCGAAATGTGAAATAAATTTGGACATTCGAACATGTTTATCACTCTTATTTCTTCTATCTTTATATATATATATATATATATATATATATATATATAATATCAGTAAATATTGATAAAACTAAATACGTTTGTAAAAAATATCTTTTCAGGCAACGATTTATTTTTGGAAGATATCTAATATGTGGGGTGTAAGAAATGTAATTTACTCACAATGAAAGTTTGATTTACATTCATATAACTATAAAATGCTATGATCACTAAAAAGAAAACGAAAATAAAAAGAACATTTTGGTTCAAATGCCAGTTATTATTTTTAACGTGACGTCATTCAGTATATTTTGTTTTAATTTCGCGGAACTTGTCACACGTGTTTGAAATGGACGAATTCCGAGAGACGCGTTTCCATGAATTTTATGTAAATGATAAACAAAGCGAAGAATAAAATTTCGTATGAAAAAAATGAAGTGAAGACAGATTAAATGAAACACAGCACATTTATATATTTACAACTTTACACAGTATGAACTTGTTAATTGCTCATTTGTGTATGTAGGCAACAGTTTATGGTTCATTCATTATGGAAATCGCTCCAGACAATTCATGAAGCCACTTGATGTAAGGAGCTAAAAAGAACGAAAGATCATTAACGCAAAGTCGGAAGATGCCTATTAAATTTAGACTTGAAAAGACCAAGGCTATAGGTAGGAGGAACACAGTCAGCAGGAAGAGCTTTCCACAAGCGTGCAGTTCTTAGAGAGAAGCTACTGGAATATGAAGATGTATAAACACGAGGTACCTGAAGAGTGAATTGATGAAGACCACTCGACCAACAAGTCAAACGAGCTGGAACAAAGGAAGCAGGGAATAAATCAGACAATTGTGAAGAACACATGCCATGATATTATGGCATTATCAGAAGAGACTGAGACTCGCAACATCATGCATGTGTACGTGAGAGAGAGAGAGAGAGAGAGAGAGAAAGGGGGGCAGAGAAGAAGAAAAGGTAGGACTAAACAAATTACAGATACGTTTCTGAACCTTATATCAACACTCCTCAAATGAGACAGATAATCACCAGCCGAAATATAACCACAGTGCTCTATGCAAAGTGTGATAGTCGATTTATAAAGATAGGGAATAGCTTTATGTGTGAGGAAGTATTTGGAGCGATAGAGAGAACCGACTTTAGCAGAAGCGGAAAGAGCAATGGATCTAATGTATGAAATTCAAGAAAGATTTGATGAGAAAGAAAGACCAAGAGTTTTCAGAGTTGCTTTCTCTATAAGAATAGAGTCATCAATTAAAATCTCAGGAAGAAACAGGTGAGCATTTGAAACGCCAGCGCACTATGAGAAATGCACTCTGGCTGACAAAAAATGCTGAGCAGCTCCGTCGGCATTTTCCGGTGAGGGGCGCCTCAGGCAATTAGCAATAAACTAACGCCTTCTCAAAGAGAGTAGATAAATTGTGGGAGGGTGAACTTGCTAGGACTGCACAAGACCATACTTTAGCCCGACAGAAACAAGTCCACCAATTTTAAAATGGTCTAGACTTTATCGGACTGATTGCTAAGGATGTATCCTCAACTGGTATGAACATCACATACAAACGCTCAGTATGCATGTGAAAGAATATTAATGTTTGATTTTAATGATCCCAATGATTTGTTTATAGTAAATTTTGTTCATTTCACCGGCGAGTAGCTCAGGGGGATACCTGACTCTCTCTTTCTCTTTCTCTCTCTTTCTGCCGTTTGATACCGACTCCCTATCACTGGCTGTGCTGATCCCTTTTTTCTAGAAAACACGTAAGATCCTAGTGCTAGCTGAATGTTAACAGGAATAGATTTATTAATCTTTTTCTATATTAATATCTTAGTTTTTATATTAGGATCAACTGGGTGGACGTATGTTGGATAATGGCCCTGTGGGGCCGGACGCATCTTGAAGTGAGTGTATGTGTGAGGGATCGTTTGGTTTGGCTTGCGCGATTTAGTGCGGGTGGGCCCGTACAGTCGAGTGCAAAATAAACTGGTTCCCACAGTTGGGGCTCACAAACGTTGACAGGGCCACCACGTTGACGAAACCTCAGGCCAAGGGTCAAGGTGCACCTGTGCATAGGGGCTCTGTGACGTCACGGGCTTTTGTGTGGGAAACGGAGTTTTGCGAGTCTGGGTTTTGGAAGCAAGCCGAACAGACGATTTCTCTATGTAGTCTTCAAATGTTTAGGGGATTCAATTCTCTAAGAGAATACAGGCATGAGATTCCTTCTTCCCTCCTCCTCGAATGGCTAAGAACTTGAGCTAGGAATTAACTACGATCGAGTAGTAATTTGGTCTCTCCCTTAACGTTGGTAAAACACCTCCAAGATCGACGGTAGACTGATGCCTGAAATAAACAAAGCAACATTTAAAAACTTGTTTGCCTCCTGAATTGGTCATGAAGTATTTGTTGTAGACAAAGAAGAATTAAAGGGTATGCAACACGTAGATGCAAACATATTATGTGACTTGTTATTGTTCTAATTTCGCCCTTTCCGCTGTTTGTATCAAATGTGATAGTTTTAAATATATAATTGTGAAACGTTTCTTACTTGTATGTGTTCACGGTATTGCTTGATAAATACAAGATTAAAATATATTTATACGTAGAAAATTATAAAAGAACAATGCTTTCAGCAAACCCCCTAAATAATAAGAGAGTTGAAAGCATTGTTTGTAATATATAGATAAAACAGTTTATAAGAACGCTCTTACAATGCTGGATAATACCGGGGTTATAAAGAGGAAAACTTAAGACAAGGCGATTTAAAAAAAATACATCTTTCATAAATTTCACGATATTTCAGGGATATCACTCCTTTGTCAAGTGTTTCTATTTCTTTGTCTCAGCTAACAAATTGAAGCACGTAGCCCGGAGATAGAGAAAGTTAAACACTTGACAAAGAAGTGTATCCCTTAAATATCGTGAAATTCCAGCCTCACACAAGACATTATTATCGTGGAGGCGGACTGGAAACATGTAAAATTTATTTTAAACAAACAAAAAAACCGAAAATATCTAATAAAACAGAATCGCCTTGTTTTGAGTTTTCTTTCTAATATCTTAGGAATATTCTCGCATTCCAGTTTCTAATAAACTATCTATAAACTAAAGAATTCTTGGGAAATATCTCGA
>OY744527.1:49165904-49170904 GCA_963556195.1 Sepiola atlantica | reverse complement strand
ATAAGGGTCCTATTTTTAAAAATTCATAACTTTTTTATTTATTGATTTAAAAATTTTTTTTTTTAGAATAAGTAAAGGACCCCTTCCGAAGCAAGCATGAGCCGTATTAGCCCTAAGGAACGTACCCTCATAATTGAGTGGTACTTTAAATCCAATGAGTCGATTTCGGAGACTCAACTCATCTATCGGCGTCATTACAACACCAGAAACTCTCCTTCGGCAAAAGCAATCCGAGGAATTATTGCTCGTTTTAGGGACCAACAAGGAATATCCGACATGGCGAGAAGTGGTAGGCCTCGTACTGTACGAACAGCTCAAAATTTCGAGGAATTGGAGAGAAGTTTGGAGGAGGATGCATCCACATCCACAAGGAGGAGATCAAAAGAACTTGGCATTTCTCGAAGCTCACTTCGGAGAATGCTAAGAGAAAGAGGATATTTTCCATATAAAGTGCAGCTAGTTCAAGAACTTCAACCTCGAGATAATGAAAAAAGACTTGAGTACGCTATGCGACTCCAGGATTTGGCCAATGATGATCCCGATTTTCTCAAAAAACTAATAATGTCGGATGAAGCCCATTTTCATCTTGATGGGTTCATCAATAAACAAAATTGCCGAATATGGGGTACGGAGAACCCAAGGATAATTCAGCAGCACACATTACATTCACTCAAGTGCACGGTGTGGTGTGGCGTTACTGCTGAAGAGATAATTGGCCCCTATTTCTTTGAAGACGATGCCGGAAATCAGGTAACAGTAACGGGTGACCGCTACCGATAAATGCTGCAAAATTTCTTGCAACCGTGGGTTGCCGCCAAACCTGACAGGATGTGGTTCCAACAGGATGGAGCCACAGCACACACTGCGAGAGATACCCTTACACTTTTAGAGGGTATATTTGGAAATCAGATTATCTCTCGCAGTTGCGAAATTCAATGGCCTCCACGATCACCCGACCTTACAGCTCCTGACTTCTTCTTATGGGGTTACCTCAAAGAAAAGGTTTATGCCAATAAGCCAAACAATATTGAGGAACTGAAAGCAAATATTGAAGCAGAAATAAGAGCCATAAGTCCTCAGATGTTGCAAACTGTTATGGAAAATGTTTTAAAAAGAGCCGAAGAGTGTGAAGCCGCCAACGGCGCCCATTTAGAAAACATTATTTTTGCTTAAAAAACTCAAAACAGTGTAAAAAACAATACTTTAGTTTTTGTAAGTTTTAAGAAGTGTTTTTCGGCTAAAATTTGTTTTGTTTATTTCAAAAAATCTCGGAAGGGTTAGTCTACACACACATAAAGTTTGGTGAGTTTAACTTTTATTTTGTGGAAGTTATTCAAATTTAAAGATAGGACTCTTATTTTGGCCCACCCTGTATATATATATATATATATATATATATATATATATATATATATATATATATATATAATTATGTACGGACCTGAGCGCCGGGCTTCAGAATATATATTCTACCTGCTACCAACGAGCTTTTGTGGCCCTAGGCGTAAGAGCACCGGACTTTAGTCACTGAGGTCACGGTTTCAAGCCTCGCTAGATTTAACCGATGCTTAATTATATTTTCCATTTTCTGATTTCATCTCTTTTGTTCGGTTTTCTTATGATGTGCGCGAGGGTGGGGGCGGTTGTTTGGAGTAAACTACCGGGGTTACCTATGTTTACTTTCATCTCTTCTAACGTGTACAAATTTTATTTTCCGAAAGTGATATTAAATTATAAGATGGTATAATTTTGAATTTAATATTTATAATCTAAATAGTGAGTATTATTTTCTGTTAAAATCGTGACTTGCATTATTTCTCAACGTATACATGATAGCATTGATTTCTTCTCAAATTAGTACTAAATAACGTTGGAAAATGGAGGGAAAAGCCACCCCCATTGGAGAAAAGTGCTCAGTCGACCCCCGAAGAGTAAATATTTTTTCCGATTCTGAGATGTTACACATCCCTGGGCTGGCCGGTCGGAATGATGTCACCCGTGTGACCGTTTGTTGGGTACCCTCGGAGGAGAAGTTTCACATACATACATACATACATACATACATACATACATACATACATACAACTAGGATTTATATAATGTATAGATGCAAACTCATGCCCGTTAAATGGCTCTTGTAAGCAAGCGAATTTACGAGTGTACTGTGCTTAAGAGACACACATTTGCCCCTAATTCCGATAATGGTACTAGAGACACTAATCAGAATGACAATAGCAATACTTTTGAAACAGATGTGAATGGACATGATAGCAATAGTAGATCGAACACAGCCACCCCTACTAATGAGGCGGTTTATATAGGCTCTACGGCATGTTGGCTAAAAGATAGAATCTCAAGATACTTTTATACCTCAAATTCGCATCTTTCGCATTACCCATATTTGAGATCTTAGAGACAATAACAGACGTCAACGTCAAATGGGAAGTAGTTTAAAAATGAGCACCTATGCACCCTTATACAAGTACTGTAGGGTATGTAGGGAAGATGCTCTTTTATCATGAAATACAATGCTCCGTTGCTAAATAAAAAAGACGAGGTACTGTCCAATTGCATGCACAAAATCAAGTACAGGTATTCTAACTTTAAGGTACCTTAACCTTGTTCAAGGCACCCCCACAAAACTCATACCCCCATTCTGTCCCACCTAACTTAGACTGTATAAATGAAATATTCTTCTTAGTGCTCGGTGGATAATTTGTATTCTAGAATTGCTCCTCATATTGCTCGTAACTGGAGTGTCTTGCCCATTGTCTACTACCCCTGCCCCCCCGAGGGCTTGGCTGGCTTTTCCGCCATTTTTCCTGGCATGAACTTACTCATACAATGTTTTATTAATGCAACAGTGTGTATGTAAGTTGGGACTGTGGGGGAACTGTGGGGGTTCTGTTAGGCGTATGGGTGGGGTGGTGGTCTGTGAACAGGAAGCTTCGGTGCGGCGGTGTGTGGGGGTAGTTTTTTAAGTACATATATTTATTATTAATTCATATACTGTTATACTCCTTAATTGTTTATACAATACTTATAGCTATTTACTATAGAATATAATTAAAGTTAATTTTTATTTTTATTTTCGTATTTTAGAAAGAAATGTATGTGTGTGTCTGTGCATATGCGTAGTTAACAATATGCCATTTTAAATCCATGTACGATAAGGATTCTGCGGACATGTCCTGAATAAGAAAACTCAAGTAGACCCCCCCTTTCTCCCTTGATAACTCATCTCATAATCGGGACACTATTTTTAGCAAATATATAACAGGAATACATTTATCAATGTAACTATAGGAGATTGTCACGACCTTTAAATGTACTAACTCTTCTTTAATAATATAAAAATAAGTGGATAGATGTTGAGGAGTCGACCTTGTGGGAATTATTTGATCTTTCATCTTGCATCCACTTTCTCTTGTCCTCTGAACTTCTGGATGAAGCTTAGATTAAAACTAGGTCAGCTAACTCAACAGCCAGATTGTGAGTAATCATCTGAGATAAGATCTTCCTGACTCCCCTCTCACCCTATTGCACCCGACAGCTACATACTCTATCAGGGCGTAAAACTCTTCTATTACCCAACTCAACCCTTCCTCATTTCATCCCCCCCTTCCATATCCATAATTCCTAATAAGTCTAACTGATTCTCGCTCTTCAGTTATAAAGGTCTGGCTGTATACTTCCATGCAAGGCAAAAGATTAATAAATCCCATTCTCAAGTTGGTGTTCACCCAGTCACTCGTTTTCTGTGACTATATCGACTCTACAGACTGTCTAATAATTCGAACACTTCTATTATCGGGAAAAATCATTAAATTGATGACGGGTTGTTTTTGTCCGTTATTTGTACACTAATCCATCGGATTACATTGTGGACACATTTTTTGTTGTTTCGCTCTCAATTACCCGAATTATCACCGCGAAGGAACTATTTTTTAACGGTTAGTCATTTTTAAGACTACACACTCTTCCCCAAGCAGACCCTACATACACTTTGAAAATAACCTTAGTTGAAACTGGACTTCTAATTGCTCTTATCCATTCATATTTGTTTTATGCTCACCTTTGTCAAACTGTTTCTTGTCTTGTATATGATACTTTTGACTTATGTATTTTGCTTTAACAAATTGTATTCTGTTTTTTAATATATTTGAAAACCCCCGGTGTACTTCCACCTTTATGTTAATCCCATGTAAATCCTATCTTTTTTCTCTCTGACCAGTTTTCTTTCTTATCAATAGTAATTATGGCATAATCCGGCTTTAGCGACGGTAGCAGCGTTATTGTTCATGATGTGGCCATTATTGCTGTGATGTTCTTGGATTGCTATTACAATTATTTTTTCTAACCCCCTAATATTCTATTTTAGATTCATATCCAATATAGACCCTATCGATTCGATATGTATTACTTTAACTTTGACTATTATTACAACTAATAAGATTATTATTATTATCATTATTATCTTCATTATAAGTTTTATTATAATTATTATTACTATTATTTTATTATTGATAGTAGGATTATTATTATCAATATTAATATAATTATTATTATCATTGTTAATATGATTATTATTCCTATTATTTATAATAATTATTACATATTTTATTGCTATAATCACTGTAAGTATTGCTATAATAACCATTGTAACTACTACTATTGCTATGATTATTGGTATTATTATTACTTTCACTAGTATTATTATAATTATTATTATTATTACCATGATTATGATTATTATTATTATTATTATTATTGGTGTTTATATTGACTAATGGTGGAACTAACATAATATATGTTTCATGTGTTCTATGTTATAACCTTTTTAAAATATTTTTTTTTTGTGAATTAAGTAAAGAATGTTGATGTTTTCACCCAATTTTCTGTTGCTGTCCTAAGTATAAGGCGGTGAGGAAGAGATATATAGTGAATCGCACCCCCCCACACACACACATATATATATATATATATATATATATATATGT
>OY744527.1:49155904-49158404 GCA_963556195.1 Sepiola atlantica | reverse complement strand
ATGCTTCGTGTCTTTTTTACAACACACACACACACACACACACACACACACACACACACACACACACACACATATATATATATATAGTTTTAAAAGTAGAGCACTGTTTGAAATTGAAAAGTTTGTTGTCATCGTCGATATGCTAGTTCCGCTCGAGTGTTGAATACTGTAGACAGCTAAGACCCCCCGCATCCCGGGTAAGTGTATCTTAATTTCAATTACTGTCTGCGTCGATTTCTCGCGGTCGCGTGGTTCTGAGCGTTTGTCTCGTGATTCTAGCCTGAATCTAGGAACGGCATTCGAGCTCATGCGACTGCCTGCAACCACCATTCCTACACTGATGAGGGTAAGAGAACCCGAAACGACGTCGTCTGTAAGTGAAAAACACTTTAATATGAACTAAATTTTATATATATAATATATATATATATATATATATATATATATATATATATATATTCGCTGTTTAAAATTGGCCGAGCGGTTAAAGACGTCGGATCTGATTTGAAAAATACTTGTAGTCCGGGGGTTCGAATCGCATGACCGGTGGTGAATAGTCATATCTCTATGCTGATGAGTCCCGATTTAAAAAGGACGAAACGTATACGTACATAGATAATAAACAATAACATATATATATATATATATATATATATATATATATATATATATATATATATATATATATATATATATATATATATATGGCCGTGTTGAGTGCAAATACACCCAACACAGTGATCGATAAGAGCGTAATATATCTATTTATGATTTTGCAGAAGTTTAGATCTCATGATACAAAGGTTTCGCGATTAAATCGGAGGGTCGCAAAATACTGCTGGGTGTAATGCGTTCGATCGCTCGTCAGCTATGTCTGATCTATAAATGGATGAACGACCAGAAGTGGGGAAATAGGTAACACCGCCAATTTCTTGTCTGTTGCATGCTGGTCTTCAAAGATTTTCATTTTTATTATTTCTTGGTAAACAAATAGTAAAGTAAAGTAAATTCGTATGAATCAGAATGGTACAACTTTGTTGACCATTCTGATTCTGCTGTCGGTATTCTTGTAAGAGGGACCACGTAATGGTTGCCAATATCCCTAAGTAAAAGTGGTATTATGGAATCGACTGGATTCGAACTTGGTACACTCAGGTCGTCAGTCCGTGTCGCTATCCACTTAATCACCGTCACATTGAAGACAGATGACAAATATATTAAAAATAAAAATATAATATAATATATGAGAAAAATAAAATAAATTATAGGAAGCTATATATATATATATATATATATATATATATATATATATGAATGATAAAAAAATGAAACTAATATTCCAACGTAATGGAAAATTAAAAAAGGAAACCCAAAAATATTATTTATGTATTAATCAACGTTTCGTCGTTATTTCAAGACTTCTTCAAACCAATTATGCTGAGGAAGTGTTAAAATGAAGACGAAACGTTGATGAATACATAAATAATATATTTTGTTTTCCTTTTTTCATATATATATATATATATATATATATATATATATATATATATATATATATATATATATATATATATATATATATATATATATATATATATATATGAGAGAGAGGGAAGGAGATAAGTACAAAGAAGGAGTAGAAAATGGAAAATAGTGCTGAGAAATTAAAATCTCATTCAAACTAAAACTTAAAACTTTATTTTCATCTTTTGTTGAACTCATTTTGTTTTTCTATTCATTTTCATTTAAAAAATCTTCTCATTTTCTCCTACTTTCGCTCTTCTTATACGTTTGTTTGGTGTCCCATAATAATGTTTTGCATTTTCCTTTCATTTGTTCTTTTGCATTGTTTGGTGTCCCATAATATTTGGTGTCCCATAATTTTTCTTTTTGTTTTTCTTTTCATTTTAAAAATCTTTTCATTTTCTCCCACTTTCGCTCTTCTTATACTTTTGTTTGGTGTCCCATAATAATGTTTTGCATTTTCTTTTCATTTGTTCTTTTGCATTGTTTGGTGTCCCATAATATTTGGTGTCCCATAATTTTACTTTTTGTTTTTCTTTTCATTTTAAAAATCTTTTCATTTTCTCCCACTTTCGCTCTTCTTATACTTTTGTTTGGTGTCTCATAATAATGTTTTGCTTTTTCTTTTCATTTGTTCTTTTGCATTGTTTGGTGTCCCATAATATTTGGTGTCCCATAATTTTTCTTTTTGTTTTTCTTTTCATTTTAAAAATCTTTTCATTTTCTCCCACTTTCGCTCTTCTTATACTTTTGTTTGGTGTCCCATAATAATGTTTTGCATTTTCTTTTCATTTGTTCTTTTGCATTGTTTGGTGTCCCATAATATTTGGTGTCCCATAATTTTACTTTTTGTTTTTCTTTTCATTTTAAAAATCTTTTCATTTTCTCCCACTTTCGCTCTTCTTATACTTTTGTTTGGTGTCTCATAATAATGTTTTGCTTTTTCTTTTCATTTGTTCTTTTGCATTGTTTGGTG
>OY744527.1:49148404-49150904 GCA_963556195.1 Sepiola atlantica | reverse complement strand
GAAAGAGTTAGCAATGAAGAGAAAAGATGTAACTGCATAAATCGTAAACTTTGTCCACTACAAAATAAATGCCTAACTAAAAGTGTTGTATACCAAGCAACGATATTTGCCAACGAAAGACCAACTAACAAGAAATACTACGTGGGTATGACATATATATATATATATATATATATATATATATATATATATATATATATATATATATATATATATATATATATATATATAAAATTAGTGATTAGAATAACAATTTTGAAAAAGAACAATATTTATTGAATCATCAAGTAGTTTAAACAAAAAAATATAAATAAACTTGTTTCTTCCTTTCCATTAACCCATGAATTTTCAAAAATGCAAGCTTTTATCATCAGAGGAGATTATAGTGATACATCAGTAAAATTATATTACTGTTAGCACAGATTTGAAAATATAAAAAATTATACAATGCAAAAATAATAAACACAATTTTTAAGTATAGAGAATCAACTTCCATGGTAAAATGTAACATGTCCGAAAAGGGTACATCCAGGATATTATGAATGTTCAGCAAATATAGCAAAAAGTCTTGCAGAAATTCGAATAATGAAAAAGTTCCGTTCGTTATTATTTTACCATCTAATTTACATATTCGTTTGTGGTGTGTACAGGCACGTGTATGTATCAGGTTGGAAAAAAAAGTAATGTATTTTTTACTTCATCATTTTGCAACCTCCTAAGTTAGATTCAGCAGGTGTTTGGAGAAGATGTGATGGGTGTAACACAAATTAAGGAGCGGTTCAACCGATTCAAAAATGGCCGCACATCAGCGGAGAGTGACCAGCGTTCTGGCAGGCCCACAAACTGCTCGGAGTGCAGCTGTGGTTGAGAGGGTGCGGAAAAAGAGACAATGCGGAACGTGACGGCGGAGATGAACACTATTCCAAAAGAAGACTTCCAGGGGTGTTTCCGGCAGTGGATGGATCGGCGGGCTAAGCGTGTGCAAGCACAAGGGGCCTACTTTGAAGGAGATTAGGGTCCCTATCCCGTCACGTATTTGAAATATTTTTTTCTGTCTTAAGGTCGGATATGTTTTAGACAGGCCGTATATGTTATTTATGACTTAAACAAATCGAAAATCCATCGTTCATGCAACATCAGTAATGTTCATTATTAGAGAGTAAATAAATCGTAAGCTGAAAAAGTGTTTGCAAGACGCGTTAATGTTACACCGGCCGTTCTTACACAGGAGAAACAACACCGGTTGTCACTATAAATAGTGCGAGTCACCAGAGACACAGAGAAGACAAAGCACAGTCTTGTAACTGTCTAGCCAAGTGCTAGTCACTTTCTTACTTTGTTAATACACTTGTTAAACCAACCCTCGACTTGACTTCCTTTATTTATTATTTACTGTTGGACAACTTCACAACAGTTAAAGTAATAAATACGTAGTAATTCTAACTATATTTTCTTTAGTAGTTAATAATATTAATGAGCTATAATGAAAAGCTATCTTACATTGACGTACCAGCATACTGTGTCTTTAATAATTTTGATAGATTTGAATATACTTTTTAAGCTGCCCAAATATCAATGTGTTAATTATACCCATGTTAACATATTGTGTTGACTTGACATTTTGCTTCTGGTCACAATAATGAAGCACAACATACGTCGGATTTTTTTTTATATAGCATTTATTTGTATTTTGTTTGAAATATTTGTCTCTTTTTACTGCTGGATCACCACTTATCAAGGCCAACATCCACTCGAGGATGAAGGTTAATAAGATGGAATGATTATCAGTTGAGAGACGAAAAACCTTATGAAGTTATGGAGAAAAATTGATGGGATGGGCTCAGCAAATATTATTTCAAAAACATCTACAAGAAACCTCTTCAACCACCGATTGCCACGGAAGATAACACACTACCCGAGAGTCCAACGTTCAAACTCCTCGGCCTAACATTCACAGATAACATGAATTGGAACAAATGCATAGAACACATTGCCAAGGCTGCTGCAAAGAAAGTGGGCTCCCTCTACTGAGCTAGAAAACTTCTCACACATGACAGTATCCTATATCTCTACAAAGCCACCATCCGGCCATGCATGAAGTATTGGTTTACATCTGGGCTGGTGCACCGTCCACAAGTCTCTCCCTCTTAAACAAGGTCCAAAACCAGTCGCTAATCCAATAGGTCACTCACTATCCACCAGGCTCCAGCCCCTGTTCCATCGCCCCCATGTTGCATCCTTTTGCTTGTTTTACAAGTACTTCAATGAAATGTGCTCCGATGAACTTGCTGCTCTGGTGCCCCCTCGACGTAAATACACTCGACAAACCCGACAATCAGCTAAATCCCATCCATTCACTGTGGAGGACTACAGATGCCGGAGAGCCTTCTTCCTCGACTATATCAACATGCAGAAATTTAAAACTAATGCGAACAACCTCTTGCTGCACAGCTCCCAATTAGGATGACCCCCAAAACGTTCACCCTAATTCTTAGTACCC
>OY744527.1:49058404-49143404 GCA_963556195.1 Sepiola atlantica | reverse complement strand
TGCCAGATAAAAGTTTTTTTTTTCAGAAATTGATTAACAGAAAATTGAAAAATCTTTACTTTTATAACCAAGCTCTTATCGCTAGAATGTATATATGAATAAGTATTCATTTGTACAGACGAGTTTGTGTAAGTATACTTGTGTGATGTGTTTGAGTGCTAAGTGTAGAACTATATATTTCTGCATATATATGTACATGTATTTGTATATATACGGGCATTTGTGTTGTTATGTTATATGGGAATGTGTTTATGTATTTGAACAATTTCGTGTGTGTACATATATGCGAGAGATGTGTGGGTCGCCGGGTCGTTATAACAGTGACCTCGGATAGCAATTAATAGAAGGTAAATTAGTGAAGGAATTTTTATTGTACCAATTAAAACAACTTAGTACTGGCGCAGAGTTGTTTTTGATGTCTCTTCGTTTGGACTTTAAATAAAAAAATATGTTCTTACCTCGGGACCTTTTTCCCTCCAACCCATTATATTATTATCTCTCAACGTCTATAAACTAGTACCTTACTTAAACCATAGATACAGAGAGACTTATTTGTGTTTTAAGAATTAAATTTAATTTAGTTTAGAATATCATTTTTTTTTAAAAACATAGTTCACCCCAAACAAGGTAGACCGCCACTGTAGACGTAAGGGGTTACTGAGAAAAAGGGTGAGAGTTTTTTTTTTTTTTCAGGGGGAGGGGGGTCAACCTAAATTGGGAGCTGTGCAACGAGATGTCTGTTTACATTAGTTTTACATTTCTGCATGTCAGTACCGCCAGGAAAACAGGGAGCAGGGAGGGAGTTCCAGAGTCCAACAACACGAGGAAAGAAGCTTTTAGAGTAGAAAGCTCTTCAGCATATGGGGACTTCCACAGTGAATTGATTGGATTTGGCAGATTGTCGGGTTGGTCTAGTGAATTTGCGTCGTGGGGGCATAGAGCAGACCACGTTCGCCTGAATAATATTATTATTACAATATTTATAAATGTATAACTAGCATGGTGACCTGGCGTTGCTGGATTAGGATCAGGGATAACACCACATGCAACAGAATAGTAACAACTAAGAAGTAACTTTATATTTACGTTTAACTTGTCGATCGATCCTTGGGTCTTTATCATTCCTGATTTTCATAAACGACCTCCCTGATGACATTGTGTCTGAGATAGACATATTTGATGACAACACCACTCTCTACTTTTGTCATGTGGGTAAAACGGACGCAGACATATCCGAGCCAATGGCTGAACCCATAAAAAGTGACCTCCAGTCTGTAGTGGAATGGGGTCATAAATGGATGGTAACATTTAATGCTGCTAAGACAAAGCTATTTTCCTTAAACAACTACAAGAAACCTCTCGATCACCGATTGCCATGGCAAATAACACCTTAATTGAAAGTTCAACGTTCAAACTCCTCGGCTTAACATTCTCGGGTAACATGAATTTGAACAAATACATAGAAGACATTGTCAAGACTGCTGCAAAGAAAGTTGGCTACCTCTACCGTGCTAGAAAACGTCTCACACCTGACAGTATCCTATATCTTTACAAAGCCACCATCCGCCCATACATGGAGTATTGTTTTCACATCTGGGCTGGTGCACCATCCACTAATCTTTCCCTCTTAGACAATCTCCCAAAAGGGTCGCTAATCTAATAGGTCACTCACTATCCACCAAGCTCCAGCCCCTGTTCCATCGCCGCAATGTTGTATCTTTGTGCGTGTTCTACAAGTATTTCAATGAAATGTGCTCTGATGAATTTGATGCTTTGTTGCCCCTCGACATAAATACACTCGACTAACCCTACAATCAGCTAAATCCCATCCATTCACTGTGGAGGCCCCCAGATGCAGGAAAGCCTTCTACTCGAATCGCTTTTTTCCCTCGAGCTACCGGCCTTTGGAACTCCCTTTCTGCTCCCTGTTCCCCCGAATGTAGCGACATGCAGAAATTTAAAACTAATGTGAACAAGCATCTCGCTGCACAGCTCCTAATTTAGGATGCCCCCTAAACTTTCAGCCTAATTCTCAGTAGCTCTTACGTCTACAGTGACAACTTGCCTTGTTTGGGGTGAACTAAGTTTTAAAATAAAGATTCTGCCTCTATTGCTCACTTTTTAAATTGTGCATTTATTTTCAAGTGGGTGGTCAATTATTCCCCTTTGCTGTCTTGAAATAAATAAAATATCGCTTATTAAGTCCTTATAAGTTTTTAAATATATGTTTCAAATTTCATTAAAAATATTTCAATTAGTATTTTTAATCTATGGGTAAATTTATTTTGAAAGGGCTAGTTCTGTTCTGTTAACGAAAAAAAAAAAAATCAAACATAGCTTATACTCCATTTTATATCTATATTTGTGTGTTCCAAAGTAAAAATTTGTAAGCATGAAAGAAAAATTAAAAAAAAAAAATTCAGTTTCTCTTTTTTAGGAAAATATGAATGTAAATTGTCAATAAGTTATTAAATATTAAAAAAAAACTTTGTTCATGTGTTTGCAATAATCACACTAATGATAAAACAGAAAATAATCTATTAACAGTAAACCATTTCAACGAATTCAGTTTGGGGAATATATGACTGATTCTATAGAGCATAGACATAGATATGGGGTCCACCCCCCAAATGACACCCATTGAATCGTTAATAAAATTCACAACCCTTTCTGCAATCCTAACCTTTTTGGTAGAAATAAAATTCACAACCCTTTCTGCAATAAAAACCTTTTTGGTAGAAATAAAACTCAAAACCCTTTCTGCAATCCAAACCTTTTTGGTAGAAATAAAATTCACAACCCTTTCTGCAATCCAAACCTTTTTGGTAGAAATAAAATTCAGTCTATGCTTAACTTGTCCATAATAAGTTTCACTCATAAATGTCAAACGGTATTGTTTTCAAATTTCATAAAATTCTGTCCAGTGGTTTTTGAATCCACGGGCATATTTATTTTCAAGGGGTTAGACATTCGGCCCGCTTATTCAAATTTCATAAAATTTTGCCTAGTAATATTTAAATCCATTGGTATATTGGTATATTTATTTGCAAGGGAGCATTTTGACCCCTTTGATACGCTCTAAAATGAATCAAGCATAATTTAGACTCCTTATTATGTCTAGTAGTTGTTGAATACAGAGGTAAGATCATTATCAAAGAGAAGTAACGTTCTGCCACGTTCGCCACTTGAAAATAAACGAAACTTAACCTAATACGCTCCCTCTCATTCTCCTATCTCTGTATGTAATTCCATAAAATATGAATAGAGTTTTTTTTTAATCTATGGGAATATTAATTTTCAAAGAGGGCGATCATAACCCCCAAATGAGTTAATATGCCTTGAAAGAGATAAACAAAACGAGACAGATTATATTTTTTATACATATACACATGTATAAAATTGATGTTTTCCATTAAGTTTTAGCATCAGTTCTTCCCTATATTTACCAATTAAGAATATATGTTAATCTGCCATGACACTACATATCCAGACAAGCAAGTCAACCAGTTCATTTTTATGACAACGATTACCACATTTAATATTGAACTACAGCAGAAATATTTTGATTCGCATAATTAAGCTTTTCTTAATCATCAATTTATTTTCAACAACAAAATGGCTAATATGGCTAAAATTATATAAAAATGGCTAAAATTATATAAAAATGTAAAAAATATGAAATGTGATATTATTGTCATTACGTCGCTCTCGGCGTAAACAACTAATATAAGTTAGAATTTAAAATTATTAATTATAACAAACTTTTCCAGACACAGATTGCCATGGCCGATGACCACATTCTCGAGAATCCAACGTTCAAACTCTTCGGCCTAACATTCAAAGACAACATGAATTGAAATAAATACATAGAAGGTACTGCCAAGTCTGCTGAAAAGAAGTTGTTCTCGCTCTACCTGGCTAGAAAACACACTATCAAGTATCTTATATCCCTATAAAGCCACTATTCTCCCATGCATGGATTATTGTTGCCACATCTGATTTGGCTCACCAACCACGAGTCTCTCCCCATTGGATAATGTACAAAAAGAGTCTCTACCCAAATAAGTACAGCATTGTCTATAGAATCAAATGACACTTAGCGGCATAAAGGCCCCAACTGGCATCCATCTGATAAATGTTTGAATGAAGGAACATTTTATACACTAGAATGCCTCTTGCAAATAAATATACCAATTGATTTAAATATTACTCAGCAAAATTTTATGAAATTTGAATAAGCGGGCCGAATGTCTAACCCCTTGAAAATAAATAAGCCCGTGGAATAAAAAACCACTGGACAGAATTTTATGAAATTTGAAAACAATACTGTTGGACATTCATAAGCGAAACTTGATGAACAAGTTAAGCATAGACTGAATTTTATTTCTACCAAATAGGTTTGGATTGCAGAAAGAGTTGTGAATTTTATTAACGATTCAATGGGTGTCATTTTTTTTTGGGGGGGGGGGCGCTACTCCATATCTATGTCTATGCTCTATAGAATCAGTCATATATTCCCAAAACTGAATTCGTTGAAATGGTTTACTGTTAATCGATTATTTTCTGTTTTACCATTAGTTTGATTATTGCAAACATAAAAAGAAAACAAAAACAGCAAAGCCAATCAGAACTCAGAGAATGGACTTGTCCTTCTGAGCATAATGGAACATTCTAGCCTTAGTATAAACTGGCATTTTAGTGTGCTTCGCACTTTACCTTTTCCATTAGTCAACTGGTCACACAGTTAAACTCTGAGTACCGAATTCTATACTATCTACCAAGCTCAAATTCCTGTCCCATCGCCGCAATGTTGCATCACTGTGTTCGTTTTATAAGTACTTCCACGGAATGTTCTCCAACGAACTTACTACACTTGTACCCCCTCAACATACCCCCCCCCCCCCGACTCACCCGATTAGAAGTCAAACCCCACCTCTTCATTATAGAAGTCCCCGGATGCTGGAAACTTCTAATAGCTTCTTTTCCTCGGACCGCTTGCCTTTGTAATTCCCTCCCTGCTCACCGTCTGTACCAACATGCAGAAATTTAAATGTAATGTGAACAAACATCTTCATGAACAACTACCCAGCTAGGATGCCCCTTTTAAATCTGGCCCTTAATCACAATAGACCCTTATGTCTCAGTAGCAATATGCCTTGTTTTGGGTAAAAAAAAAAGTATAGATTTAATGTAAGTATTTCTTTAGTGCAGTAAAATATCCACTTGAGTAGAAAATATTGCCAATGCGTAAAACAGTCATTTCTTTGTTTAATCCGTACCAGTTTGAAAATATTATATTGCCCAACACTTGCTCTACATCATGGCATCCATACTAACCGTCCACCATCAAACGATTGTGTACCGATAATTTGTTATTTAGTTTGTTGCCCCCCCACCCTTATTGCCAATACAGTTATTATGATGACCTTAATTATTTCAAGCATGTTAAAATCATAAATAATTCTCCCATTTTGTACGAGTCGGTCTTTTTTGTCGAGCCAATTTTATATTTAGTTGCGTTAGCTTTGCTTGGCAAACCGGATGTACAGTGCACAATGATTGCCTTAGCAAAAAAAAAAGAAAAAAAAAAAAGAAAAGAAAAGAAAAGAAAAACGGTCAGAAGACAACGTATTAAATTCTGTGATTCTTACCGAGATGGGTGCGGGGGTAGATTGTCAAGGTAGGTGAGTGACATTAGAGACTGTTTTCACATGACCTTTGTTGTTACTGCCATTCTCACTTTGCGCAACACGTGGGTGAACTTTAAGACGAAAATCAAAATGTATGTTGTAAATATAGACAAAAAGGTCAGATTACAATTTAAAAGAAAATGGTTTCTTGTTCATTTCATTTAGACAACTTTTAACGCATGTTCTGTAGATATGGTGTGCATTCAACATGTTTTGGGTAAAGTATTATATTGCCTTCATTATTTATCCCAACAGAATCTGCGTGACAGTGTCGGAATCAATTTACTATGATATTTATTCATCTAACATATGAAGTTACCTTGTCGGATATTCAAAGTCAGACCCTTTAAATAGCATTTAAGCTGACAAATTAAACTTTGCTTCTAAGACTAACCAATTCTTATTTGTTATTGTTGTAACATGTTACTGGCAATATAATAATGTACCTTGCTTCAATTTATCCAAAAAAATTACTTTGTCCGTCCGAGAATAATAACATATTAAAATAATAACATAAAAAGAAAAAACAGCAAAGGGGATAACTCATGTTTTTAATTGAACATATTATAGGAGCTGCCTACCTTACAACTACAATTCAAAATTGTGTAAACAAAAACTAAAAACTAAAATGGCTTAACCGCATCCCGGTTAACGCCGGGTAGGGTTAGTTATAAATTAACTAAATCATGTAGGATAATTATCAGTGAAATAATTCTGACAATTCAATGCATTGGATGAAGCGTGTTGATGAAATAGATACATTCAGATGAAGGGATCGAATCAAGTCAAGCAAACAACGTCTTTCAGTTATACATGTTCAAGATGGAAGTGACTATTTTTAAAGTCATAGAATAGAACAAATAGTTACAACAAGGTTTGTTTTGTTTAAAACACGAAAAAGAATAAACATAGCATGAAGTGAAATAAAAAGAATGAACATATCATGTGACTCCAGATGCATGTAACCTCTTCAGGTAAATTTCCAATCCATTTTCATATCTGCATCCAGACAAGATATTGGCTTGCCTAAAACATGTCTACAAGTGTGTTGCTACATTTTTGTATAGATAAAAAAAGTTTCATGCCAAATAGCATTTTTTAGCATTAATGGGTGGTCTCTAAAATGCATATATTTGTGGGGTGTAATCTAAGAGTTGAAAAATCTATAGTTTGAGAACGTGTAAGTCTCTGTGTATGTTGACCATAAGTAAAGACAATGGGAATGCGATCTTGTGCATTTTATTTGTAACATTTAAGGATTTGTTGTCTGTCTATGGATGCTGTCTTTTTATGACTTATTTAATAGGTTTTATAGGGAAGTGAGTCTGGTAGAATTGTTGAGTTAATTTATAAATGTGATGAATATAATCATGGGGGTTTGAACAAATGCATTTGATACGGATGATGGCATTATATATAATGGATTTTTTTAGACTGGGAGACTATAGCATTTAAGGAATTTGTGGTAATCTGTCGGTTTAGTGGAGGTAGATAATGTTGTTGCATAGCCGTCCCGAAATGGTAGTTCTCGCTTTGTATATCCGTCCCGGAATGGGCCATGGCAGTTCTCGCTTAAACAACTGTTCATTTTTAACACCAGAAATGTATATGTTGCATAACTTTTAATTTCTCGTACCTTCTCTCTTTCCTCGTCGCGTGAAGGGGTGTCGTCCCGATGTCGTCTAGTTTCTCGTATCTTTTCTTCTTCCTCGCGTGGGGTGGGGGTGTCCGATGTCGTCTGCTGTGTCTGCAACAAAACTCCCCACACTACTTTTCACGAGACAAACAATCTTCCAAACCCCTGCTTCCTTTATTTCAGGCGTCAGTTATCGTCGCCGCTGGAGATGCCTCACCAACGCCGAGAGAGAGACCAAATTACTACTTTATCATAGTTAATTCCTAGCCTAGGTCGTCAGCCACCTGAGGAGGGGGAAAGAAGGAATCTCATGCCTGTATTCTCTTAGGGAATTTAATTCCCCTAATCATGTTGAAGACTACATAGAGAAATCGTCCGCTCGGCCCGCTTCCAAAACCCAGACTGGCAAAACTCCGTTTCCCACACAAAAGCCCGTGACGTCGCAGAACCCCTATCGCAGGTGCATCTTGACCTTTGACCTGAGGTCTCGTCAACGTGGTGGCCATGTCAACGTCTGTGAGCTCCGACTGTGAGAACAGCGTTATTTTGCATTCGGTTGTACGGGTTCACCCGCACTAAATCGCGCAAGCCAAACCAAACGATTTCCCACAGATACGTCCACTTCAAAATGCGCCCGACCTCACAGGGCCATTATCCAACAATGTTATTGTTGGATCGGATTATTATATCTAGGAATGAAATTGAAGTGTTTGAATATTCAATGATGAATTTTATTTGGTAGTGGTAATTGTTGGCGTACCGATGAAAATCAGTAGGTTATCTAGTTCATGTGTCCATATAAAGAAAATATTGTCTACAGTAGTGGATAGATTTAAGGAGATCGTTGCTAATAATTATATTCTGAAAAATAAATATGCATAAATATATTACCGTAGCTGGGCGCCATTTTGTGCCCATGGTGGTACATCTGATTTATGGGTAATGTTTATTATTAAATTGAAAGTTATTATGTGTTAAGATAAATTGGATTATATTGCATAAGTCTTGTATTTTGCTATTCGGGAAATCTTTCCCTGTAAGACATTTTCTGCAAACTTTGATACCGTCATTATGTGGGATGTTAGAATAGATAGCCAATACGCCTATTGTTAATAAAATTGCTCCGTTTAGAATAGTATTTCCTTTTTTTAGTTTGTTGAAGAAGTGGGTGGTATCTTTAATATGTCCTGGAATGTTTGTAAGTAGAGTTTTGAGTATGTTGTCAATGTATCCTTATATTGATTCTGTAAGTGTATCTATTCTTGATACTATAGTTCTGCCTGGAGGTGTTATGTTAAGGGATTTTTCGAGTGTGTAGATGTCATTTCTGCTATTATGGGTTGAGTGTGGGTTAGTTGTAGTCGAGTTACCGATCTTTTCTTATATGAGTTTGGGGAGTTTATGTAGTTTGAGTATAAAATATTGCTGTTAATGGATAAATAGGGATAAGAGAATTAATAAGGTGTTTTGTGTGATGACTAAGCTTTTATGTTTTGTATGTGCCCCTTGGATTTAAGGGTAGTGGTTTGTAAAGGTTTATGTCTTGCTTCAGTAATGCATTTCTTAGTGTCCATTATTGTAACTGCCTATCCTTTATCCACTGGTATGATGATGATTTCTTTGTTGTTTTTAGGCTGTATATGGCTGTACGTTCCTTTGAAGAAAGATTGTAGTTCCTGTTGCGATATTCTTTGTTTTTAAGAAAATTATCGAGTTGATTTCTTGCTTTCATAACACATATTTCTTTCCTCGTGCTGCCGGCATCTGGAACTCCCTCCCTGCTTCCTGTTTCCCCGACTGTACCGACATGCAGAGGTTTAAAACTATTGTAAACAGAATATCGCTGCACAGCTCCCAACTTAGGATGACCCCTAAACCTACTCCCTAATTCTTAGTAGCCTCTTACGTCTACAGTGGCGACCTTCCTTGTTTGAGCAAACTATCATAAAAAGAAAGAAAAAAAATTGATCGATTCGTGTGTTTCGTCTACTTGGTGGGGTCCATCTTTTATCGTCTCTGTTGGTACGAGATGCTGAGTAATAATGTGTTATCGTCTTGTTCGGTCGTGTTGTTGTGGTTTGCAAAATATTCTTTCACTTTAATTCTTCTGCGATACATTTCCATATCGAAACAAAGAGCTAGAGAAGATTGTTAGAAAAATCGATTATTATATTATTATTTTATTATTATTAGCTATATTAAAAAACACAGAAGAAAATATTAAAATGTATTCGTAGCTCAAAACAATCTTAATAATTGAAAATACAGACAGCTTAAAGTCATTAAAATAGCTTCTTTTATAAAACTATTTATAATGCTGAAATACAGACAAAGGCAAACTATTTTAGGCATACGAAAATATGAGATATCTTTAAAATCCTATCTTTCTACTTCCTTACCTATTCTATGGAATACTATTTCAACTATTCAACTGTTCTTCAGAATTATGTGATCTATCCCCTGCTTCTTTTGTTCCAGCTCGTTTGACTCATTGATCTAGTGGTCCTCATCAATTCTCTGTTTTGATACCTAATTGTAATACAGTTTCCAATTCCAGGAGCTTCTTTCAAAGAACTGCAGACTCGTGGAACTCTCTTCCTGCTGACTGTTTTCATTCTACCTATAGCCTTGGTCTTTTCAAGACTAAGACCAATAGGCATCTCCTGTCTTTGCGATAATCATATCTCGTTCGTGTTATCTCCTTACATCAAGTGGCTTCATGCCTTGTCTGGAGCGATTTCCATAAAATCTAGTATGTATTAACTGCCGCATTTGACAAAATGGTTAGAGTTTTCACTAATGAGCCGGGAGACTGGAGTTCAATCCCCAGTGAAGTAATAACAAAGACTAAGAAAATGAACTTAGAATGTCACTATCTAAACGCTCAGCATTATAAGGTGAGCATCAAGGTTGGATTAATTCAAGGAAAATAGTGACACTATCCTTTACATCTCGATATAGCAGCAAATAAATATGGAGCTTTCGCGTCGCGGGCGAAACATTTCTGTTAAATTATTTCTATGCAATTAAGCACTTCATTATTAATAATGTATGTATAGCTTTTATCAGGATGTGAAGTATTTACACCAGATAACACATATATACACATGAATGCACACACGTAAACACGTACACAAATTATATATATATATATATATATATATATATATATATATATATATATATATATATATACACTAAATGGGTCATTCGGAAAATTGAAAAAAGTTTTATGAAGCAAAAACACTCCGTGTTATTTAATAATCGTCACTGACTGCTCACCGACAACAACCAGTTGTATTTCCTGGAATCTGAGTGACAACAAGCCTTCCCAGATTTCCAGTATTCTTAACCTCTTTTCGATAACCATCGCAAATAACCTTGCGGTATCGCAACAGCCGCTTACCATTGATTTCTCGCTGGTAAGGATCATTGTTTTATGCTGTCCCTCCTCGGTCTTCTCACGCTCCTCGACCCGTTACAAATATTTTGTCTGGTGTCAGCCTAGGCCGGCACCATTTAAAAAATTTTTATTTATTGATTTATTTTTCTGGAGGGGGGTGAGGGAGAAAGGGAAGGGGGGGAGAGCTTTTGCAAGATTTTTCCTTCTTGTCGATTATAACAACATCCGGTCTTTTTGCTTGTATAAGTTTATCTGTTTGTATATCCATATCCCAGAGGATCGTTTTTGTTTTTCGTTTTCCAGTAATGTTTCGGGTTTATGTTAGTACGATTATTATTATTATTATTATTATTATTATTATTATTATTATTATTATTATTATTATTATTATTATTATTATTATGTGAACGTGCTTAGAATTTGGTAATGTTAGTTACTATGCTAGACACTTTAAAATGTTGTAACTAGTTTCATGATTTACATTATTGATTGTGGGATGTTTAGTTTTTATGTAAAATGCTTCAAGAATTTTTAATCTTTTCATGTTGATATCGTAGTGTATTCTTCTAGTATTAACTATGATGTGTTTATATTGAGAATGTGGCAAACGTGTTTTTAAGTGTTGGCAAATAGAGATAGTGTCGGAGAGATGTAAGGTGAGTCTTCGGGAAAGTGTTGTCGTAGTGAAACCGATGTAAGAATTAGTTTTATTATTATTGTCGGAGATACATTCTCCCATGTGGCATTGAAACTGATATATTAGATTGGTTCTTCCTAATGTGTTTTTGGTCTGAGAAATGTTATTTTTAACTACGTGGTTTGATGTATCCATTTTTTAAATAATAAATGATGAATCTTATTTCATTTTTACAGCTGGTGGGGGATATGTATTGATGTATTATATTTTTTAAGAGCCTTTTCATCCAATTTACAGTTCGGATGCATTTGGTTACAGTAGGATAGATAATTGTAGTGGGAATTATTTAGCTGGTTATTATTAGTATTGTCTAAGTTTCTTATCATTAATTTTATTTGTTCGTCTACAATATAATTGAGAAATTGATTGTTAATAAGGATTTGCTTAATGTTTTTAATTCGTTAAAAAATATTTTTTCTGGTTTAAGAAATTAGTTCTGCACAGTTTAATAATTTTTTGATCATTGCAATTTTATATCGATATGGAATTTCGCTTCTATAACTTAAAATGCATGTATTAATAGAGGTAGTTTTTTATATGGAGATGTGATGAATGCGTCATTGTTAGAGTTAATGAGTACATCTAAAAACGGAATTTTGTTATATATATATAACACATATGCTAATTATATAAAAAATAGTTACGTATAATAGACAGTAGAAAGGGATGAAGAAGGAAAGAAATGTTGAAAAAGTTAAAAAAGAAGAAGAAGAAAGACAAAAAATCGACAGTTAGCTTATAACGTCAATTGGAAACGCTGCGAGTTTAAAAAAGAAGAAGAAGAAGAAGAAAGAGAGAAAGGATGGACAGTTGGCTTATGAACGCCGGTTGGAGGCGCTGTGAGTTTAAAAAAAAGAAGAAAGAGAAAAAATCGGTAGTAAAGCTTATGAACGCTGTGATTTGGATAGGAGGGTTAGTATTTATTTGAAATTGATGACAAGGAATTGAACAACAAAGGAGGAGGAGGCGGAGAAGGAGGAGGGGGAGAAAAAAAGGACTAAAAGTATATATATGTATATATATATGATTAACATTTTTTTTTTTAATATTTGGATATGTTGATATTTTTTATATTTTTAATATAAAACTAAAACTAAAAATACATTAATCACCTAAAAAGTAGCGTAATGGATTCGTCTACACACTTTAAAATGCAGCAACAGTTTTGTAAGTAACGGATAAATTGTATTAGACAGACGAACAACACAGGTAAGGAGGATTTTTTTTTAATAACTTATATAAGTTAGCAAAACGTTTATACGGAACAAAACTTAGGTTTAGTATACGGAACGTTTATGTTTTTGTCTTTTAAGGGAAGTGGGGTCTGATCAACTCTGCTGGGAAGCCATGAAATTAAATACTGTCTTGTTTTTAAATTCCCGAAACAGTTTTTCATGGTAAACAACTGATGATCCCTTAAATAATGTTAGAAGCAAACTAATATAATAACTGTAAAAGTTAAATTGACTTACATGAGTGATTTTCCACTGAACGACCTGGGACTTAAGGTTTTTTTTAATTAAATTTTTTTTTTTGATATAGTTTTAATGGTTGAGAAACTTCCAAGACATATATATATATATATATATATATATATATATATATATATATATATATATATATATATATATATATATATATATATATAGCCGTGTTTGTTATTTAGATGTTAATTTACTTCCCATTTTTAGACAATGCGAGTTGGAGCGTTGGTACGCGCCTCGGCTACTGAGTCAAACATGACTTTTGTATCGGGGTTCGAACCATGTAACTGGCAGGGATTATCTCTTCTCATACTGACGATTGCATGTTTGGCATGAAACACATGTGTATATGGGTTTATTTTGAAAATAATATTTATTTATAAATTACACACACACACACATATATATATATTTATATATTTATATGAATATGAACACTGCATAGAATCTTAAAAAGGTATATTTCATTTTTCATTACCTAAGGTTATATCAGCGGCTGAGGGCAAATACTTTGGATGGAAGTCAAAAATAAGTTTAGTTCGGTGACCGGTCGTATAGACTTATCGAGTCACACAGATGAGTCTTTCTAAGACAAAACATATATGCATGTGTATAAATAAAAAAAGATTATTATGAGAATATTTAATTGCTTCCTTCAAAAGTAAATCAACTTAGCAGGACGTATGAACATTTTATAGAATCTTAAATATGCATATTTCCAATTCATATCGTAAGTTTATATTAATAGCCTGAAGACGGAAAAATGTCTTTGATTGAAGTCAAAGGTGATTTTATTTCGGCGTTTGAACCCAGCGACAGGTGGAATAACCTTATCTATCCCCACTGATTATTCTTATTCAGACGAAACATATATGTATGTGCATAAATAAATAAAATATATCCGATAAGATTCTTTATATATATATATATATATATATATATATATATATATATATATATATATATATATATAATCCAGGTAAAACATCCACAGGGTAATAATCCAAAGAATTTTCAACCGGGTTTATAAAAAGTGCTCAATATCAAATAGAGCTTCAATATATGATTATTTTTATTTACACAGACATGTACAAAATCATCGACACTGGCATGTCGATGTTATCGATCAACAGCTATTATAAACTGAGATCTCATCAGGCAGAGTTAGAATCCGATCTTAACCGTAGATCATATTCTTTCCAAATATGATCTACGGTTAAGATCGGATTCTAACTCTGCCTGATGAAATCTCAGTTTATAATAGCTGTTGATCGATAACATCGACATGCCAGTGTCGATGATTTTGTACATGTCTGTGTAAATAAAAATAATTATATATATATATATATATATATATATATATATATATATATATATATATATATATATATGAGAGAGAGAGAGAGAGAGAGAGAGAGAGAGAGAGAGAGAGACTCGTCATGCCAAATATACATATTGTTAGTACTAAATAAAAGTTATCCCTATATACGGGTGCTTTTTTCATGGAAAAAGGTGTGTGTATGTATATGTGGGAATTTCGCTGGTGCTTTTCTCTCTGTTTATGTGTGTATATTTGGCAGTGAGATAGTTTTAAAAGAAAATCACATTGGCCTAATGTAATAATTTTCCTTTTCCCAAACAGTTACAGATCAAATCACGAGTGGATATCAGATGGCGATGGTGACAGAAGTCTCTATGAAACACATCTCTATAGAACGGAGCAATTATTGAATTTTATTTGAAATTTACTTTTGTTTGTTCATTGCTTATTTTATAGCATTTATTTAAATTGATACAGGAATAGCGCATAAGTAGACAAGGTCTGCCGACATCTGTATTCGTAAGAAACGCATACTGACACCGAGTGTCGCACATAAACAATTCTAAATGTGTATTCGAGTCACGTACGTCTCATTTGATCGTCAGCACGTTGTCACTCGTTAATGTCGCAAGACACTCTATATTACCCGCCAATTCTGTTTACATGAATTTTAAGACGATGCGTGTTGGGTATAACCTTTGCTTCGGTATCAGTCGGTCTGCTTGCATTTTTCCGGTCTCTCATTTGTTCAAAAACGAAATACGTTAGAACGTTTTCCTAATTAATTCTCCGATAACTGAGTAGGGTTCGCCATGCATTTTCATGCATACATACTTACACATGCATTATTTGCTTTATTCGGACTACTGTTCTCATCTTGGAGATTATTCTCAACACCTTTCGGTCGATTTAACCGCCTACCTTCTTCAAATGCATCTTGTCGAACACGGGCATCTGTACGTAATTTTGAACGGAACTAACAAGGATCTGTTGCGTAACGGATATCAGTGCTAAGTAGTAATGAGTTCTAAGTGACAGTCTTTTGGAGGCCAAGGTTCAATCCACAGTGCGGGCGATACTAAGAATACAATTACGAATTACTTAAGACTTCTACTCGGTCATGGCTGACGGGACGAGAACAAACTACCCGTGGATTAAATAAAAGGTTCCGTTCGGAAATTCCGTACAGATTCCCGAGTTCGACAAGATGCACATGTACAAGGTCGGAGATTACAGCGGCCGAAACGTTGTGAGAATAACACTCAAGATTAGAACAGTAGTTCAGATGATACAAGTGATCAATCATCATCTAATAATTACGATGTTATTTATCTTCCTGCCACAGCGGTAAAATGTGACACAAGGTCAGGAAAGTGGGATTTGAAAAGCCAGCGTCCGAGAAGGTGAGCACTCTGGCCTACAAAAAATGGCTGAGTAGCCTCGTCGGCATTTCCTGGTAGGGGCGCTTCAGGTAGTAAACGATAAACTTACTCCACCTCATACCGGTCTATAGTGTGTAGTATCCATAGGAACAGATACTACACTTTCTTATTAATGTACGTAAATATACACTTGCACACACATATGGTATTCTTCCGACAAAATGGTTGTTTTTATTTGACACAGATTCGTTTTTTAAACTTTTGTATTTATTTATAAAATATAAGCTTTTGTAAGTAGTTGAAATATGAATTTTTTTATCAATAAGAAACTGAATGGCGGGAAAATATGCAAATACTAAAATGGAGGGATCACTTTATTCAACATGGCTGAACATTTAGCTGTGAATTCTATAAAGGGATACTAATTAACACAAAGAATAAACACTTTCGAAATGGAAAATACCTTTATTACGTAATTAGTTAAATGTATCTAGTATTTGTTACTTTAATCATATTAATGCAATCTCATTTAGGAGTAATTAGATAAAGTTCGTAAAGTCATTTGTAAAACAGTGCTCTAAACTCTTTAAATCTTTCTCTATGATTTTTTGTGTATATAGGTAATTAGTATAAAATTATGACGATTAGTTCAGATGATTGACATCTGATGTAAAGGACTTATAGGATGAAAACAAAAAAATTGATATTATAATTATTTTAACAGTTAGATTAAATATGAAATCGATTAGAAATGAAATGTTTGCTTATCAACATAGACCGACCACTAATCTCTCTATCCCTCTTGGACAGAGTTAAGAAAAAATAGCCTCATTGCCACAATGTTGAATACTTGTACTTGTTTTACAAGTACTTCAATGGAATGTGTTCTAGCGAACTTGCTTCACTGGTGCCCATTCAACGTAAATACCCCCGACAAACCCAACAGTAAGCAAAATCCCACCCCTTCACTGTAGAGGTTCCCAGATGCCAGAAAACTTACTACTCTAATAGCTTCTTTCATCGAACCGCTTACATTTAGAATTCTTTCTCTGCTCATTGTTTCCTCGACTTTACAATAATGCAGACATTTAAATGTAATGTGAACAAACACCTTGCTGCACAACTTCCCACTTAGGATGACCCTATAAATCTGACCCCTAATTCACATTAGCTTCTTACGTCTCAGTGGCAATGCACCTTGTTTGGCGTGAATATAAGTAAAACTGACTTACAGAACTATTTTAAGTATCTTTTGTTAATAAAGCTATTTGACATATTAATGTTTTGTTAGATATGATCGTTATTCAATTCAAATTCATAATTAAAAATTATTAGGGAATTAAAAACCTGAAGAATCATTTTGGGTCGTTTAGCAAATCTCATAAAAAATCAGAGGTAATAAACATTATCAATGGCGGGATTTAATGTGTACAATCGAGGACCCCTTTATAGGTAAGCGATTATTATGACTCCTTTCGACTAGATTTTATGTACTTAGTAACACCCGTTTGTGTAACTTTAAGGTTACTCTACCTTCAATTTTATACCCCTAACGAACCTTTAAAATACCCCAAAGAAATGGAAATATGAAATATTCATTAAGTGATGTATACAATTTATGGTTAAAATTTCATAAAAAAGGAATCATTGATATACGATAGAAACTTACCTGTGAGTGAGGTGATTATCTCCACCAGGAAGTAGCTCAATAGATGCTATGCTAAACCTCGGCAGCTAACAATGCGCCATAATAGAATTACCATATTTATTGATCGTAGCAAGGTCGTATAGGTGTTGTAGTTTACTGTAATGCTGAACTAGCTGTCTATATTTTGAGCATATCTTTGTTCCTACTGGTGGTCTGTGAAAGCTTTCTCTCTGTCTCCAGGGTTACAAATTAAAAAAACAAACAATCAAAATTAATAAATATTACCAATGACGGAATTTAATGCTTACAGTCGAGGATCTCTTTATGGATAAAAAGATGAATATGACACCTTAGGACAATCTATAGAGGCAAATACTTATTTCGACAAGATTTCATATACTTAGATCGAATAGTTTAATAGTAGCGCCTACTCGTGACCACTAATTACATTGTTCACTCTACATAGGCACGTGGTATTTAATAGGGAACCACCACCACATTTTTATTTCCCGTTTGAATCAGTTTAATTCTAATATTTAAGTGTCAACGGATGTGTGTCTCACTATAGTGAACAAGAATTGGATTCATTATACTAAGACCTCGATGGACACTTTAAAGCCCACATAAACAAACAATGTGTAGATAGGTGTGTGGAAAAATAGTGCTAAAAACGGTATTTTCGACATGAGGTTAAATTAAGTAGAGGAATAAGAAATTCAATTAGAAGTTTAAAAAAAAATTACAGTGTGTCAGGATATCACGTCACAGACTGGAATCCGAAACGAGACATAGCGAAGAATGTAAAGGATTCGGTCGCCCTTTTCCGAAGCTCTCTCTTCAGCCGCACCCCATTCCCTTGGTACGGAATAAGTATTTTCAGAAAAAAACTAAAATGAAATAAAATATATATGTGCCGATAACATAGTGGAAGGAGAAAAACAAAGAAAATAGGTTAGACTGAATCAAGTATTGATATGTCAGACAGATTGCTATTTGAGTCTGACTTTGAAAATCTGACAACATAACTTTATATGTTAGATATGCACTGATACTTTATTTCAGAAAAGCAGACGAGACCATTTAAAATGTAAGAAAAATAGAGTAAGAATGGTATTTTCCAAGAGGGAGAGACTGGTAGCTAATGCACCAGCCCAGATGTGGCAACAATACTTTATGCATGGGCGAATGGTGGCTTTATGGAGATATAGGGTATTTAACGCCATTGCTATTTATTGCTTATATAAACCAATTAATCTTATCTTCGATCACTAAAGGAGCAGGCTGACTTCCTGATACTCATTCACAAGTAGGTTAGTCAAACTCTTCTGACAGCCACAATAATACTTTTAGGTTAATTTTTGTTCAAAACATATAATGGTGTTTTTATTTATCAAAAGTCAAGTTTATTGTATGCCTACATTTTGAAGTAATTTTGCTTCTTTGGTTTAATATATTTTGGGGGTCTTTTAACTTTAACATTTCTAGTTTCTCTCTCAGCCATAATCTACACGATTTGTTTAAAATTGCACATATGCTAGCTCAATCTAAGATGTTCTATTTGACTACAGGAGATCATTCGTTATCTTTGATCCCCAAGATGAGATAGTGACGTATTATATCTGCGTGTTTTTGTAATTAAATGTTTGTTTTTTTTAAATTTCGAATGCAGTTTCATTTTTTAAATTTAATTATGATTTTCATATTGGTTTTCATATTGTGCTTTTTGGTAAATAATTATTTTACAGTTTCCCGGTTGAACTTTTCTAATTTCTAATTGAATTATTTTGAATTATTACTCTTTTTACCTGAATTATTATTATTATTATTATTATTATTATTATTATTATTATTATTATTATTATTATTATTATTATTATTATTATTATTATTATTATTATTATTATTATTTACTCACTAGGAGTTATCACACTGGTCATCGTCAGTGGTCACCCACTGCCGACAACCTGTGGTATTCCCTGGAGTCTGAGTGACAACAAGTCTCCTCAGGCCTCCAGTATGCTCCACCTCTTTTCGTTCATCACCGCTGATGACCTTGCGGTAATCGCAACAGCCACCTACCAACGATTTCCCGCTGATAAGGGCCATTGGTCCCCTCTGGGGCCCGAGTGGCAACAAGCCTTCCCAAGGTCCCAGAGCTGTCCGCGCTCTTCCAGTGGAGGTCTGGTTTTGCGCTTTCCCTCCTCGACCCTCTGTCCATAATTTTCGTGGCATCAGCCTATGCTTGCGCCTCTCTCGTTTGGTTGTATTTTCCCCGGTTCTGTTGTTTTGTGCTTCCATGTGTTTGTTCTCCATTCGTTGCTTATGTGGGTTGGTTTCCGCATTCGAGGACATTTCTCAGGATTGTAGCTGTTTTGATTATTACTGTCCTTTGTATGGTCTCAGTTATCCCTTTGATTCCTATTTCTCCTAGTCTTTTCTCCATGTTTTTGGGGACTGTTCCTAGTGCTCCTATGATTATTGGTGTTATACTGACTTTCTTCATGTTCCATATTCCTTTCAATTCTCTGGCAAGTTCAGTATATTTGCTTCTCTTTTCCGTCTCTTTGATCTTCACTCTGTGGTCTGCTGGAACGGCAAAGTCCACGATTTTGCAGGATTTTTCTTTCTTGTTGATTATTATCATATCCGGTCTCCTTGCTGTTATGGGTTTGTCTGTTTGTACATTCATATCCCATATGATTTTGTGTTTTTCGTTTTCTAGTACCGTTTCTGGTTTGTGTTTGTACCGTTTTCTTGCATATTCGAAATTCAGTTGTTTGCACATTTCCCGGTGTACTTCTTTCCCCATGCTGTCATGTCTGTTCTTGTATTCCCTTTGTGCTAGCTTGCTGCATTCACTTATTATATGATTTATCGTTTCGTCTCTTTGTCCACACAATCTGCATTTGCTGTTTTCCTGGGTTTTATCTATCTTTGCTTTAATAAAGTTTGTCCTAATCGCATTGTTCTGTGCGGCCGTCAGCAGAGATTCCGTTTCTCTGTTCAGGTTTCCTTTTCTTAGCCATGCCCAGCTGTTTTCATTGGCTTCATCGCTTGTGAGTCTTATAAAGCGTCCATGTAGTTGTTTTTCTTCCCACTTTTCCTTTCTTGTCTTTTTGTTTCTGGGTTCAGTGCTTCCGGGGTTGTTTGTTGGGCTGGTGTCTCTTGTTGTGGTGATCAGTCTTTCCGTGTTCTGGGTTACATATTTCTCCAGCTCTTTTTTGGTGTCTTCCACACAGTCTTCTATACTTACCAGTCCTCTACCTCCTTCATTTCTTTTCACGTAGAGTCTGTCCGTGTCGTCTTTTGGGTGCAGTGCATTGTGCATAGTCATTAGTTTTCTAGTTCTTTGGTCAAGGTGCCTGAGTTCTTCTTTGGTCCAGCCTATGAATGGTCCAGAGTATCTTATTAGTGATACAGCCCATGTGTTTATCCCTTTTACTAGGTTTCTGCTATATAGTTTAGTTTCTAAGAGTTTCCTTGTTCTTCGTAGATATTCTTTTCCAATCTTCTCTTTCATTTCTGTATATTTGATTGTGTCTGCTTCCAGAACTCCCAGGTATTTGTAACTATCTTGTTCTCCTAGCGCCCTCATCTCCTCTTGGTTGGGGAGTTCTATACCTTCTGTCTTTTCCAGTTTTCCTCTTTTGATCTCTAGCAGTGCACATTTTTCTATTCCAAACTCCATTTGGATATCCTGGCTGAATATCCTGGTTGTGTTTATCAGCTTTTCCAGTTCTGTTTTGTTTTTTGCAAACAGTTTAAGGTCATCCATGTACATCAGGTGGTTTATTCTTTGTTCTGTATCCGTAAACCTGTATCCGGCATCACACTTTCTGAGTATGTAGTTGAGTGGCATCATGGCTATTATAAACAGTAGTGGTGACAGAGAGTCTCCTTGAAAAATGCCTCTCTGTATTTTTATCTCAGACAGGTATTGTCCTCCGGCTGTCAGTTTTAGTCTCCATGTTTCCATTGCTTTCTGGATGAGATTAATAATCCTGTCTGGTATCTTGTATATTTTTAAGCATTCAATTACCCATGTTTGGGGGATTCTGTCGTAGGCTTTCTTGTAGTCAATCCATGCCATGGTTATGTTCTTTTGTCTGCTCTTCACCTCCTTCAGAGTCTTTTGATCAATGTATAGTAGATCATGTGCACCTCTTTGTCCTTTCCGGCATCCTTTTTGTTCCTCGGGGAGCAGTCCACGTTTGTCCAGGGATTGGTAGATTTGTTCTCTCAGTTGTGCTGTGAGAATTTTCCACATTATTGGTAGACATGTTATCGGTCTGTAGTTGCTGGGGGTCGTTCCCTTTTTGGGGTCTTTTTGTATTAGTGTTGTTCTTCCTTCCGTCATCCATTCTGGTATGTCTGTTTTGCGGATACATCCGCTCAGTTTCTGCGCTATTCTTTCATGCAGGGTCGTGAATTTTTTAAACCAGTATGCATGTATTCCATCGTGGCCTGGTGCTCTCCAGTTTGCCATTTTTCTTAGGGTTTTCTTGATCGTTTCTTTGTTGATTTCTGTTTCGGTTCCTTCTTCGATTTCTTGCAGTTCATCTTTCATGTTTTTCAACCATTGGGCATTCTTGTTGTGCTTTTTTGGTACTTCCCATATCTTGCTCCAGAATTGTTTTGTTTCTGTTGGGTTCAGTTGCTCTGTCGTTGTTTTTTCTCCATTTACGTTTTTGTAAAACTGGCTTTCATTGTTTTCAAAGGTCCTGTTCTGTTTGCTCTGTTCTGATTTGTACCTGTATCGTCTCAGTCTTCCTTCTATTGCTGCTATCCTTTGTTTTATTTCTTCATGTTTCTCATTTAGTTTTTCCTTGCGTTTCTGATTTTTGCTTCTTAATCGTTTCATGTCCTCCTTCCTTCTGTTCACGGTTTTAGCTTTTTTCCGAAGTTTGGAGATCTGGGTTTTTTTTTTTAAATTTTTTTTTATTTTTTATTTTTTTTTTTTTATTTTTTTTTTATTTTTTTTTTTTTTTTTTTTTTTTTTTTATTATTATTATTATTATTATTATTATTATTATTATTATTATTATTATTATTATTATTATTATTATTATTATTATTATTATTATTATTATTATTATTATTATTATTATTATTATTATTATTATTATTATTATTATTATTATTATTATTATTATTATTATTATTATTATTATTATTATTATTATTATTATTATTATTATTATTATTATTATTATTATTATTATTATTATTATTATTATTATTATTATTATTATTATTATTATTATTATTATTATTATTATTATTATTATTATTATTATTATTATTATTATTATTATTATTATTATTATTATTATTATTATTATTATTATTATTATTATTATTATTATTATTATTATTATTATTATTATTATTATTATTATTATTATTATTATTATTATTATTATTATTATTATTATTATTATTATTATTATTATTATTATTATTGTTGTTGTTGTTGTTGTTGTTGTTGCCACTTTTTCTGTCAATGTTGTTGTTATTTTTATATTTACATCTATCATTTAATGTTTTATTATTATGAGCCGTAGTAATTATTTCTAAGTTGTCACAACTTTATTTAAATTTACTTATTTTTTTATATTTTATGTAAGAAGGCTAATCGTAGGAAAATAATTACCAATAAGATTTAGAAATTTCTTAGTTTTTTTTTTAAATCTGACTATATGGTGATGTTAAGCAAATGATATTTCTATTACTTCTATTGATATTATCTTTGATATCTTATTTCGTACATACACATTTAAATGCTGACATACCCACTATGTTTTAGAATGGTGTAATAGACGTTACTTAATATTTTAATCACGTTTTCATTAGTTGAGTTATTGCTAAGTCTACAGTCGATGGAACTCGGAATATGTTTTGTAATGCATGGGAATTGAATTTTTGGTGTACGTGTATTAGGTTGGCATTATATTTTAAATACTGATCATATATATCTTTATCAAATTTGAAAGTAATATATCGATCCCTGGCTAAGGAGCGATGATAATCTCGCCGTAATGAAGAGCTGTGATACAGCAAAACAGTCCGTGAATGACTATATAAGCCCCCCCCCCTTTCCTGGGTCGAGTACTGTCGTTGGGTGATGTCTCATGCTGCTACTTAGCGTAGTACAAAATAATTTGTAAATAAACAAATTGAGCACGGTGGAAGCGGCGGTTGGTGTTTATATAAATAGACATTGCAGATATCATTTACGAGCGCTTCTCCCATAGCCTAATAGTAAGAATTGTCGCCTGTCATCAAGATAGATCTCTGGCTAGGGAGCGGTGCTAGTCGAGCCACACCGAAGAGCTGTGATGTAGCGAAACAGTCTGTCTGTGGATGACTATATAAGAAAATGTTTGCGAATAAACATCATGTGTAATTACTTCCGCCAAGGAGGTTATGTTTTCGGTCGAGTTTGTTTGTTTGTTTGTGTACAGCCTAGGGCCTAAATCGCTTGACCAATCGTCACTAAACTTGGTAAGAAAATCGGTCATGGTTTAAATTAGAATTGCTTTAATTTAGAGATATCTAGGTCAAATGTCATGGTTACAAAAAGGGTGAAAGCTACACATTTGGCGATAACTTTGGTCTTTATCATCGTAAAGACACAATTTTTCCCAAATTTGATGTATGGATCTGATTCTCATACAAAATTTCAGCTTGATCAGATAACTAGTTTTTGAGTTATTAACGTTTCCAAGGAATAAATTCGGGAAAACGGCATACAATATGATGAAGTAAGGCCCAGATAAGATTTAGCGCATCCTTACTTTGGCAGGCGGAAGTATGCAACTTCACGACTAACTTATGTGCTTGTTTTATTAGAGTTTAACCCTAATTGAAATCTGATGCAATAAGCGGTTTCATGCTCCCTTAGAGGTAGGCCCTTTATCAGAAAAAAAGATAACCATGTGATAATCATGCCGTAAGCGTGCCCCTTACGCCAATCTGCATAGGTTGGGGATTATCCCTACAGAATATAACTAGTTAGAGGCATACTGATCAGAAACAGACACACGTCTTTCACATCAGTATGTAAATATGATAACAAATATGTCAAGTTGAAGGAAATTATGGTAATCATTACTATTACCGACATAAGTTATTTTAAAAGAAGGACCGTGGAGTTAATTATTACCGACATAAGTTATTTTAAAAGAAGGACCGTGGAGTTAATTATTACCGACATAAGTTATTTAAAAAGAAGGACCGTGGAGTTAATTATTACCGACATAAGTTATTTAAAAAAAAAGGACCGTGGAGTAAATTAATCAAAAACAATTCGTTTCGTTTTACTTACTAATTTGTGACCTATCTGCATTAAAATTAATATTTACAAGCAGTTTTGAGCCAATTTACTTGACCGTAAATAGTAAATTGAGTTAAATAATCTGGTGTAGCCATTTTGCATCTTTAAAGGAACTAAATGCATAAAGTAAATGGTGAGTAAAGCCAAACTAGTTGGCTCTCCATTTTCGGCCTACTTCCTTCTGCTACTGTTATGTACTTAGTTCAAAATGGCTACAGCGGATTATTTAACTCAATTCACTATTTACGGTAAAATAAATTCGCTTAAACCTTTTTATTATTTATTTATTTTTTTAAATGCAGATATAAAAGAATTTACACGACAAAACGGCAATTCTTATTAGGTTTGTGATTGGTCTAAAAACAACCAATCACTGGCCGGGTAACGAATTCTGTCAAGTTTCGATGGCCGCGAAATTTCAAGTTTCTTCCTCTTTTGCTATGAACCACAGAGACGAACAGGACGGCTGTTATCTCCGCTGACAACACATCAATGCACATGCGGCGGTTCTTATGAGCATCTGCAACACAGAAAGGTAAAACTACCTGTTTCTACAACCCAGCGAAACGAACACAGAGAACAAGAAAACTAAAGACTGTTATAAGGACGAATCTCCTGAGATAAGTTCTCACAAATACCAGTTATTTGCAAGACACCTTCTCTTTTTTTCCTCTCTTTTCCTACTTCGAAATACAAGCTTTATTACAACTTTCAACTGTGTTGTGTTCCTTTTCTTTCGCTGGTGTCACAATATATTTAATACCACATACCTAATTGCGAAAATCTTAATAGATAGGTCACAATGTTTTAACGCAAATAGGTCACAAACGAGTAGGTAAAGTAAAATAAATTGTTTCTGAATAATTTCCCAACGGTCTTTCCTTTAAAATAATTTATGTCGGTAATAGTAATGATTACTGGAATTATTTATATTGTTGACGTTACGATAGAATGGGTGTCATCAATCAAATACGCACATCATTTTCTTCTATAATACTGCAGGTCAACTCATAAAACTCATTTTCAAAAAAAACAAAAAAACGGTATAGTTCGATCATGTTGTTCACATGTTTCTATTTGATAAAATGAGATGCAATTGATTTCTCAACAAATATCGAGTAAAGAAAGGAAAATTTACGAAACTTCCTTTGTTGGATTTTCTGACCTTCTATTCATTAGCTCCTGTTTGCAATCAGTGTCATTCTTTGTTAGCAATTGTCGGGGTGGGAATACTCAACAAAAAGCAGTAATTAGATTATAATGAGGGCAGGATTCAGTAATTAGATTATAATGAGGGTAGAAGAATGCTGGAATTGAATGTCCCGTTAAAAGAATGTGAAACGTGTTTAAAAGTTGAATATAATTTTTATCATGCCGATTTAGAAAAAAAAACACATAAATATTAGTATGTAAATAATCGTGTAGAAAAATATCAAATCCTAACTCTTTTCAAAACAGCCATGGGATCCATTGCTGTTAGTGGTACTTCGACACTCTTCGCTGCATCAATAGAACATAATCACGTTGACACACCGGTCCTCGTTAGATCAGAAAAGTTAATCGACGTTGAGCTTGGCTAGTATCAGTTGGGTGACCATTTAGGAATACCAGGTACTGTATATGGGAGGACGGCGGAATCTCACTACAAGAAAAAAAAGAACAAACATCCATGTGGATGGCTTTAGCACGTACTTCAGTATAACCTGCTAATCTGCTGAGTGGAAGTTCTGTTCTCAAGTATGCAGCGAAGCTCTCCGGAGAGAGTATGCTATATATATATTTCTTATATTATTTTATCTAATCATCACTAAATCTACTTTAGGTGTGAAACGTTTAGCACTATATTACATCAGTTTATCCAGTTTGCATGTTACAATTTCTTCTATTTATATTAAAACTAGCAGAGGTACCCGACGTTGCCCAGGTCTCTCTTTTCCCCTGTCGCCCCCTTCACCGCTCCCTCTCCACGTTGTCCCCCCTCTCCCCGTTGCCCCCTCTCCCCGTTGATCGGTGTGAAAGCTGTCCCTTTTTCGGTCGCCTCCCCACCTCCGCCTCTCTCCCCGTTTCCCGGAGCAAAAGCTGTTTCTTTATCGATCGCCCCTCTCCCCTCTACCCCGCCCCCTCACCTGTGTACCACCTCTCTCCATTGCCCGGGGCAAAAGTGTTATATATTTCTATTAAAAGTGCCATATTTGTCTTATAATTTAGTAGCATTGTAGATCAACACCCTCCGTTAAATTCTTCCCAAAAATGAGATTCTACTTTTTAGGCGATTACGTGAGAACACCTTGAAAAATTTGCCGGGAAGAAGAAAACAAATAACAATTATTTTAGAATTCAGAGTGGAGATCAGTTTCGCATATAAATTTAACGTAAAATAATCCCTCATTCTAACGTTTATGGACAGTTAATCAAAGTTTTTTGACTTGGAAGACAAATCCCGTGCGTTATTTTTTAAATATTGTTTTTGAATTAGGGGTCTACTTTTTAAGGCGATCACGTGTGGTTTTACCACCTAGCCTCTCGGATTTAGAGTTAGTGGTAAAAAGATATGGTTAACTATAAAAAAGCTACAATGTCCTGGATATTACGTTAAATTTATATACGAAACTGATCCCTCATTCTAAATTCTAAAATATTTTTTTCTTCTTTCTTCCAAGTTTTTCAAGGTGTTCACACGTAATCGCCTAAAAATGTAGAATCTAATTTGTTTTTTTTTTTGTTTAGGGGGCGTAATTGAACAGAGGGGGTTAATCTACAAATTTACCAAAATAAGTTACGAAATTGTATACACTTTATAATAAAGAACGCCGGAATGCCTAAGGATACACCTCCCTCTCTCTCCATTTCTCGCCCCCCCCCACAGTTGTCTATCCATTATACCTGCAAAAAAAAAACAACAACAAAAAAACCCGCTTCTGCGCTTTTTATATAACGAAATTACCTTTACAAGTGAAGTGCAAACAAAGCCGTATTTGGCGACATTTTTGATTTTACTTGTTTTCGTTTCGTTTTTCTTCTTGTATGTCCAATCCTTTATTTGTGCGGTTCTCTTCGTTCCGACCATTGACACTGGCTGTTCACTGTATCTTTATTGGTGTCCTAAACCAGTGGGATTCTTCCATTCACAGTATAACGAGCTGCTAATAAGCTTCGATGACACAGCGTGGCGCAACAGTTACGACATTGATTCATTGGTGTCTTGTATCAGTTTCCAGCGGGGGAAATCAGGAAGTCTAGGGATATTCTGCTGAGTGAAATAATGAAGAACTCGATTTCGAGAAGGGGGGGGGGAGAAAGGATACAGAAAACTAAATAGAAACGAATAATTAAAGCCCATCAAGTCTGGAGTTAAGTTGTAAAATTGTAGAAGGAAGACCATCAAATAAAAATAAGTATCAAAACACGGCGAACGTAAATAGAAAGTGTGCAACGGAAGAATCAACCGTATTTAGACAAATACTGAATTGCAAAGAGAGACGACAGAAAATACACGACTATTTCATTAATAGTTTACATTTAACGTTTATCTATATAATAAAAGTGACCATATAAAGAATAAGGACCCCGCAAATTGAAAAGAGACGCAATTCGGTCTACACCAGTTGACCATACTTTTTTTTAAGACAAACGGATAATAACGCTGTGTTATTTGTGTTGTCGTCAAACGCTCGCTTTTTAATATAGGGAAAGATTTATTTTAAGAAGTATTTATTAAATAAGGAAAGATTTATTTTAAGAAGTATTTATTAAATAAGGAAAGATTTATTTTAAGAAGTATTTATTAAATAAGGAAAGATTTATTTTAAGAAGTATTTATTAAATAAGGAAAGATTTATTTTAAGAAGTATTTATTAAATAAGGAAAGATTTATTTTAAGAAGTATTTATTAAATAAGGAAAGATTTATTTTAAGAAGTATTTATTAAATAAGGAAAGATTTATTTTAAGAAGTATTTATTAAATAAGGAAAGATTTATTTTAAGAAGTATTTATTAAATAAGGAAAGATTTATTTTAAGAAGTATTTATTAAATAAGGAAAGATTTATTTTAAGAAGTATTTATTAAATAAGGAAAGATTTATTTTAAGAAGTATTTATTAAATAAGGAAAGATTTATTTTAAGAAGTATTTATTAAATAAGGAAAGATTTATTTTAAGAAGTATTTATTAAATAAGGAAAGATTTATTTTAAGAAGTATTTATTAAATAAGGAAAGATTTATTTTAAGAAGTATTTATTAAATAAGGAAAGATTTATTTTAAGAAGTATTTATTAAATAAGGAAAGATTTATTTTAAGAAGTATTTATTAAATAAGGAAAGATTTATTTTAAGAAGTATTTATTAAATAAGGAAAGATTTATTTTAAGAAGTATTTATTAAATAAGGAAAGATTTATTTTAAGAAGTATTTATTAAATAAGGAAATATTTATTTTAAGAAGTATTTATTAAATAAGGAAATATTTATTTTAAGAAGTATTTATTAAATAACGAAAGATTTATTTTAAGAAGTATTTATTAAATAAGGAAAGATTTATTTTAAGAAGTATTTATTAAATAAGGAAAGATTTATTTTAAGAAGTATTTATTAAATAAGGAAAGATTTATTTTAAGAAGTATTTATTAAATATTAATTTTTAATGTAGGATGCGTTTTTATTTACAAATTTAAAAAATAATCAAACGAAACATTGCAAAATTCTCGTTCTAAAATGTTTTCGTGTCACTATTTACTTGCCTCCCCACGAGGGCAAAATGCATAATAATAGGGTGCATCTTTTTTTTTTACAATACGTTTTAATAAACAAAAAAGATTCTATTTTTCGTGTTGTGTATTAAATATTTATTTTTTCATGTAGGATGCGTTTTTTTTATTTACAAAACTTCTTAATAAATAAACAAAATATATAATTTTTTTTTAAATCGGTGGATTTGAGTAATCCATAACTATTTAATATACCCTCTTTATTAAAATACACAACACGAAAAATCACACGAATTTCTTTTGTTTTTAGAGTTTCAAAAAGCAGCTATAAAATAAACCCTATTCCATGTGTACTCCTATCAAATGCAGGCCATGTGTACAAAGATACTCATAAAATTGATCTCTCTTAAGGGAGATGACGGTGGTTAAGTGTATGTTGCATTACCCGTGGTTTCAGGGTACCCGGTAAGATCCAACAAGAATGACAAAGAACAGAACGTATATGGAAAAACTTTGGTTTTCTTTATTTGCCATCACCGGATGGTTTACGCCGGCTACGCACACACATATAAAAAACAATCTTTTGGCATACTTTTGTCTCATGAAAGTTTTTTTCTTGCTGAGGTCACAAACTTGGTTTACGCTAGAAACTCGTTCGTATATACATCCGATTGGAAAGCAATTTGCTCTGCATTGTCTATCCGAGCGTGAACTGAAGCAATTGTTCTACAAGCACTTTGGTGAAGTACAAGTCAGGAAATTCCTTCACAGTATCAACTTGCTTATCAGCCGCATTTTTAGTCAGCAGACACGAAAGTCTAACAACAAGACGGGCTTGGGTACCATAGCCAATAAAGCTTCATCGGTGCCATAAACATCGGTAAACTCCCATTCTTCCGGTACTTCGGTACTCTGATCATCAAGCACTTCGGCTCTTCGCGTTTTTGAAATCGCCGTCTTTCAAGTTTCTTTGCACTGCGGAACCATCTCCTTTTTAACAGTTTTGAAATCGCCTTTTTCTTTCTTTCTCGACGTCCCGCCCACAATGGACTCGTCCACTATTCATTTTTGCCACTCTTCATTATCTTACATGTATAACGACATGGACTGATGATCTGGGTGTGCCATGTTCGAATCCAGTCGGTTCCATTGTACCACTTTCACTTAGGAATGTTAATAACCCTAACCCGATCCCTTCCTTAAAGAATGCCAACAACGGAATCAAACCGGTCAACAAAGGTTCCATGTTGACTTATACGGATTTACTTTACTATCGAATGGAAAATGCGTCTGAAATAAACACAGTTGCATGCAGATTACTGAATGTATTTTGTATGTGCCTTCAAGTTGTGATGCATACACTGAGTGGCTGATAGATATCCCATCACTCAACGTTATGCACGCACATGCACACAGATATGCACAAACGCAGACATTCGTGTACCTGTTAAAATAACATCAGCATCTCAAAATCGAAACACAACTGAATAAAGACAACAGACCGTATCTACACAAAGAACTTAATAATATTCGTTCAGGTTGAGCTATATTAGTAATAATAAATAATAAATTGTACTTAGTTTAATACATTACTTTAGTTTCACAGCATATATATATATATATATATATATATATATATATATATATATATATATATATATATATACATACATACAGGGTGGCCCAAAAGTAGGTTTACAGTTATTTTTATAAATATTTAACCCATTTAAAGTTTTTCAAATAACCTAGTAAAAAAACTTCAAATATTAAATGATAACTGTAAACCTACTTTTGGGCCACCCTGTATATATATATATATATATATATATATATATATATATATATATATATATATATATATATATATATATATATATGTGAAGAACAGGAAAATAAATATATAATGTATCCTTTTAATTTAGAACCTATCATGAAAGAATTGATGCCCGATATTCGAAATAAAACAATTATATAGACAAGTAAAAGATGAGAATAAAGATTGTAAAAATACACCAGCTATTACGTCCTCAGTTGTAAAAACAAAGTGTTTTCAAATAAAAGAGATTTATTTTCCTTCCTTAAGCCATGGCTTTTCAAATAATGGAATATTATCACCAGAGAAATACAGAGAGATAAGTTGGTAAGGGAATTACCAAAAGTCATTATTTGAAAAGATATAGATATAATATAAGATAAATAAGTATAAAAAGGGTAGAAAATGCCCAATGCAAAGAGAAGAAGTGTAAAATATATGAAAAAGTTCTACCGTTGAAGGCGTCATAAAATTTGTAGCAGCAGGTTTAATAGTGGTAAATCGAGGAAAGATTGGCGTCTATTTTACAATTTTTAGACGTCAATCTTTCCTTCTCTTAGTTACAAGAGAACTATGCTGTTTTTCTACCAAAATCTAAGAATGGTACTAACCTTGATCCCAGAAGCTGATTAAATTTCTCTTCTAAGAGACTTCAACGACCGGGTGGTGAAAGATCATGGAATGTGGGGCGTATTTGCTCGGTGTGGAGTGATGAGCGTGAATAACAATGGTCTTCGCCTTCTGCAGCTTAGCACTGGATTTTGTCTCGTCATATGCAACACCTGTTCGCCTCAGAAAGCTGACCATAAGGCAACATTGATCTACGCACGTTTCTGGAACATTTTATGTCTTTCGCAAATAATGGTCCATTGTTTTATTTCGCCTATTATAGTTTTAAAACCCTTATAATTTAGTGTTCGTATTTTGGTTAAATGTTCTTCTCACCGACACGTAAGCATTCTTCCACTCTCCTTGGTACAGTGTATCAATATTCCTATGTTCTTTCTAAACTTTCTTATGTCCCCGCGAGCTACCTCTTTCAAGAAGGATCTTTTCAACTTTGTTTACACTTCCTCATAACCAACCACCGTCTCCAAAAACCTTCAGAACAATTAAGTTCTTGATACAGGTGATATTGCTGCTCATTACTGTATATCTCGATAGCGAAGGTAAAACGGATCGAGTTCTTCTGGAAACTGATGTAACTCTCACAAATTTGCTTTTCCTCATCCAATGCTCATTCTTCAATTTTATTCTTTGCTCCCTTGACATTTATGCAAGAGTTTGTTTCACTGAAAGAATTATCTAAATGTTCACAATTACCTTCAATACTCAGTCTGTGATAGCAAAATCCCAAAGGACTGAGAGCTAAGCTTTATCTTAGATCTCTACAATTGTTGTGACTTTAAGCTTACTGACCAATGAAACAGCTCGAGTTAGTGAACATCGACGAAATACAGTGCGGCTTTGTGCCGGGCAGAAGCACCTCGGATGCCCTGTTCATTTCACGTCAGCTGCAGGAAAAGTACATTGCTCCCAGAAGGTCTATCTGTTTGGCGTTCGTTGATCTCGTGTTCATAAGGAAGTTCTTTGGTGGGCAACAAGAAGTCTTGGTGTGGCTTAGCGTGTTGTCCGGAGTATATGTGCCAATTCTCGAAGTCGTGTTCGGTTCAGCGGCCGATACAGCAAAGAGTTTGGAGTGGACGTTGGACTTCATCAGGCCTCAGTCCTCAGCCCACTTCTCTTCATCATGGTTCTGGAGGCGCTGCCCCAAGAGTTCTATATTGGAGTTCCATGTGAGCTTCTGTATGCGGACGATCTTATTATTAGTGCAGATTCCATGTAGGAGTGCATCTTCAAGTTGCAGACTTGGAAGACTGGTATGGAGAGCAACGGTCTTACTTAGACTACACATTAAGAAGACACAGTTTCTAATCTCCTGTGTTAGTCTCAACCTCATGCAAGACGCCGGCAAAGTTTCATATGCTGACTGTCGCAGATGTGTGCGTGTAAGATCTACCGAGTGCTCCTAGGGCCAGAATCACTTCTGATTTGCACCGACTTCGACTTAATGATCGTGTCATAATCAGGTAGATGTGCGGTTTCAAACTGGAAGAAAGGATCCTATCAATCGTGCTCCATTATTACGGATGCCTTACGTTCTTGTCGTCTCAGGTGGTTTGTTCATGTACAGCGTGCCATCCCAACTCTATAACGCGTCTGGATATCCCGGGGAGAGGGAGCGTAGTAGACCGATAAAGAGCTGACTCTAGGGACTAAAAAGAGACATGACTGCATGCAACCTGAATGATGTAAACCCTTTGGAGAGCAGGCGTAAGATGTCGCCTGGTATAACTCACCTGGAGTCCAAAACACTCGTAGCAACCTAAATACCATAAACGGACAAAGAAGATGGGAGAGGAATCATCTCACTATTTCCACTATACTCAATTTGGCCAGTCCTTGTTAACGCTTCTTAATTGACAGCATTAATGTCAATACTAGTAAACTAATTGCTTTTATAGATTTATAAACTAATTGCTTTTACAGCTTACAGCTATAAGTAGTTGCATAGCCGTCCCGGAATGGGCCGTGGCAGTTCTCGCTTTGTATACCCGTCCCGGAATGGGCCATGGCAGTTCTCGCTTAAACAACTAGTCATTTTTAACACCAAAAAGGCATATGTTGCATACCTTTTAATTTCTCGTACCTTCTCTCTTTCCTCGTCGCGTGGAGGGGTGTCGTCTAGTGGTTGTCTTCTTTCTTCTCTTCTGTACTGCCGTGAACATCGCAGCTACAACAAAAAGCTTCATACCACGATTCACGAGACAAACAATATCTTAAACTTTGATTGGTTTATTTCAGGCTTCAGTCTACCGTGTCGATCTTGGAGATGTTTCACTAACGCTAAGAGAGAGACAAAATTACTACTCTATCGTAGTTAATTCCTAGCGTAAGTCCTTAGCCATTCGAGGAGGGGGGGGGAAGGAATCTCATGCCTGTATTCTCTTAGGCAAATAAATTCCCATTTTTCATTTGAAGACTACATAGAGAAATCGTCTGTTCGGCTTGCTTCTAAAACCCAAACTGACAAAACTCCGTTTCCCACACAAAAGCCCATGACGTCACAGAACCCCTATGCGCAGGTGCACATTGACCCTTGACCTGAGGTCTCGTCAACGTGGTGGCCCTGTCAACGTCTGTGAGCTCCAACTGTAAAAACCAGTTTATTTTGCACTCGACTGTACAGGTCCACTCGCACTAAATCGCACAAGCCAAACCAAATGATCTCCCCACATACGTCCACTTCAAAATGTGGCCGGTATCACAGGGCTATTATCCAACATATAGATTATTTAAATGGTGAAGTCCAGGTCGTATGTATAGGGTTTGTATTTTCCATACCTTAGGATGTGTTACAGTTCAGTTGATTGAAGTGTGAGGTAGAGAGAGAGTCTGATGGTTCTCTGGATGTTACATATTTCTATTGTTAGGCAATTTAGCCAGGAAAGTTTCCTTTTGTAGGGAGATATTTTGGAAATCTCCGATTTGACATTGATGCAGTATATATATAAGTTGTTGATAGCTTGTAGTATTCTGAGTTTCTCTGTGATGGGTATGAGGTTGTAAGGTTTTTATTATTCAATAATCCCCCATTTGATTGTGCATGGCGTGGTTGAGTCTTTTAGGTTTCAATATAGTAGTTCCTAGGAAAGTAATGCCTTGTTTTCCCTGGTATCTAAAGGTATTATTATGAACGTAGCATCTCTGTTTGTAGGTTCCTTGCGTCATCCCGATATAGATTTTATCTTTTGTGGTGTTTACGCCTGGGATTACTTTGACTTAATAGACATACATAAATAATTGAAATAATGTATATACTCACTCCATAAGCCCATCCATTACGCCCATAATACCGCCATACATCTTCATTAATCAATTCCAAAGACACACCAAATTCCAACACTCCCAATCTCTTTCTTCTCTCTATCTATCTTACTCAGTCTCTATCTATCTATCTATCTATCTATCTATCTATCTATCTATCTATCTATCTCTCTCTCTCTCTCTCTCTCTCTCTCTATATATATATATATATATATATATATATATATATATATAAATAAAATATATAAATTATATAAATACTAAAATATAAAAATAAATATTTATATAATAAACAAATAAAACAAAATAACATTATACTATAAAAAAGATAATTTCCAAAGTATACATAGACCCCCAACCCACTACATTAGTATAATCCCAAATTACACACCCAAAGTTTTATATATATAAAAACAAAACAAACGCTGGCATAAAAGGCCATCACAGACTAAAACCCCTTCCAAAAACACTCCCCCAATAACCCCCACTCGAAAATGAACGATCCCACGATCGCAGTTACAACTTTGGAACAGCTATTTTTAGCACATTATTATTTGTCTTCCCCATTATAAAAAATATCCAATTTCCGATAAACATAAGGATCGCGGTTTGAACTATTTCTCAAAATGACACCCTTTGCCCCGGGTCGATATTTTAGAAGGGACCAATTGTCAGAAAACACCGGTTTTATTAGTCCACTGATATCGAAAATCGTAAGAGAATAAGAGGTTACACGTATGAAATTATTTTCTAAGCAAACACGTCTAAACGAAAAATAAACACTAATTAAAATGCCTTTTAAATAAAATAAATAAGAAAAACATTATAAAAAAACCCTTAAACAAACAACAATACAGACAAACACGGAATATCTGTTATAAGAGAATAAAAAAATGAGCACCGCGCGACTTTAACAATGTTTTGTATCTTTTCCCCTCTTTTCTCTTAGTCTTCGCCTACTGAACGGTGCTGAAGAGTCGATCAGTTATTACTATCCGGTTTCTTTCCCAGATGCTCTTAACTTATAATATTGACTATAACATTCAGGAAAAGTGAGACACCCGGAATAGACGGGTACCTCAGCTAGTTAATATATGTTCATTGCAGAAGATATAAAATATACTCAGATTATATACAGTAAAAACTCTTGGAGGAAGAGATCTTATCATAGAGGAGTGTGTTACTGGTGAACGCAATTCACAAGATAGACAGGAAGTGAAGAACTACTTTTTGATTACACGGCGGAAAATAACTTAGTTAAAGAAATCATGAGGAAGTTGAGTTGAAGCAATACATGGTTTGTTTGATCACGAAACGAAGAAGATAACGATATATTGGGATTGTCTTGATAAAAGAGAATTAAATTGGAAAGCTCGTGCATTATTTGTGGAACTTAATAAAGACACAATTCGAAAATTATTCACATTAACTTAGCTGATAACTCTGTGGAGAGGATGTGGAGACAGTGACCTACATTTTGACTGGTTTTAACAGGTTTTTGTAGAAGTTCCAAGAAACACCCTGAAGACCGGCTCACAGTTGTACTAGTTCCAGTACCTGATATATGGCTTTGGAGTAGACATAAAGTGTTATAGCCATGAACCCGAGGAAATCTTAGAAAATGAAAAAGCTAAGATATTGTGATGTCTTCATAGAAAGACTGATAGGGTCATTGAAGACAGACGATGATAGTCGTTGAAGAACACGTTTACACGTGTAGAATCATTTGATATTGCGATTCTTCGTGATCACACTAAGAAGAGAAAGAGTTCGAGAAAATCGAAAACTATTTTAGAGCTGTGCCAAGGAACCAAAAGTTTGTGATCAGTGTACCTGGATCAATCCCAATCGAAGATGATTAAGAATTACACCCAAAATTGCATCACAACAGAAATCTGTCTAACTGGTGTTACATCATCTCAAAACTAGATCCATGTTGTATAAATATATTAAACAATGTGAGATAACACCGAACGAAGATGCATTTAAACAAAATTTTATTTCTGTTTCTCAGCTTGTGAAATCTTCACATGCTCGCACCTATTGCGATTGTGAAACGAATGAACCATTTGCTATCCCCATGATAGGTCACGAGAGTGCACGATACCTGCCTCTCTTCCCATTAGAATATGACGTTCGCCCACACAGAATGTACCTTAAATATTGTAATCAATGTAAAACGAATGTTACGGGAACATTAGATATTGTAATCAATGTAAAACGAATGGTAAGGGAACATTAAATATTGTAATCAATGTAAAACGAATGTTAAAGGAATATAAAATATTGTAATCAATGTAAAACGAATGTTAAGGGAACATTAAATATTGTAATCAATGTAAAACGAATATCAAGGAAACATAAAATATTGTAATCAATGTAAAACGAATTTCAAGGGAACATAAAATATTGTAATCAATTTAAAACGAATTTTAAGGGAACATAAAATATTGTAATCAATGTAAAACAAATGTTAAGAGAACATAAAATATTGTAATCAATGTAAAACGAATTTTAATGGAACATAAAATATTGTAATCAATGTAAAACGAATGTTAAGGGAACATAAAATATTGTAATCAATGTAAAACGAATTTTAAGGGAACATGAAATATTGTAATCAATGTAAAACGAATGTTAAGGGAACATTAAATATTGTAATCAATGTAAAACGAATTTTAAGGGAACATTAGATATTGTAATCAATGTAAAACGAATTTTAAGGGAACATAAAATATTGTAATCAATGTAAAACGAATGTTAAGGGAACATAAAATATTGTAATCACCGTAAAACGAATGTTAAGAGAACATAAAATATTGTAATCAATGTAAAACGAAAATCAAGGACACATAAAATATTGTAATCAATGCATTTTGGCGGCAAGATCTTAGATATCCCAGTTTTGTGAGCGCGAGAAGAAATTAACTTCATGTGAAAAATTCGTAACTTCAAAAAGGAATTGTCATTTAATTCATAAAAGCTATGTTAAAATAGATGAACGTAAAAGCTCGTTATGATTAACATTCTTTTTGTTTTTAGTGCTCGTCGTTTAATTTGCAATCACAACAATTTGATACCGGAAGTAAATACTCTTACTACTTGTTTTCGTCTTATTCTATACCATGGTTTTACAGAAATCACATTTTAATATAGTGCATGTACACATCTTGGGGAATTATAGTTATGTTCGTCTACGTCTGATGTAGTGTAGGTATAACCTGTTTGGTTCATTGTTTAACGATTGGAGACACTCGATTTGTATTCGTTGGAGCGTAGATGGCGGCGCAGAGACCTCATTCTAACCTTAAACATCATGCGCGGTAACTACAATGTGCCTCGTGACCCCTTCTCCACACCAGATCCGTAGAGGGCGCTTCGTAGATGGCGGCGTAGAGACCTCATTCTAACCTTAAACATCATGCGCGGTAACTACAATGTGCCTCGTGACCCCTTCTCCACACCAGCTCCGTAGAGGGCGCTTCGTAGAAGCCCAGAAAAGCTGTAGATGAGACGATTTCGACTTAATCGTCGGAAGGCGTATTTTTCGGTTCGCTGCACCGTGGAACAGGCTGCCAGAAATTGTGGTCATCCAACGGACGACCAAGCAGTTCATGGCAGAGCTGGGTGCATCATGACCGCTCATCTTTGAATAATTACATTTCACTTGAGCAGCGGAGGATGCGCAGGGACGCGTTTCTGGCGTAAAAAAATCAACCATACTTTAAATATAACTTTCGAGAAGTTTTTCACCCCAGCACCAAGTCATGATCTCCATGGAACCCACCAAAATATCTACCATAGTTTCTGTCGTCTTATTAGAAGAAAAGCATCATTCTCTGTCCGCGATTCTTCTTCGTGGAACAACCTACCAAAGGTAGTAATGATGTCTATTATACCCAGTATTAAAGTCAACTTAGACAAAACATTCAGACGGTATATAGATGTACACATCTTCTAACTGTCCATTTACATGGCTTGTTGCACTTTGCTGGTTTTTGTCAATAAATTTTATTTTATTTTATCGCTCATTGACGAAGTTGTCGAATACTTATATTGTATAAATTTTATTACACTTTGGTAGAAACTAGATTAGCAAAACATCTTTCCTTCTAGTAATGTTAACAGTGTTTATTAAAGTTAATATTTAAAACGAATAAAAATAAGGTACATGTATTATTTTAACTAAAAATTGGGTTATATCTTTTAATATAACATTGAATAAAAACAGAAAAATAATACGACATATTTAAATAATAAAAAAAACATTTTCAGCGTTAAAAATAATTTGAAATAACAACGTATTTGTGTTTCTTTAAATATATTTAAAATATCCAATATCTGTCTAATAAATTTGTTTTAAAGAAATTTGAAAATTTAATATCAATTTTGTAAAAATATTAGTAAATCATTAGAATAACATCTCGTTAGTTAAAATTTAAATGTAATGACTGAAAATGTAAGGTAAGAATTATAATTGTATCCGTTTTCATTTTCCGTACATTTAAAGACAAATAACTGAAAATGTAAGGCAATAATTATAATTGTATTCGTTTTAATTTACCGTACATTTAAAGACAAATAACTGAAAATGTAAGGCAATAATTATAATTGTATCCGTTTTCATTTTCCGTACATTTAAAGAAAAATAACTGAAAATGTAAGGCAATAATTATAATTGTATTCGTTTTAATTTACCGTATATTTAAAGAAAAATAACTGAAAATGTAAGGCAATAATTATAATTGTATTCGTTTTAATTTACCGTACATTTAAAGACAAATAACTGAAAATGTAAGGCAATAATTATAATTGTATCCGTTTTCATTTTCCGTACATTTAAAGAAAAATAACTGAAAATGTAAGGCAAGAATTATAATTGTATCCGTTTTCATTTACCGTACATTTAAAGACAAATAACTGAAAATGTAAGGCAAGAATTATAATTGTATACGTTTTCATTTACCGTACATTTAAAGACAAATAACTGAAAATGTAAGGCAAGAATTATAATTGTATCCGTTTTCATTTACCGTATATTTAAAGACAAATAACTGAAAATGTAAGGCAATAATTATAATTGTATCCGTTTTCATTTTCCGTACATTTAAAGACAAATAACTGAAAATGTAAGGCAATAATTATAATTGTATTCGTTTTAATTTACCGTACATTTAAAGACAAATAACTGAAAATGTAAGGCAATAATTATAATTGTATCCGTTTTCATTTTCCGTACATTTAAAGAAAAATAACTGAAAATGTAAGGCAAGAATTATAATTGTATCCGTTTTCATTTACCGTACATTTAAAGACAAATAACTGAAAATGTAAGGCAAGAATTATAATTGTATCCGTTTTCATTTACCGTACATTTAAAGACAAATAACTGAAAATGTAAGGCAAGAATTATAATTGTATCCGTTTTTATTTTTCGTACATTTAAAGAAAAATAACTGAAAATGTAAGGCAATAATTATAATTGTATTCGTTTTAATTTTCCGTACATTTAAAGACAAATAACTGAAAATGTAAGGCAATAATTATAATTGTATCCGTTTTCATTTTCCGTACATTTAAAGACAAATAACTGAAAATGTAAGGCAAGAATTATAATTGTATCCGTTTTCATTTACCGTATATTTAAAGACAAATAACTGAAAATGTAAGGCAAGAATTATAATTGTATCCGTTTTAATTTACCGTACATTTAAAGACAAATAACTGAAAATGTAAGGCAATAATTATAATTGTATCCGTTTTCATTTTCCGTACATTTAAAGACAAATAACTGAAAATGTAAGGCAATAATTATAATTGTATCCGTTTTAATTTTCCGTACATTTAAAGACAAATAACTGAAAATGTAAGGCAAGAATTATAATTGTATCCGTTTTCATTTTCCGTACATTTAAAGACAAATAACTGAAAATGTAAGGCAAGAATTATAATTGTATCCGTTTTCATTTTCCGTACATTTAAAGACAAATAACTGAAAATGTAAGGCAAGAATTATAATTGTATCCGTTTTCATTTACCGTACATTTAAAGACAAATAACTGAAAATGTAAGGCAATAATTATAATTGTATCCGTTTTCATTTTCCGTACATTTAAAGACAAATAACTGAAAATGTAAGGCAATAATTATAATTGTATCCGTTTTCATTTTCCGTACATTTAAAGACAAATAACTGAAAATGTAAGGCAATAATTATAATTGTATCCGTTTTCATTTTCCGTACATTTAAAGACAAATAACTGAAAATGTAAGGCAAGAATTATAATTGTATCCGTTTTTATTTTCCGTACATTTAAAGACAAATAACTGAAAATGTAAGGCAAGAATTATAATTGTATCCGTTTTCATTTTCCGTACATTTAAAGACAAATAACTGAAAATGTAAGGCAAGAATTATAATTGTATCCGTTTTCATTTTCCGTACATTTAAAGACAAATAACTGAAAATGTAAGGCAAGAATTATAATTGTATCCGTTTTCATTTTCCGTACATTTAAAGACAAATATTCGTAAAATCTAGAAAGATCAAATATAATAATTTTAAGATATGAGTTTAACCGAACTTTCCGTTAAATCTGTTATTTTTTCGATTATTTAAACAGATCTTTATTAAAACACAACTCTCTGAAGATGTTTGCTCATGAAGAAATAATACAATCTTAAAATGTCTATTATACCCAGTATTAAAGTCACCTTGGACAAAACATTCAGACGGTATATAGATGTACACATCTTCTGACTGTCCATTTACATGGCTTGTTGCACATTGTCAATAAATTAAATTTTATTTAATTTTAGTAACAAATAGAAATAATGCACATTAATTTTATTTAACATAAAATCACATAGTTTATTAATAGTTTATTAATAGTTTATTAATAGTTTATTAAAAGCTATCACCAATTTATAATGAAAAAATATATTTCAAATCTAAACATGTAATTTTCAGGTTTTGTGGCTCATTTTTGATGTGCTCTCCAATTTTTAATTCTCTGTCTCATTTCAGATCCGCCTCTGTGAAATTTTTTTTTCACTGATGGGCCATTGCTTATCAAAACACCGGGGGCCACTCGGACAATGATCGCCACCACGTGAGGACCGAAGCCAATGGGTTGAATGGGCAGAAGATTACTTAAGAGGAATTGATTACGTAAGCAGACGTTTCAACAAGTATTTGTTCACGTTAGACTTGAAGACGACCATACTGTTGTCAGTTGGGAAGCAGATACGCGGTATCTTGTATCACAGATGTGATTTTCTAGGAAAGAAACTTTGTTCATGGAAATTTCGTTTTTATACTGAGAGAGAGAGAGAGAGAGAGAGAGAGAGAGAGAGAGAGAATGGGGCCGATCTTCAGCATTTTTAAATACCGGTCAGACTAACAAAAGTTACCATAGTAATGGAAAGCATTTCTCCTTTAAGCAGCGATTGAACATCTCTATAAGGATATGAGCTATTTCGGGTTGCAGATTCTTGAGGACTATGACCGGAATGTTGTCAGAACCAGTCGCCTTGTTGGCATCGAGGTTCTTGATAAGTTTGGCGACACCACAGACAGTTATTCGGATGTCGCTTTGAGTTTATCGGTCATAGAGGGAATTCAGTGGATAGATGTATTTGATCGACAAAATAAAGAAATTTGCTGCACAGTTCTTTGCGAAAATTTTGGCTTCATTAGATAATTATATTTTTATTTTATCAAATACATTTATATATTTGCAATATTATATTTTTATTTTATCAAATACATTTCTATATTTGCAATATATTTGCAATATTATATTTTTATTTTATCAAATACATTTCTATATTTGCAATATTATATTTTTATTTTAGAAAATACATTTCTATATTTGCAATATTATATTTTTATTTTATCAAATACATTTCTATATTTGCAATATTATATTTTTATTTTATCAAATACATTTCTATATTTGCAATATATTTGCAATATTATATTTTTATTTTATCAAATACATTTCTATATTTGCAATATATTTGCAATATTATATTTTTATTTTATCAAATACATTTCTATATTTGCAATATTATATTTTTATTTTATCAAATACATTTTTATATTTGCAATATTATATTTTTATTTTATCAAATACATTTCTATATTTGCAATATATTTGCAATATTATGTTTTTATTTTATCAAATACATTTCTATATTTGCAATATTATATTTTTATTTTAGAAAATACATTTCTATATTTGCAATATTATATTTTTATTTTAGAAAATACATTTCTATATTTGCAATATTATATTTTTATTTTATCAAATACATTTCTATATTTGCAATATTATATTTTTATTTTATCAAATACATTTCTATATTTGCAATATTATATTTTTATTTTATCAAATACATTTCTATATTTGCAATATTATATTTTTATTTTATCAAATACATTTCTATATTTGCAATATTATATTTTTATTTTATCAAATACATTTCTATATTTGCAATATTATATTTTTATTTTATTAAATACATTTCTATATTTGCAATATTATATTTTTATTTTATCAAATACATTTCTATATTTGCAATATTATATTTTTATTTTATCAAATACATTTCTATATTTGCAATATTATATTTTTATTTTATCAAATACATTTCTATATTTGCAATATTATATTTTTATTTTATCAAATACATTTCTATATTTGCAATATTATATTTTTATTTTATCAAATACATTTCTATATTTGCAATATTATAGTTTTATTTTATCAAATACATTTCTATATTTGCAATATTATATTTTTATTTTATCAAATACATTTCTATATTTGCAATATTATATTTTTATTTTATCAAATACATTTCTATATTTGCAATATTATATTTTTATTTTATCAAATACATTTCTATATTTGCAATATTATATTTTTATTTTATCAAATACATTTCTATATTTGCAATATTATATTTTTATTTTATCAAATACATTTCTATATTTGCAATATTATATTTTTATTTTATCAAATACATTTCTATATTTGCAATATTATATTTTTATTTTATCAAATACATTTCTATATTTGCAATATTATATTTTTATTTTATCAAATACATTTCTATATTTGCAATATTATATTTTTATTTTATCAAATACATTTCTATATTTGCAATATTATATTTTTATTTTATCAAATACATTTCTATATTTGCAATATTATATTTTTATTTTATCAAATACATTTCTATATTTGCAATATTATAGTTTTATTTTATCAAATACATTTCTATATTTGCAATATTATATTTTTATTTTATCAAATACATTTCTATATTTGCAATATTATATTTTTATTTTATCAAATACATTTCTATATTTGCAATATTATATTTTTATTTTATCAAATACATTTCTATATTTGCAATATTATATTTTTATTTTATCAAATACATTTCTATATTTGCAATATTATAGTTTTATTTTATCAAATACATTTCTATATTTGCAATATTATAGTTTTATTTTATCAAATACATTTCTATATTTGCAATATTATATTTTTATTTTATCAAATACATTTCTATATTTGCAATATTATATTTTTATTTTATCAAATACATTTCTATATTTGCAATATTATATTTTTATTTTATTAAATACATTTCTATATTTGCAATATTATATTTTTATTTTATCAAATACATTTCTATATTTGCAATATTATATTTTTATTTTATCAAATACATTTCTATATTTGCAATATTATATTTTTATTTTATCAAATACATTTCTATATTTGCAATATTATATTTTTATTTTATCAAATACATTTCTATATTTGCAATATTATATTTTTATTTTATCAAATACATTTCTATATTTGCAATATTATATTTTTATTTTATCAAATACATTTCTATATTTGCAATATTATATTTTTATTTTATCAAATACATTTCTATATTTGCAATATTATATTTTTATTTTATCAAATACATTTCTATATTTGCAATATTATATTTTTATTTTATCAAATACATTTCTATATTTGCAATATTATATTTTTATTTTATCAAATACATTTCTATATTTGCAATATTATATTTTTATTTTATCAAATACATTTCTATATTTGCAATATTATATTTTTATTTTATCAAATACATTTCTATATTTGCAATATTATATTTTTATTTTATCAAATACATTTCTATATTTGCAATATTATATTTTTATTTTATCAAATACATTTCTATATTTGCAATATTATATTTTTATTTTATCAAATACATTTCTATATTTGCAATATTATAGTTTTATTTTATCAAATACATTTCTATATTTGCAATATTATATTTTTATTTTATCAAATACATTTCTATATTTGCAATATTATATTTTTATTTTATCAAATACATTTCTATATTTGCAATATTATATTTTTATTTTATCAAATACATTTCTATATTTGCAATATTATATTTTTATTTTATCAAATACATTTCTATATTTGCAATATTATATTTTTATTTTATCAAATACATTTCTATATTTGCAATATTATATTTTTATTTTATCAAATACATTTCTATATTTGCAATATTATATTTTTATTTTATCAAATACATTTCTATATTTGCAATATTATATTTTTATTTTATCAAATACATTTCTATATTTGCAATATTATATTTTTATTTTATCAAATACATTTCTATATTTGCAATATTATATTTTAATTTTATCAAATACATTTCTATATTTGCAATATTATAGTTTTATTTTATCAAATACATTTCTATATTTGCAATATTATAGTTTTATTTTATCAAATACATTTCTATATTTGCAATATTATATTTTTATTTTATCAAATACATTTCTATGTTTGCAATATTATATTTTTATTTTATCAAATACATTTCTATATTTGCAATATTATATTTTTATTTTATCAAATACATTTCTATATTTGCAATATTATATTTTTATTTTATCAAATACATTTCTATATTTGCAATATTATATTTTTATTTTATCAAATACATTTCTATATTTGCAATATTATATTTTTATTTTATCAAATACATTTCTATATTTGCAATATTATATTTTTATTTTATCAAATACATTTCTATATTTGCAATATTATATTTTTATTTTATCAAATACATTTCTATATTTGCAATATTATATTTTTATTTTATCAAATACATTTCTATATTTGCAATATTATATTTTTATTTTATCAAATACATTTCTATATTTGCAATATTATATTTTTATTTTATCAAATACATTTCTATATTTGCAATATTATATTTTTATTTTATCAAATACATTTCTATATTTGCAATATTATATTTTTATTTTATCAAATACATTTCTATATTTGCAATATTATATTTTTATTTTATCAAATACATTTCTATATTTGCAATATTATATTTTTATTTTATCAAATACATTTCTATATTTGCAATATTATATTTTTATTTTATCAAATACATTTCTATATTTGCAATATTATATTTTTATTTTATCAAATACATTTCTATATTTGCAATATTATATTTTTATTTTATCAAATACATTTCTATATTTGCAATATTATAGTTTTATTTTATCAAATACATTTCTATATTTGCAATATTATAGTTTTATTTTATCAAATACATTTCTATATTTGCAATATTATATTTTTATTTTATCAAATACATTTCTATATTTGCAATATTATATTTTTATTTTATTAAATACATTTCTATATTTGCAATATTATATTTTTATTTTATTAAATACATTTCTATATTTGCAATATTATATTTTTATTTTATCAAATACATTTCTATATTTGCAATATTATATTTTTATTTTATCAAATACATTTCTATATTTGCAATATTATATTTTTATTTTATCAAATACATTTCTATATTTGCAATATTATATTTTTATTTTATCAAATACTTTTCTATATTTGTAATATTATATTTTTATTTTATCAAATACATTTCAATATTTGCAATATTATATTTTTATTTTAGAAAATACATTTCTATATTTTCAATATTATATTTTTATTTTAGAAAATACATTTCTATATTTGCAATATTATATTTTTATTTTAGAAAATACATTTCCATATTTGCAAGACATTCTAATCGAATAAGATGTCACACAAAATGTGTATTTTAAAGTGATCTGCAGATATTCAACATGGTTTTAATAGTGTTAAAATGGTATTTTCACATAAAGTTATAGAAGTGGAAAATTCCATTATAAGTAAAAAAGAATAGAGTAAGAACTACGTGTCATGATATGACGTCCTGGGCAGGAAGTTCAAATTGAGACGGGGGCGAAGAAGAAAGAAATTCATTTTTGCTTTTTGGACGGTGAACTGAGAAGAATCGGTTGCCTTTTTCGAAACTGTCCTTGTCCGCGCCCCGGGAAGAAGGCGATGGTAATATGAAATTTTACAGTTCTGCAAAAAATTCAACATCGAAGAGCATGTCGCTATTTAGCAAGAATATTGTTTGCTTTTTTTGTAAATTGTTATTCATTATAACAGCTACTAAGGAAGAGAGGAAGACAGATGCTATCATAACAACTAGAGAAGAAAACATAAGCAAACAACTCTGTTTTTGCTGTTAAAATACCACAGCGATGATGGCAACATCAGCACTCCGAGAGACGTCACTTTTCACTGAGCAACTACTAATGTGTCAACCAGAGAACCGCTGTTTTTGTCGGTGAAGAGAACGACGGATAATCTGTGAGAATCGAAGAATCTTCACACGCTATACTACACGTATGAAACCATTCATTTTAAAGAACTGATGAAAAATCATTAAAATTGAATTATTACCTGATTTCCGGTATTTTTTTAAAGTCAGGAATTATTTGTTTAGATTGTAAGTTGTAACAGATATCGAACCTGAATATGTGTAGCCATATTTGGGAGGGGGTGTAAAAGTAGGGTTAGATTAGAAAATTTTCACATAAGTTTTAAATTACGCAAGGTAAAAGAAACTTCTATTAGAAGTAAGAGTAGAATGAGAGTGACGTGTACAGAAAGTTGAAGCATAGGGGAAGTCCGAAATAACACGTAGAGAGGAAGGAAGGGAACTATTTCTCTTTGACAGAAAAGCTGATTGAGTTCAGTGGCAGTTTTTCGAAGCTCCGGTTTTATGAAACTTACATGTAACGTTACAGTGCTGTGAAGAGATGAACGGAATAAAGCATCGAGGGACATGAACCATTCAAGCAACATTGTTTTTTTTTCTTTTATGTTGTTCATAATTGCAGTGCTGTGAAGGGATGAACGGAATAAAGCATCGAGGGACATGAACCATTCAAGCAACATTGTTTTTTTTTCTTTTATGTTGTTCATAATTGCAGCTGCCAGGCGAAACGGAAAGATGGAAACTTCGACTGCCACATCACCACAGAAATACGACCAGCTGATTCTGCGTGGCGATCCAAGAACGCCCCAACGATACTACACGTGTTTAGCGTTCTTTCTTCGAATACACAGTGGTTCTTTTTATTTACGAATGTCTTCAGAAATACCCAAAGAAGTCCTGATTAGTTATATTCTTGTTGGTCTGTTGGCCCTTGTTTACTATCGCCATTTCCCGCATCTATTCAATTAGGATGACCTCGCTACAAGTAACGGCGTTAGGCAAGTGACAATTTCACAATACGTTTTAAACATTTATTCACTTTTGCGGTTTGAATTTCCCCACGCTTTCGTCGTAAGAGCGGCACCTTACATAGCGTCTTCTCACGCACTTTCGCCCATCGGCAATGTCTACATGGCGACGGATGGGAAAATTAAAACAATGAATATTAAGGTACACTGAAAGACCATCAATGAATAACGTATTCTTTTAAAGAAGACAATGGAAAAATGAACTTTTTGTATTTCGGATGACTTTACAGGCATTTTATTCTTCTTTACAAATACAATTTCCCTTTTGATTGTGCACATTCTTTCTTTCAATAAATATCAAAGAACGATTGAAGAATGATATTATACAAAAACTCCTAGAGTCATTAACCATTGGCTGCGCCATTTTGTACGTGACCATGGTACACTTAGACTCCGTCGGTATCACTTGCTCAAAGACTAAAATTCAAAGCGTTTTTAATGTTTGTAAAAGAATTTCAATAGACATCACTGCCAAACTTCAAATGAGCATACCTACAACGTAGACTAAATCCCAATAATAATTCTCTATAATTCTCATGAATCTTCCCCATAGAATTGTGTACGGGTTTTGTACATATTATTGGCCTTTTGGCTATAAGCAAAGTGTAGTATCTGTTCTGATACTACGTTTCATTTTTTCTGTCCGGGGTCAGTGAAGGAGAAATCCTCAATAATTGATGTGAATTTTTGTCTCAATCCAGGGTGCTACATTTCGGAGAGCTGGATTTTCCCCACATTAAAAACCCAACTTGTGGGGAGGCAAGTAAATAGGGACGTATGTACGGGTTGTCGAAGTGTTTTCGCTTTAATTGACGATACTGGAATTGCAAGATTTTGAAATAAATTAGTATTTATTATTCAAATATGTTATAAAAAATGAAAAATATGCGATCGAAAGCTAATATTAAAATAATTTATTAAGTATCATACAAAACGTCACACACAGGCACATAAATATATTTATTTATATATAGGTATTTAATAAAAATGTAAGCAATACGTAATGCGGAATAGACTGGAATGTGAAAGAGAAGATGAACAAAAACAAATAATGGTCCTTATTCAGATTAGGACCCGAGCTAACTTTTACCCTGTCGTTAGGGTTAGGGTTAGAGTTAGGGTTAGGGTCAAGATTAGAGTCAGAGTTAGAGTTAGGGTTTGGGTTGGGGTCAAATTTAGCTCGGGTCCTAATCTGATAAAGTTCCCAAATAATTGAAGACAATATATGTGATATTTTTCTTCAAAATCTTATCTATTTAATGTTAAGTAATTTTTCTATTTACTGTAAATAAAATCCGGGATGGTGGAAAATATTTTTATATTTCGGGAGAAACTCTCCCCTTCTAAAAAAGTTCTTTCCGTTTAAAAAACAGAAACATCCCAAGATGACTGTTCCTTAAAGAATACGATAGAGATTCAGCAGAATATATAAACTATTTTGTCTACCAAGTTTCAGTAATAAATATTCAACAATCTTTGGATTTAGGGTTAGGGTTAGGGTTAGGGTTAGGGTTAGGGTTAGGGATACGACGATGTGATGATCCTCTTCAATGTAGGAATTGTCTGTGGATTGTTTTTATAGACGTTATCTTGAGATAACCCTACACATAAACATCTGGAGAGTTAAGGTCTAGTGGAAGTGAAGATCATTCAGGATTATATCTTCTACTGATGAGACGATTGTCAAAGTGTCCCCGTATATCATTGAACGACGATAAAACAAAGACTGTTTGACATTCATAGCTGAAACTTGATGGACAAGTCAAGCATAGACTGAAGTTTATTAGTACTCAATATGGTTGAATTGCAAAAAGGATTGTGAATTAATTTTTTTATTTATTTATTATAGTTCACCCCAAACAAGGCAGGACGCCACTGTAGACGTAAGAGGAAACTGAGAATTAGGGAGTAAGTTTTGGGGGTCATCCTAAGTTGTGAGCTGTGCAGCGAGATGTCTGTTTACATTTGTTTTAAATTTCTGCATGTCAGTAGAGTCGGGGAAACAGGGATCATGGAGGGAGTTCCAGAGGCCGTCAGCACGAGGAAAGAAGCTATTGAAGTAGAAGGTTCTCTAGCATCTGGGGACCTCAACAGTGAATGGATGGAACTTGGCTGATTGTCGGGTTCGTCTAGTGTATTTACGCCGAGGGGGGCACCAGGGCAGCAAGTTCATTCGGAGCACAATCAATTGAAGTACTTAACGATTCTATGGGTGGCATTTTTGTTTGCGGGGAGGGTCACCCTGTATTAATAATGAACGTTATACGATATAAAAGTTTTATTTAAGAAAATGTTTACAGTAAATCAAAAAATAATAAAAATACAAGACGCATTTACTGTATTCAAATTACACGTTAAAAACTTTAATATTTGAATAAAAATATGAATTTCAAAAACAAATACTTGAGTAATGGAAATATTTTTCACCTAACGAACCAATCATTAAGAGCTGTTATTGTTATCAGTAATGCCGGCTATTGTTATCGCGGTCATTAGGTCATTTTATAATTATCTTAATTAATAATACAATCATGATCACAACCGAATTGGTGAATAATTTTTATTTGTTTTGACTTTACAAGTGGACATTTTTTAATAAACTTAACTAAGTATATTGTTTTTAGTTGAAAGCTGAAATGGGTTTTGTGTTAACTCTTCTAAGAAAAATGGTGTATTTCTATTTACACAGTTTTTTAGTAATGAGTCACTACGTCAGGCTAAAAACTACTCGAGGATAAATGTTAATGAGATGGATAGATTATCAGTTGAATATAAGGGGATCGAAAATCCCCTAATATCACACACTCGAACAACAGCCACTCCCAAAAACACAATAATTATCCCTTCTTTTGTAAGAAACATCGCTCTATGGATGGGAAGCGAGAGTTACGAGGCTGTATTGTGAAATCAGTTGATGCGGCTCCCATGCGGCTTCAGAAACCGATAGCGAATGCTGGCGTCCATATTAAATTTCAAACAAAATCCACGCTACACACATTGTTATTGTATTCATTTCTTGCAAATGCTACACTTCAACAATAAACCACGAGCGATTACTAATAACCAGTTATTTTCATAACCCTGTAGAATATATTCTTGAACAAAAATGCTTATTTCTTTTTAATAATTATAACTAACTACTAAAATATTTTAAATTGTATCTATTATCGTAGATTAGATATTGCAATATACTAAACAAAAATACGATTCGAACAAAATAGTGCAGGTTAACACTACTTCGAATCAAAATATACTTTGAAGTCGTTCGCATCAGACATGTTTTCTTGGACGACGCTAAGATGAAGTGGTTAGCGATCAAATGAAAGGATTACAATTGAACTAAAACAAGGGAGATAACATAGTAAACTCATTCAAGTCAAATGTAAAAAATGACATACACTGAATTGGAAGCAGTCAATTGCCTTTATGTGTGCTTTTTGAGAATCATTTCTCTTATGTCTTTCCTGATTTATTTATGGTAGAGGAGTAGATTTTGGTGGGCTAGCGCGACAGTTGCATGTTTAAAATTTCATCTCGCTCCACTCATACCCTTCACTAGTTGAAAGAGATTTCGCTCGAAGACTTCAACAGGCACTTTTTTTTACCACCTCGACAGTTATTTTTTATTTATTTATTTATTTTTTTTGTTTTTAGTATTTTTAATTGTTTTTTTCTTTCAGTTCGAGTGGCCGGTTTTTTATCTCGACTTTGGGTGAACTTGCCATATTTGAACTTGCCAGATCCGAGAAGACGATCCTTGCGTATAAATTTTACACGTTGTGTTAGACACAAACACTGCGACAGTCTTTTTATTTAATCCTAAAATACCTGACCAGTACGAGAGTGCGTTGCAAAAACACCTGACATTATCCTGTATCTCTACAAAGCCACTATCCGCCCATGCATAGAGTATTGTTGTCACATCTGGGCTGGTGCATCATCTACTAGTCTCTCCCTCCTTGACAAGGTCCAAAAAAGAGTCGCCAATCTAATAAGCTCCAGTCCCTGTCCCATCGCCGCAATGTTGCATCCTTATGTTTGTTTTACAAATACTTCAATTGATTATGCTCCGATGAATTGGCTACTCTGGTGCCCCCCCCCTCGACGTAAATTCACTAGACTAACTCGACAAACAACTAAATCTCATTCAATCACTGTGGAGGTCCCCAGATATCGGAGAGCCTTCTACTTAAATAGCTTCTTTCCTCGTGCTGCTGGCCTCTGGAACTCTCTCCCTGTCCCTTGTTTCGCCGACAGTACTGACATGCAGAAATTTAAAACTAATGTAAACAAACATCTCGCTGCGCAGATCCCAATTTAGGTTGACCCTCCAATCTTCTCCCCCTTTCTTTTTTTCTCAGTAGCCTCTTAAGTCTACAGTGGCGGCCTGCCTTGTTTGGGGTGAACCATGTCAAAAAAAAAAAATGGAAAGCTGCATTCACTGTCAACCACTGGCAACAAGCCAGACGACTACTTACATTTTGCCGTGGGATTAAAAAGCCAGCGTACTAGAGGAGGTGCCCACAGAAAATACATGAGCAGCCCTATCGGCATCCTCCGGTAGGGACGCATCTAGCGATTAGCAATAAACTGACCTGTTTTTAAAGCGAGAAGGTAACACCTGAAAGGGTGGACATCCTAGGACTTTACAGAACCATGCATCAGCCCGACAGAGCAAGGTCAACCGTCGTCAAAGTGCTCCACATTTTTTTGGACTGATTGTTGAGGACGAATCTTCAACTCGTCTGCTTATCATCTGAAGAAAAGATGGCACAATGCGACTATTTAAACAATATACGACTACTAAATCCTATTTCAACTCACGATTTTCTATTTAAAAAAATAATAATGAACGCTTATGAAATAACTTTTCATGGGCGATGAAAATGTTTGCATTTTATGAAATGTAAAACTAAAGATGAACATGTTTGCATTTTATGAAATGAAAAACTAAAGACAGGAATCTACCAAAAAGTGGCGCCAAATAAGGAGGGGGATAACAACAACTAGAAACCATTTAGAGACACGCAACCTTTATCATCGAATTACATAGCAATCAATAATCGAACCGAAAGAGGGCGGGGACCAGGGAAAATCCCGCGAGGTCGATGCAGTTGCTTCCCCTTATGTTTATACAAGTAACGGTATCCTGGCGCGTTTTCTCTTTCGTTATTCTTTTTATAAAATAGGTAGGAAATAGGTTAAATAATAATAAACCAACGAAAGTTTAATGAGGTTAACGTCTAACTTAATATTGTGTCCATCTCGTCTTCTCTAGTTTATCGTTATTTCCGTGGAAGATTTAAAACATTCATAGCAAGAACTCGTAGTCTTACAACTACTGAAAAAAATATGTTTCTTTCTTCGTGTGCATAGCGTCAGGCGGAGTTTCCATGAACAGAGTTTCTTTCCAAGAACTTCCCAACTGTGGAACACATTACCATAGGACTGCTTCCCTTCAAACTACAACATGGACATCTTCTGATTCATGGTCAACAAATACTTGCCATAAACCGTCCCCATATGTAATCACACTTTGTTCATTCCATTAATCATTTTCAATCTTCATCATTAAACTGACAATCTATCCATCTCATTAACACTTATCCTTGTATGGCTTTTGGCCTTGGTAAATGGTGACTCATTAGTCTAAATTAGAGGACCTATGTTATCGTTGGGTATTATTCGTTGCTTAGTTGGCTCATTGTGGTGGGAAATGATGAAATTAACGAAAGAAAGTTGTCGTCCACAAATGCTACGATGCGCTGATGTAAATGATCGGATCGTTCTTTGCGTTGTAAATTCGCGATGTCTGTCAAGTGAGCGTCCGACGACTATAGCCTATCCCATGCTTGGGATTGATGTGGAACGTTTCAGTACGGTGTTCCTTGATAATATTGAGCAGTGATATACGATTTTCACCACCACTGGTTTAAGCACATTCACCTTCTGATGTTCAGTTAGTTCGCCATTTCAAGGCAGACACTGCGTTCGTATTTCCGGTAAAGCCTCACATGGGAGCGAATTTGGATTTCTTTTTCCAACGACATTCCTCAGACAGAAGTGGAGCAAAGTTAACATCAAGTTGAAGCTTTTGTTTCCGGTTATCAAACGAGTTGATCGATTCGTTTTTCGTTAAACTCCACTGGTTCGAGGCATGATGTGTGTCAGCAATGATGAGCGTTCGATAAACGGTACAAACAAATGTAGTAACACGTTATTTGTGAATGCAACAATTATGTTACTCACGCTACCTTGTATAATGTCCGGTCACAAGACGTAGATTCGTTTCAGACAACCGCCATCACGCCAGCAGGGACGGAATGTATTCAGAACCTTAATAACAACAACAATTACAAACCGTTTATTATCGCATGACATAGCAATAAATAACCAGACCAGAAAATGGCGGTAACCAGGACCTCCCGCGGTTTCTATCAAGATGATTCCCCTTATGTTTATACAATTAACCAGTATCCTGTAGTTTGTCTTCTTCACTCAAAAATCTAGAGGCTATATGATGAGTTTTGAGTAGAAAACTTTGTTGAATTACTTATCGACTAGCGGACACATTTGAGGAAGTATTCAAGCTAATTGAATCAATAAAGATATCCCTATAATCAAAAGTAGTTAAAAGATTTTAAATTCTTACTATCATAACAGGAAAATGTTTTGAAAATTTTCATTTCGCTGGCATATTAACCCGATATGGCGCAATGTATTTTTTTAATATCTATAATAATCTGTTTTTAATGGCTGTCACATTTTTAATTACATTTATTAATTTACTATTATTATTATTAATTTGTTACTAGCATGGCTACCAGGTGTTGCCCGGGGATATGGACAACAAAATAAGAGAGTTAGAAGTTGTGTGTAAGATCTTTCTTTTAAAACTGATCTTTCGCTTTACCTCTCTCGATTTTGACATCTGTCTCTCTTTATCCCCTTTTTCCGTTCCCCCTTCTCTCTATTCCGACCTTCCAGTCTCTTCCCTTCTCTATCAACCACTCTCTCTCTATCTTTCTCTCTCTTTCTCACATCCCCCCTCTCTCTCTATCACAAGTACCATTTCGCACCAAAGGTCGATGGAAGACATTTTGTTCCTGTTGACCCTCCAAAAGAATGACTATTGCAAAAAAGTGTGTCTATTTTCGATCCGAGGCAATGCTGAAAAGTGGGTGTGTCTTGTGTAGTTTCTGACTTTTAGGTGGACACGCATACAAACAGAAAAAATGCCGTTTATATAATAGATTAATTGATTTGATTTTAATTTATTGCGTTTGTTACATTTCCCAAATAACAGTTTAATACTTTCGTATATACATAAAAGGTGTTGTATATGTTTGCCTGAAACGGGGGTTTAATTCTCCCTATTAATTTCTGTGCGCATTATGTGAGAGGATGTGACAGGCAACGTTGTTTCCATAACATATGATGTGCATATAAGATTTCTTTGTGTGAGATAATCCAAGTTTCGGAGATTGCAAATAAAAGTAGTAACGCGTAAAGAAGAACTCGGTGGTTCTATAAAAGTAAACAATAAAGTGTAAAGAATAAACTAGTCAAACTTAATCATGAAAACTGAAAACATCCCTTTTACAATGCACAACTCGTAAAGCTATTCCATGCATAGCTGATAAGTGATGACAGTTCTGTTGCATTTCTTTCCTTTCGCCCCGAAATTTCCGATTGCATACATTCACGCCTCATATAGGGAAGAAGTAGACAATCGTTTGATAAAACTTAAATAACTATGCTTCTGCCTTATATATTTAGCATGGTATGTATATCGTTTATATATATATATTTACTTACGGAATAATGGTATAATACATACACACGGAAAACATAAATAATAAATAATGCATTATTATTATTATTATTATTATTATTATTATTATTAGTAGTAGTAGTAGTAGTATTCACTAAGAGTTCTCACACAAGTCGTCATCAGTGATTGCTGACTGACAGTAACTGGTGGTGTTCCCTGGAGTCTGAGTGACAACAAGTCTCCCCAGATTTCCATTACTCTCCGCCTTTTCGATTATCATTGCAAATGATTTTGCGTTATCGCAACAGCCGCTTACCATTAGTTTCTCTCTGACAACGACCATTGTTATCTGACAGTGGAGGTCTGGTTAGTGCTCTCCTTCCTCGGTCTTTCCATCCTCCTTGACCCTTCACAATCATTTGTGTGGTATCAACTGAGACTGATGCCATAACAGTGTGTGTGTGTGTATTTGGGATATGTGTGTGTATATATTTGGGATGTGTGTGTCTGTATATATTTGGGATGTGTGTGTGTGTGTGTGTGTACATTTGGGATGTGTGTGTATAGTTTATGAGATTTCTTGCAGTTTTAGTTCCCTTTGGTCCATGTGATGTTCTTTCTATTTAAAAATATATACTTATATTGCGCCTTCCATGTGGCCAGTCAGCGTTCGTGGTTTATCTTGGTTCGTTTCCGAATTCGAAGATTTTCTTGAAAATTTCACCTTGACTTTCTTCATGTTCCATATCCTTTTCAGTGCTCTAGCTACATCTGAAGAAAGTCGGAGGTTACATCGACCGAAACGTTGTGAGAATAACACTAGAGATAAGAACAGTAGTCCGAATAATCCAAATAATTCAAATTATCAATCCTCATCTAAAAAGAAAAAACAGAAACAAAAAATAAACCACTTCGCGTTAAATAACTTAAAAAAAAAACAAACAAATTTCCTGCTTATACTACATAAGTACCTATCGCCGCCCCGGTGCGCATACTAAATACGTACCTATCAAAAATAACACACTTCGCGTTAAATAACTTTTAAAAAAGCAAACAAATTTCCTTTTTATATTCAAATAACAAAACACGAACAAAAAAGAAACAGAATTAAACAATACACTTAAACACAAGAAAAATGAACACATTTTCCGTTAAATAAATTCTTGGCAAAAAATAAAAAATAAAACGCAAAAATAAACTCATTTTTACGTTAACGATTGCGACTGTTTCAGAAGTCTCCGATGAAACTCGGAATTGATGACATAAGTACTGAAATCTTATGGGTGTCAATTCGGAATTTGTACGACATAATCGCGTTTACACGCCGGTTCTCGTTAGATAACCGAAGTTAAGCAACATGGAGCCTGGCCAGTAACAAATGGGTGCCCATTTGGTAATGCTAGGTGTTGTATGTCATCTTCGCATGACTGGGATATGCATGCGATTGAGGACCGCTTGTTAATTTGATATTCATTGTAAATTTCGTCCTTTGGAGGAAGCCGGCATAGCTCGCCCAGAGCTAACACCAAACCAGGTATTACCGGTTCATTCGTTTATTCGGAATTTGTTCCAAAAGCATTATATTAATTTTAAAAAAGAACAAATATGTGAAAATAAACTAAATCGATGAGTCGTTGATATGTGTATGTGGTTGTTTGTATCTGTCATCTTGTTATTTGAATTACCTCCCTTGAAAACTAACTCTAAATGAAAATAGAAAATTTTGAAGAAAATTTAGCTATTTATCAGTTTTTCAATTTCATAACACTCTTGTTTGTATAGAGATGGATGATACAATATCATTAACCAATAGTAACACAACAATGATTCGTAACAGCAAGCAAACTGGAGCAAAAATTTCGGACACGAATTATACTGATGAATATGTATTTATTTGCGCGCACGTGGCCAACGCTGAACTATAACATCTTTTCACCGTAAAACTGGAAATACATGAAAATAAACAAGTCTTACAAACATGTTCTAAGACAAAACAAAGCAAATAATAAAAGAGTAAAAATTAAAATAGGTTTAGAGAACTATGCGTTATTTACCTTTATTTTTGCCAAGCTACTTGCCCCAGAGCCAACGTCCATCACACGCGAAACAAACGTCCGACTCCCATGTTGACTGATTCGAAAAAACCGTCTCTGGACAAGGAGGCGGTGTAGAGGCACGACAGTTACCCCGTGCGCATGTCTTCCGGAAGAGGACGGTGCTGAATACAAAATGTCCCTTCCTGAATTATGACCGGCGAACATGTGAAACTCCTACGTTTACAGATTCATTAAATACAGGTCTTTACAAAATTCTGGGCAAATGATATTTACCATGAATATTATTATTACTATATAAATTATTGCCCGTGCACGAATAGTTTAACGATTTAGCATGATAAGATCCGTTTTAATGTTTAGCATTAATGCGAAAAATATTCACAGATATTCGGATATATTAAGATGGATTAATAGACCTAATTAGTTTCGCTAAGCTCATATTTCTGTTATTCTTATAGTCCGCTGACTTGCGTGTGACTTCTTGTACATTTTTACGTTTCTAAGCCGGGCACAATTGTATAGAGTTTTATAGATTAATGTCTCCTCTTTTCACTTTCAAATTTCTTTACATTTTTTTTCTAAAATAAACGATATTACACCGGAAACTTGGAAATTAGACAGTCAGCTCACTTGCTTATTTAAAAAAATCTTTCATCCCATCTTAACGCATTTCTACTATCACCTATTAACAAACTTATATTACATGTTTATTATTAAATAGTTGTATTTACATGGCGTCGCCCGAACGGATGCATATTGCCCGGTGTATATGTGGGGTTGCTTATCTATTCTTCTATATATCTATATATATAAAATAAAGTTGATTTTCCCCTCTCGACCCAATTAGAATAGACTATAAAACTAATGCATCAAACGCATCGAAAATCAACACAACCTATCCACCCTTATCTCAACCGTTCTTCCAGCAACTTACACATATTTTAAACATTATAAAATTAATTCCTATTATTTATCCCATCCGAATACCTCTCTTAAATTAATGCTCTAAAAAGAGAGTGTAGCACGCTAATTTCTCTCTATTAATTATTAACTCTTACGCTCCTTATACACCGTTTTGCGATTATTTTACGAGGACAAGCGATCCACCGTCACCGCTTAGGAATAAAAAAAAAGCCAATCAGCGCTCAGCTTACATAGGCATGAGACACATTTTATAGCAACCGCGTCTTCAACGCTGATACCGTACATAAATGATTTACGCCAAAATAATACTTCGATAAAATTCAACAGTAATTCAAAAGTAAGCATTTTTCCTTTTTTCAACCATCTTCGATTGTGGCGACAATCCCGCTTAATAAATACGGTCAGTGGATTAACACAGAAATGAAAACTGCATCAGTCTACATGAACAGAAACGATGAAACGTATTGCATAAAAACATTAATTTTAGATTAGGCAGAAATACTTATTCATTTACATTTTCTTCAAAATAGATTGTGCCAAAATGCGTGTTTATCGAACAAAAATAAATAACAACACTTACTCTCCATTTTCTGCACCCGACAAAAGACGACACAGATCATATCAAAACAACCACTGCTTGTACCCATTTTGAACTAGGAACGTGAGAAAAACAGCTTCGATCGAACGTAACCATAGGTTATGCTTAGTTTACGGTTAACTCGAACTCACAGACATTGTAGACATCTTTCGGAAAATCCGGCAATATGTGACCTATTTGCTTTCTATAGACTGTTAAATTCATTCTTTTACATTACTCGCAGGCAGCGCCGGGCAGCGAGTTCCCGCTAATAGAAAAATGATTCCAAATATTATAAAGCATTACATCCTATTCTAGGATACACAGCACTTCCATTTCTTTACCCTGTTATCCCCACTCCCACCAAGACGTAGACTAGAGGTTAGATTCGGGGAGGCGTAAACATTGTGTGTTAGTTTATTCAGCAGACCCAAACCCGGAAACAGGGTAGAAACAATCGATTAGCACTTTCTATCGTAGACTCGCTCTTAAAATACTTATGAGTTTACAGCAAATGTTTAAATGAACACAAAGACGCAATGTTCGAGGTTTTATTTTCTGGTGCTATAATGTAGAAGGATTTTTGATAAATAAAAAGATATGAAAATTGAAATCATGACGAGTTTAAAATAGACATGCCTAAAGGGAGATCCTGTTCGTGGTAGTGTGAAAAAATTTAAAACATACTAAAAAATTAAAGTAAATTTAATTTAATTATATAAAAAAATAATCTGAAACAGAAAATAAATTGGAAAAGATCAAATAAAAAAGCTAAATTGAAACATGGAATCAACAGTAATCGTAAAAGTCATGTCATAAATAATAAACCGTTTCTTGTAAGTCAGAATTTGATTAAGTAAATTATAAATTCTTACTTATTTTAATTCATGGCTTCCGTTCAGTCTCGAGAAACAATGGATACCCCCTGTAAGGTGGGTGTGTGTGTAATTGTGAAGCAAGAGTTGCGCAATCTTCACTACACCTCCCCCGGATCGGGATTACTTGATTCCAGTGACAAGAAAAAGTCCAGGACGACTGGAAACAATGCCGAGATAAGCGGAAAGCATATACAGCACCTGGTATTTCCAAATGGTCACCCATTTTGGTACTGACCAGGCTCAACCTCGCTTAATTTCGGTGATCTAACGGGAACCGGTGTGTCAACGTGATTGTGCCGTATGAAAAGCCTGTCGTATTTACAAAAAAAAAGATAAAAATCGTTCTATTAATTCTAATTTTGATTGCAATAAATATTCGCTTAATAGTAAACAATAAAAATAATAATTCATATATTATTTATCAAAGTTACGTTTAGGCGAGAAACACACACACACACGTGATCTTGTATGCTAGCTTCATTAATACAGAGAAGATGAACCTATTTTGTTAGATGCGTTCAACATTACAGCCTGAATGAATAATAAAAAAAGCGTGCGTTCAATTTTACGTGATAATCAAAAACTTCCGTTTAAGCGAGAAAGACACAACACACACACGCACGCACGCAGGCACAAACGTGATTTTGTCTCATAGTTTTATTAATACAATGAACTTCAACATGCATTCCATTGCTTCATCTCTTTCTGTCGCCTTTCGTTTTCCTTTCCGTTCTATTCCTTTTCCGTTTTTTACTTTTAACGTTTAGTCGTTATTTCTTCGTTTGCTTTCCAGTCTCATATTCGACATTGATTGCCTTTTTTTATTCTTAATATTGAAACCATTTTGTCTCTATCCATCTAAAATATATTTCGATTTTATTTCTTAAGTCGTATTTTCGTCGTACTTATCGCCTTCATTTTATTCGAATGTGTGATGATGCTATTTTGTAGATCATTTTAAAATTATATTTAATGAAAAAAAAGAAAAATTAACCTCTTTTTTTTTTCTCATGTTTACTTTCTCTTTCTCGTCTCCTCTCTTCCTATCACTCTCTCTCTCCTTCTCTCGCCCCCTCTCTCTCTATCTACTGCTGCTTTAGCACCATTAACAGCCAAAGAAGAACGTGCCACGGCGAAGAGTCATAGGTGTTTGACCTTACCCCTCGTGGGAGTCGCAAGTGACAAGAAAAGGCCTGCTCGGCGACAATTTAATGGAACAATCAAACGACGCTTGTCATGGCGTGACTAATCTAGCCCTGTCACCTTGGTGACCCGTAGGCGTGCCGAACACCGGTTTAGGCTTTTCAAAATTACGGGCAATCTATGCAAAACCTTGAAAGCTATTACTAGGAGACAGAAGTAAGAGAATAGAAAGGAAGATTTAAGGAGGAAATAAACAGAAAATTCTTATGTAGTTTTGGAATGGGGGATGGAGACGACGGCGAGGATGTCTAACAAAGGGGAAAAAATAATAATAAGAAAAAAAACAAAAACATTTTTTACGATATCATAAAAAAACTGAACAGAATGAGCAGAACACACGCGAAGAACCTCAAGTCGTTTCTCCCATTAATTTATGTGCCTACGCGTATCTTCACCAACCACAGATTTATTTACTTATTCAAAACATAAAATGCATGGAAATATTAAAGACCGAATAATTCTTGGCACCGTTATAATATGTGGCCGACATTTTGAATGTGGCCTAAGAGATTATGTCTTTGTTATAGTATGTGGCCTATCTTTTAAATGTAGTCTACGAAATTCTGTCTTGTTATAGTATGTGGCCTACCTTTTGAATGTGGCCTACGAGATTCTGTCTTTGTTATAGTATGTGGCCTACCTTTTGAATGTGGCCTACGAGTTTATGTCTACGTTATAGTATGTAACCTATCTTTTAAATGTGGTCTACGAGATTCTGTCTTTCTTATAGTATGTGGAATACCATTTGAATGTGGCCTACGAGATTATGTCTGTTATATGATCTGGCCTACCTTTTGAATGTGGCCTACGAGATTATGTCTCTGTTATAGTATGTAACATATCTTTTAAATGTGGTCAACGAGATTCTGTCTCTGTTATAGTATGTAGACTACCTTTTGAATGTGGCCTACGAGATTCTGTCTTTGTTATAGTATGTGGCTTACCTTTTTAATGTGGCCTACCGGTTTATGTCTCTGTCATTGTATGTAACCTACCTTTTAAATGTTGTCTACGAGATTCTGTCTCTGTTATAGAATGTGGCCTACCTTTTGAATGTGACCTACGAGATTGTGTCTCTGTTATATGATCTGGCCTACCTTTTGAATGTGGGCTACAAGATTATGTCCCTGTTATAGTATGTAACCTATCTTTTAAATGTGGTCTACGAGATTCTGTCTTTCTTATAGTATGTGGCCTATCTTTTAAATGTGGTCTACGAGATTCTGTCTCTGTTATAGTATGTTGCCTACATTTTGAATGTGGCCTACGAGATTATGTTTCTGTTATATAATGTGGCTTACCTTTTGAATGTGGCCTACGAGATTATGTCTTTGTTATAGTATGTGGCCTATCGTTTAAATGTCGTCTACGAGATTGCGTCTCTGTTATATGATCTGGCCTACCTTTTGAATGTGGCCTACGAGATTCTGTCTCTGTTATAGTATGTGGCCTATTGTTTAAATGTGGTCTACGAGATTCTGTCTCTGTTATAGTATGGGACCTACCTTTTGAATGTGGCCTACGAGATTCTGTCTTTGTTATAGTATGTGGCTTACCTTTTGAATGTGGCCTACGAGTTTATGTCTCTGTTGTAGTATGTAACATATCTTTTAAATGTGGTCTACGAGATTCTGTCTTTCTTATAGTATGTGACCTACCCTTTGAATGTTGTCTACGAGATTATGTCTCTGTTATAGTATCTGGCCTAACTTTTGAATGTGGCCTACGAGATTATGTCTTTGTTATAGTATGTGGCCTACCTTAAAAAGCGTATTATAAGGAAATATAATACGTGTCTGGTAATATATAGTTATACAACTGTTGTGTGCTTCTGCTGGTCGACACATGAGTGAAATATGTCAGTTGAAACCCTTAGGAAATACTTACTTGTGATGGAAAAATAAATAAAAAGAGTCAGAAAAAGCCAAACAGAAACTCGTTTTTGTCTGGTTCAAAAGCTGGACCAGTACGAAAAAAACAAAACTTAATTAATTTAACCACTAACACTAAGTCCGCGATGGCAATATGCCAACCAGGATTTTGGGTTAAATTAATGAGGGGTATTTTTTTTTCATTTTTTTGTTATAATTTAACTCATTGATGGCCATTTTCGAGTCAGATTCACTAATTGTCTTCCATTTTACGCAACCGTTCTAAAATAAAGACGATAAATGACGTCAATCCAGCATAAAATCAAATTTATATAAAAATATAATTAGTTTTAATAAATTGCCTACTACTTATATCTATGAATATAATCTTACTCAAGTAGGCCACAGTTAAACCGGTAGGTCACATACTATAAACAGAATAAAATGGCACCATTTTTCTTTTACTACACCACTTATCAAGGCCAGATGTCACTCAAGGATGAGGGTTAAGGGGACGGAATGATCGTCAGGGCCGAGTTGTGGGGACGATTCTGTTAGTATTGGATATGAAAACGAACAATGTGGTACACAGCCAGGAAGCCCTTGTGAATAAGCTATGTTTGTCGAAATTTCGCCTGACGCTAGATACACTGAGAAAGAAAGGAGAGTTTTTCTTTGTCGTAGTAGCAAGATTTTACAAGAATAAAATGAAAAACACAGTTCTTAGCCGAAATTGTTCACCGTTTGATTTATTTGTTCCATGAATGACACGTTGCCATGGATTTCACAAGAGTTTACGGCGGGAAAAATAAGTGTTCATGCATTTTGCATCTCGCATGGGTGTTTTACTTTTCAAAATAAAACTGTAGAAAGTCATTTATTTGTATGTTTATATGTTTATATATTTCTATGCACAGGATTAACTCCTAAACTAATTCATCGATCATTATGAATTTTGGAACTGCTGGGGGCCAGGGTGGGTAATGTTGGTTATATTTAGTTTAATTTAGTTTCATAAAGCCCTTCGTAGAAATTTTGATACCTCCGATTTTTGTGAAAGTTTAACAAAAGGTATTAGACATCAATTAATTAATATTATCCAAATTTAAATTTCTTTAGCGTATTTTAAAGGGGTTCAGGGGACGTAACATAGGCACAACCTACTGTTTGAAAATTCAAATATTCTTGATTTAATTCATAGTTTTTAGACATTAGTTAAGCAAGATTCCTTGAATTTCAGTTTCTTCTTAAGACCTCTTAAACTCAAACCTTAAATTTTAAACATTTTCTAAAATCAAAGTCATGTAATAGATTTTGATCAAAATTGGAATAAGGATTCTAGACATAAGGTTTAGTAGCATTATATCTTGTTTTTAACCTTAGTAAGGGGGCATAAAAGTGATGCAAAACTGTTGTGTTCGGGAAATTAATTTTACCCGTGCTAGAAGAGATATATTTCTATTTTGATATAAAAACAAAATTAATTAAAGATGTTTCAATTATTCGGACTGTTATATTTAAACGTAGTTGCTATATTCACAGCATTAGTGGGCCTTTTGTGTTAGTGTGTACTGTTTATTTAGAAAAGGTTAATTAATAGCGTATCAGTTTCTGTTTAGGAATAGTTTTTTTTTTAATTAAAAATTAAACTTTAGGAATTATCGTTTCTCTTATGTTTATTTCTAAGCAAGATGGTATGCAGGAAGTATACATATTTTGTATAACTTGTACACCACAGGAAAAGTTTTATTAAAAAAAATGTTGTTGCTTGTTAACTATTTACAACGATTCATAAACTTAAGTTGTCTTATTTTGTACTAGCGATGCGAGTGCATTGCCCGGGAAAATGAAGAACCTAAGAAACTCCTGCTTCTAACTCAGAACCACATATAAGTATTTTACCCGATTAAAATAAAAAAAACACTTATTCAAAAATACTTATAGATAATAAGTATTAATTATAATGTTCTTCAATTATTAAATTCATAAACAATAATGAACAGTTAAACGTTCATATTATTTTATAAATAAGAAAGAACATCCGCGCAGTAACTTACTTACGTGGAAGCGATTTTTTTTGTGTTTAAAATTTTTTTTTTTGGGGGGGATTCTAATAATGTCTATACACAGACACTGGAAGAAAGGCATTATTTAATAGGAATAAAAGTATTTGTAAATAAAGTAATTTTTAAAAATAATATTTTTAAATAAAATTTAATAAAAGAGTAAGCGAATATTTTGTGCAAAACCCGGTTCTTAAGTAAAATCTAAATTAAATTTAAATTTTCTCCACCATTGAACATCGTTATGGGATTATGTAAAAGCTGCTAACTTGTTAAAAAACAAAAAAACGAAAAAAATATTTTTGTAAAAATAACTGTTGTAATTTCATTGATTTAAGCGCATTCCTCTACAAGTTGGTTCTGGCATATGAAAAAAATAATTAAATAAAATATATAAAAATCGTTGAATTCGAATTAAACTAAATCTTTTTTGAAAACATGTACCAATAATTGGACTAAATTGCATCTGTTAGCAGAATTTTATATATAGATTCTGTTAATGAAACTATACCGGTTAATCAAATAGGGGAAAACCTCATTTTACTTTTTATATAAGACTACCTACTTTTTTTTGGATAAAACGTCATTAAAACAAACTGCAGATACAACGTGTGCATATAATCCATAGCTCCACTGATACGTTAAGCGAATCTTCTTATAACACTGTTATCATATTTGTATTCATTGCAGCACATGCACATACACATGCACATGCACATGCACATACACATGCACATGCCCATCATCATCATCATCATCATCATCATCATCATCATCATCATCATCATCATCATCATCATCATCAGCATCAGCAGCATCAGCATCAGCATCAGCATCAGCATCATGATTAACCTTTGTTCACCCCAAACAAGACATATTGACACTGAACAGTAAGAAGCTACTGTGGTGGGGGTCAGATTTATAAGACGGTAAATTGGGTGGAGAGTTGGACAGCAAAATGTTTGTTCACATTACAATTTAATTTTCTGCATCTTAGTACGGTCGGGGAAACAGAGAGTAGGGAGGGAATTTCAAAGGCAAGCTGTCCAAGGTAAGAAGCTATTAAAATATAAAATCTTCCACTTTTTACGTACCTCTATAGTGAATGGGGTTGACATTTTGCTGCTAGTTGGGTGGGTCGGGAGTATTTACGTTGGGGTGGGGGGTATTTACGTTGGGGTGGGTCGGGAGTATTTACGTTGGGGTGGGGGGTATTTACGTTGGGGTGGGGGAAGTATTTACGTTGGGGTGGGGAGTATTTACGTTGGGGGGGTACAAGTTCAGTAAGTTCGTTCGAGCATATTCTGTGGATCGACTTGTAAAACAAGTACACAAAGATTCAATACTACGGCGATGTTACAGGGGCTAGAGATTGACAGACAGTGCGTAACTTATTATAATTTTTTTCCAAACTGCTTCCTGATTCTCACTGATCTTGATAAATCTTGTCCATCTGATTAGTGCTTCTTTGCCACGTATACGCGTTATATGTGAAGAATTTATTCCTATTCATTTGTAACTGCTGTCATCGCATGATATTTGCTGTTGCATACATTAAGCGATGGGGCATCTACTTATTACCTCTGTCAAGCATCGGATTAATGTTTTCACTTCTGTCTGTTTGTTTGTGACGAGATTACACAAATACAAGTTGGCCTTAACACACAAATAGACTCCATTAAATTTTGGCGCGGATATGAATAAAGATGCGGATAGGCAAACTTCTATTTCATTTTTCTTGACTTTCTTGATTAGATGCGACGTTTTTAGACGTTTTCGTTCATTCGTTGATCTTGATAAAACAGTATAGACATGTTCCTTGGTGTCTACGTGTGTAGTTTGGTGCGAATCCAAGTAATACATCGGATTCAACAAATTAAAAAATATTTTATACAAGTGTGCAGCTTCCGTAAAAAAATGACGGAAAATATACGCTTCGTCAGTTTTTGTACTAATATAACATACTGTTACAATCGGTGAAGTTTGCAAAAATAGAAATGAGAAAGAAAAAAACGTCTTAAACCGGAAAGTTAAAAAGAAATAACAAAAAAAAAACAAAGTCTTAAACGAAGAAAGAAAAAAGAAAGAAAACGCCTCTTTATAGAAATAGAGTAAAGGATTAATTTCCGAATTAATTTCAGACGTTGGTAGTTGTTCATACTTACTATGGTACGAGGACTAAGTGGTTAACGACACAGACTGAGGACCTGGATGTGCCGGGTTCGAATCTAGTTTGTTCCACAGAAACACTTTAATAAGAACCCACACCTGACCTTGTGTCTAACCTCCTGAAGGGGGTATATAAAATACTCAGAATTCGCATTCCGATAAACACTTGAAATGGTCTCGTCTGGCACGTTTTTCCTCGCCTGACGATATATATATATATACATATATATATATATATATACATATATATATATATATATATATATATATATATATATATATATATATATATATATATATATATATATATATATAAAAATAATTTAATATCATAAGAAACCTCATTAAGTAAATTAAAGTTGAGCATTGTCCGAGATATCAAAGAGTAAACATTCACCTAATCTTCAGTGCGATACTCCGACTCTGTTGTTAAGTTCATTCAGTCTTGATGTTTACGCTCGCCGCTTTCAGCGTAAGTATAATTTAATTTCTCCGTATCACGTGACAACCTCTCATGGGAAGGGCGAACGCTTACAGATTCAATGTGTCTTTCTGAACCGGGTTCGCGCCCCATGACCTTCTGAGATTGCCCTTCCCTGCACTGATGAAACGACGTCGTATGTAGGTAAAATATTAAAATATAATTTAATATTATATATATATATATATATTATATATATATATATATATATATATATATATTATTATTATTATTATTATTTCATGAATCCATGATACGTAAGTAAAGTTGAGCACTGTTGAAGTAAATACTAAAAATTGATACATGAAAAATTATATCTCCTCATAAAATGTTATGTGGATTCATGAAATAATAATAGTATATATATATATATATATATATATATATATATATATATACATAATAATAATAATATATATATATATATATACATAATAATAATAATATATATATATATATATATACATAATAATAATAATATAATTTAATTAATTCATCGATAACTGGCACGTAATAAAATAGAAATTTAGATCTATATGTACCTAAAAGCGGGCACAGGTAGAAGATTAGTCAAAAGTGTTCGACGAACGTATTCGGAACTTTACATTAGAGCTTTTTGACAGTCTATTTTTAACATCCCCGAGAGTGTTCAACTTTCATTTCTTAAAGGGGCTTATTGTAATATTTATAAATAGATATTGAATTATTATTATAAAAGCGTTTCAAGCTTATTGCTCTCATCAGTGCAGGAAAGTAACAATTTCAGACTGTCGGATATATATATATATATATATATATATATATATATATATATATATATATATATATATATATATATATATATATAAAGATAGTAGATTAAGATTTTACTAAGCACATACATATTATTGACGCTCACGCTCGCGCACGGATCCTTTAAAAACTGTATTACTTAATGTAACTCAGAATTTGATGTAGAGCAATTCTTTTCTATGAATTTTTTGTATGTAAGTTATTTTTAAAGTTTTTTCTAGGAAGCGTGTGCGACTTCGGTGGTCGCACCCCTTTTAATGTTAACATTTACAAAAAATAATGTGTCCATGTTACTAACCGTATTGTCTAGCATATATATTCCAAAATTCATAGTAATCTGTTTATTAGTTTTAGAGACTAAAAGTTTTTTTGGGGGCGGGTGTGGGTTTACGTGGGCGCACCCCCTAAATGGTAAAGTTTCCAAAAAACTGATAATATTCGTAAATTCATAATGATCCGTTCATCAGTTTAGGAGATCACCCTATATATATATATATATATATATATATATATATATATATATATATATATATATATATATATATAAACATTTTATTTATTCTTTGTTTTTGCTGAGGATGGGACATCCTACCGTATGTCATATATTTATCCGCTATTCCAGAGAATCCAACCGAGAGATCTTTTTAATATTAAAACCGTCCCTTTAAGTGCAATGGTATTTAACTTGCACTTGGTTCACAGGATATATTCGCTAGGTAGTTTTTGAAATTATTTTTCATCAGTTCGGTTGCTCCTATAATTACTAGAATGGTGGAGATATTCCTAAGATTCCAGTTTCTTTCCATGTCGTACATAAAAAGTTTGGTATTTCGTTATCTTCTGGCCTCTCAGCTCTCAGCTCTGTTTAAGCCAGCATCATTAGGGACACTGACTTCAACTAGGGTTGGTAATTTATTTCTCTTATCTCATATCACTATGACAGGTTTAACAGCTCCGTTTTCTAGGTATGCAGCTGTAGGGATTGTATATTCATAGTGGATGGTGTCTGACTTATTTCCAACTGTTCTGTCTGGTATATGTCCCCCGAACTTTCTGCTACACTGAATATTGAACTTTTAACAGATGGTCCAATGGAGATATTTACACACTCAATTGTGTCGCATTGTATAGTAGCCTCACAGCTGGATGTCAGGTGGCTCACGCTCTCTGTTGCTGAGACCACTCATCTTTTTAAAAGCATTGGTCATGAAGCCTTGATCTTGCGCAGCCATTATCATTCTCTCCTGATCATAGTGAAGCGATTCTCTTTTTCTGGCATAGTTCATCCAGAAAATATTTGGTACGTTGTTGGCTGACCCATTCTTTCAGTTTTCTGCAATGGAAGGTCTTGGTGTATTTCTGGCGGCTCTTCCGGGCTATTTCTGTGGCAGGCTTGTTTCTGTCTAATTTGTAAGATAGTCTTGTCTAAAATGTTTGGCCAATTTTGTGATGGGAATTGTTCTATTGGCTCTGTTTTCTTGATGTTGATATATCATCATAAGGTTTGGGTTCTGGGAGCTCATAAGATATTGTCCTCTCAATAGTGGCTCGATGTTGATGGGCAATTTCTGAGGGACCCATAACTACTGTTCCTCTGATCAGATACAGCCTTGGTGGACACTGGTTTCTGTGCATCACTTTGTACAGTGTCAACATTTTTATCGTTTTAGTGTCTAGACTGTTAATGTCAGTTTGTGCCAAGTCAATAATGCCAGAGCTGGATGTTATCACCGGCATGGCTAGTTGGTAAATGGCAGTTACTTTGTTTTTGTCTGTGAACTGTGTTTTGCAAATTTTTCTTACACCGCGTATATATTCTCTGCCAATTTTTTCTCTCATCATGACATATGGAATTAAATCGTTTTCTTTTATGCCAAGGCGTGTGTATGTGTCTGTAAATAGATAGACAGACAGACATAGATATAGTGATAGTTTTTATAGCTTGTATTGTTTACTCTATAAAATTCGTTCTTTTAATATTCTTGACTCATAGTCGACACGGTAGGATGTTTTTACTACTACTACTACTACTACTACTACTACTACTACTACTACTACTACTACTACTACTACTACTACTACTACTACTACTACTACTACAAACAATAATAATCTGACACCTCCACGCCCATAAAAACCAAACAATTAAAATAGACAAAGTGGCACCAACATCAATTGGTACCACAGGAAATGTTGGCGCTGGGAATGTGAGGATGGAAGAACGAAGAGGGGCAGCGCACCCGGTCCGTTCAGAAACTAGATAATTCCGCAGCAGTAAATCGGGGAGTAGAAACACTAACACAATTAGAATATTTAATAAGGATATAAAAATGGAATTCAGCATAGAAACCTGATAAAATAAATATTTGCAGTATCTCTGAACCCTTCATAAACTGAACAGAAGCAACACTCATGGACCTAAATCATAGAACCAGGGAATTAATGATTATGAACAACTACTCTGTGACCGAAATATGATGCTGACTGAAAGATGCTGACCAAAAGATGATGCTGACCGAAAGATGATGCTGACCGACTCTATAAATGAGAAATAAAACCACTTCATGTATATAGAAAATCTGAGCTTTTTGCAAAAAAGAAGCTAGAAAATATAATAAATACAGCCAGAATTTTTAAGTATGGTATTCGAATGGAATTTGGAATGGAAAAGTGTGCACTAATGGAGATGAAGAATGAAAAATTAGAAACAGCAGAGAAATAGAACTGTCCTACAGAAGGCGGTTGGTGAAGATGATATTTATACATATCTGGCTGATCTGAATGCGGACGTCATCAAATCAACATAGATGAAAGAGAAGAATAAAAGAAGAACAAGAACACGCATTGAAAACAAATTATATCCTAGAAAACACAATAAAAGGAAATGACACATAGTCAGTATCGCTAGTAAGATATTCTGGACCTTTCATCGGCTAGACCCCAAAACTAGGAAACTAATGAGCATGCACAATGCATTGCATCCTAAGAATTATACTGACCGACTGTATGTAAAAAACAAAGGAAGCAGAAGACAACTGGTAAGTGTATAAGACTGCGTGGATGATGCGATAAAAGAACTAGAAATATACACAATAGAAAATACAGAAAAACTGATTACCGCTGCAAAGTACACTGCCAAAATCAACAATACAAAAAGCAGCGAAACTGGAAACAAAAAGGCGAGAAAATCAAAATGGAAAGAGAAGCAGCTATATAAGACTGACCAAAGAAATTAGGCGCAGGAAAAACATGGATATTGTTTCGAAAAAGGCAGTTGAACATAGAAACAAAATCGCTACTGACAGCCGCACAAAAATATACGATCAGAACGAACTATCTAAAAGCTGAGATAGACAAAACACAAGAAAACAGTAAAAATGTAAACTTTGTTAGCAAAATGACGAAACGGTAAACCACATTGTAATTATAATTGATATGAAGGGGAACTACGAAAATTCATGCATTTTGAACATCCAGACAAATGGTGCAAGCATAAACCTGCGCCAGTAGTGGAAAATGAAAGGCATAAAATCCGATGGGGCATGGAAGTACAAACGGACACAATAATCCCAGCAGAAGACAGAACGTGATAATAGTCAACCAGCAGGGAAAACAGAAGCCTCGTTTTTAAGTAAGAATACTGTGACCCTCAATTAGTCAAATCACACGATCAACAGATCATCTACAGGAGAGTACTAGGAATATTGAGGAGGTTTATTGTCATTCAAATTCCACAGGAAACCATCGGCAAGAAATCCACAGGGAACCATCGGCAAGAAATCCACAGGGAACCATCGGCAAGAAATGAATTGTAAAAGCTGGTACTAGAACACCAAGTGAGTGTAATCGTAGTGGAATGGAACGAAGAATACTGGACAGACTTGCGGTCACTCATACGCTAATAGAAGCCGCAAATAAGGTTGGCTCCCTCTACCGTGCTAGTAAACTCCTCACACCTGACATTATCCTGTATCTACAAAGCCACCATCCGCCCACGCATGGAGTATTGTTGCCACATCTGGGCTGGGGCAGCATCTACTAATCTCTCCCTCCTTGACAAGGTCCAAAACAGCAATGTTGCATCCTTATGTTTGTTTTACAAATACTTCAATGGATGATGCTCCGATGAATTTGGCTACTCTGGTGCCCCCTCGACGTAAAGTCACTAGACTAACTCGACAAACAACTAAATCTCATTCAATCACTGTGATGGTCCTCAAATGCCGGAGAGTCTTCTACTCAAGTAGCTTCTTTTCTCGTGCTGCTGGCCTCTGGAACTCTCTCCCTGTCCCCTGTTTCCCCGACAGTACTGACATGCAGAAATTCAAAACTAATGTAAACAGACATCTCGCTGCGCAGATCCCAATTTAGGTTGCCCCCCAACCTTCTCCCCTTTTCTTTTTTCTTAGTAGCCCCTTACGTCTACAGTGGCGGCCTGCCTTGTTTGGGTGAACCATGTTAAAAAAAGCCACCGATTGTTATCAGAGATAAATTATGAGTAACGATTGGCATGAGGACTCTTATTCTGTAGTAGTAGTAGTAGTAGTAGTAGTAGTAGTAGTAGTAGTAGTAATAGTAATAGTAGTAATATTAATAGCAGTAGTTCAATTAAAAATAGACGTAACATGTATACTTTGAATCGCAGTAACATACGAGGCCTGTCTAAACAGTATCCGACCTTAGGCCAGAAAAATATTTCAAATGCGTGACGTGGTTGAGACCCTAATCTCCTTCAAAGTAGGCCCCTTGTGCTTGCACCACAGCCCGCCGATCCATCCACTGCCGGAAACACCTCTGTAAGTCTTCTTTTGGAATGGTGTTCACCTCCGCCGTCGCGTTCCGCATTATCTCTTTTTTCGCACCCTCTCAACAACAGATGCACTCCGAGCAGTTTGGGGCCTGCCAGAACACTGGTCAGTCTCCGGTGATGTGCGGCCATTTTTTAATCGGTTGAACCACTCCTTAATTTGTGTTACACCATCGCATTTTCTCCAAACACCTGCTGAATCAAACGCGACGGCGGAGATGAACACCATTCCAAAAGAAGACTTCCAGAGGTGTTTCCGGCAGTGGATGGATCGATTGGTTAAATGTGTGCAAGCACAAGGGGCCTACTTTGAATGGGATTAGGGTCTCAATCCCGTCACGCATTTGAAATATTATTTCTGGTCTAAAGTTGGATACTTTTTTAGACAGGCATCGTATATTTTCTCATAAACGAACTTTCAGGTATTTATTGGTAGTTCAAAATAATTTGTGTACTTTAAATGCCACCCTTTAAAATATATTAAGACGACACTTCGAAGTTTCATATCTAAACAAAAGAAACAAATGCATTTGTATACACGATTTCTTAAATCTTTTAAAAGATTTTATACACATGTCAAATTACTAATTATTAAAAATTATATCGAAATGTTCAAATAGTGCATTGAAAAAAATGTACTATTCCAACTACTATTTCGCAATTAACTAATATATATATATATATATATATATATATATATATATATATATATATATATATATATATATATTTTTTTTGGGGGGGGGGGCGTCTTTCACTTTTCCATAAATTTATATCCTCTTGGTCAACACTCTCTCTTTCTTCCTCTCGATCCTGTTACTATTTTCCTCTGCCTGTCTCTCTCTCTCTCTATCTCTTCCCTCCACTTTCTTTGCCGCTCTCTCTTTTTTATCTGTCTGCCTCCCAGTCTCTTTCTATATCCCCCCTCTGTCTGTCACTGTCTGTTTATGTATGCCTCTTCCTACCTCTTCTGCCTCCCCCTTTCTCGTGCCCCTTTTGTCTTTCTTTCGTTCTATTTGTTTGACCCTCTCTAATCTTATTTTTCGTATATAAAGATAGAAACACACGCGTCGGCTCTACTGTCTATACCAGCTGAGGTTCGTCTTGACGTCATTCTGGCAACCTAGGGACCGGCTTGATCTATCAGACCCATTTTTGCTGAAATAAGGTAGGGCCCGACTCGATCCTAAGAGGTGCGCACTCCCAGGCATTACCGCTTCCGTTGGGAGGAGGTTGGTTTATTTCCAGTCGCCTGAAGCGTCCCTACAATAGAATGCCGACGGCTTTTCTCTCGGCTATTATTAGTTACCCGACTAGAATTCCCCTCTCGGGTGAGCTGATTTGCCCACCTTTCCTGCATCGTGCCACATTTTGTTGCGATGGTAAGCAATCAAATAGACACACAGTGGAACCAACAAGCAAAACTACGCGATATTCCGTAGAGTTTTGATTGTAAATAATCTTTTCTTGCTTATTTGCAGTTCTTCTATTTTTCCATCATCTTTTCCACTTAAATCTGTCGTGTATTTTGCAAGAATCTCTCATAACACAATGTCTTGTCTTCTTTTTCGGCTTGATTTATTCTGTTTAATTCCGGTTTCTGATTACGTGTCGACAACTAAACGTAATGGAATCTGCAAGTATCATTCCTTCAGCGATTGTTTGGAAACAAAAGGAAAAGTTCCACATTTTGGTAATTGTCGGATAACAACAGAAATCCAGTATTTGATCGGCTTCACTTCGTTCCTCATTGACCTCTGACGTCAGTCAATCATATTAAGCGGCAGTTTAGTAGACATACACAAAGGCGCATTTATTGGGAAGTTTCGATTCAGTTGAACCACGTGATAAAGTTAGAAACATTTCCTGCTATTTATTACAGCCAATTACGTTTAGATACGACATTTTATTAGTAGATTTTATATTCGAAGAAAATAATTAACATATAGGCACGAATCCTATAGACTAGTCCTATAATAGATATTAGAAATGTTATTTCTAGCCTAATAGGTCCCGTACTGTCTGTCAAGCTCCAGCCCCTGTCGCCTCACCGTAGTGTTGCATTCCTGTGCTTGTTTTACACGTACTTCCACTGAGCATGTTCTGATTAACTTGCTGCACTTGCACCCCCTCCCCAACGTAAATATCCCCGACCCACCCGACTAGCAGACAAAATCCCACCTCTTCACTGTAGAGGTCCCTAGATACCGTAAGATTTTATACTTTAATAGCTTCTCTCCTCGGACCGCTTGCCTTTGGAATTCCTTCCCTTCTCCCCGTTTCCTCGATCGTACCAACATGCAGAAATTTAAAAGTAATGTGATCAAACATCTTGCTGCCAGGTTGCCCCTATACATCTGGCCCTTATCACAGTACCCTCTTACCTATCAATAACCAAAGTATTTGTAAAAATATACGTGTGTATTAATATTTGAACATTATATTTGAATACACAAAGCTCCAAAGCGTAAATTGTCCTTTTTGCTGTGAAGAAAGAAAGCTAATACCGTCTGTGAGCAATTGTGTGTATAAAATCATATTATAGTAGTTTTTATGTGCGCCATGCGTTTGCTGTGATGTCATCTTTTTAGAAACGCCGAAGCCGTTCCTAGCCTGACACCTGGAAGCAGAAGCAGAAGGTTGTCTGTCGTCTCGCCGATATCCAGTTAATAAAAAGGCTTATTCATTCTGTCCACAAAACACTGTGAAAAGTTCGCTAGGGAGTAACTCCACCGAACTTTATGATTGATCCACTCTTGACCAATTTCAGCCAGGCGCACAACGACTCTCCGCACATAAAAAAATAGTTCGTTTCCTGTTACAAATAACCATGAAAATACAGCATTAAGTATAACACTATTATTAATTTAACTATATTCCTACATATCGCTATTTTTGTAAGCATTCATCAGATAAAATGCCACTTAATTATCTACATGAAGATATTAAAGTAATAAATAAATAATCTGTATACGATTTGTATAGACGGTTGTATACGATAAAGAAATCTCATGTTCGTACGTACGTTATCACCTTTCACACACATTAAAAAATGAGTCGCCCGATCAGCAAAGATAGTGATTGGTGATTATTCTGATGTCGCTATAGTAAACAATTCCAACTTAACCCATTTTAAAATGAATTGTTCCAAAATTAAATTATGTCGTCCCGTCAAAAATTTACATTCGTATTATTTATTTAAAGAATATTTAGCGGGCATGACAATTATTTTTGCGGGAAAAAGATAGCCATTCTTTTTCTTAATATTATTGACCCTGACAGACATCATTTCAAAACGAATATTATTATTAACAGTAAATTATACAGTAGAAAGAACTGTGGAATTTCCACGAGGTCTCGCTTATCAATAATATTTTAATTGAAGAGTAATAATGCCCAAGGGCAGATGACTGGAGTCTAAAAATGGAAACAGCAAAGAAAACAAAACAATCCTATGTCTGTGTTGGAAGCAGCAATCTATTTTTGTTATCATTTTTAATGCGTACTATATTCACACATATACACGCACATATATCTCAATAGTTTTTTTCTAATTTTGTCTCAGATTATATGACCAAGTTACTTAATACATAAGTACTTATGAATGGTAAATGTTTTTTAAAAAGTTTGACCCATTAAAGAGTAGGTCAAGAAAGCCAAGCATCCTCAATCCTACAAGATCCATTAGTCTTTTCCGTTTGTGTGAGCCAGTGCTACAAATGACTTGACCCTATCTGTTACCATCTCGTCAATTAAGGCCTTCTTATAATTAATGTGAAGTAGCTTGACCACTTTATTGTCGACTTCGGGCGTGGCATTGTAATTCACTTCTTCCGATATTTTTCAACCCGAAAAGACATAGGCAACACTTATTGTGTTTTGTTTCAATCAATTAGTTAGAAACCTCTGCACATAAATGCTGTTTGAATAAATGGAAAAGTAATATACATTAACCACACTAGACAAAACTATGCGACCCCCAGAGAAAAAGAATAAAAGTGATCATTGGGAGGATGGTATGACCACAAAACAGATATTATACTACTCCAAAAGAGGAGGTAATGCTTGGGAACATGGTATAATGAAAAACGAACATACACTTCAATACTCCAAAAGGAAGAGGTAATACATGGAAGGATAGTCTCATGAAATCAAAACAGATACAACATTACCTCCCCAAAAGGGAGGAGGTAAAGCCTAGAAGGATGGTTTCATGATAGCAGAACAGAAACTACACTACTACCTTAAAAGGAAAAGGTAATGCCTGGGAGAATGATATAATGTCAACAGAACAGATATTACACTACGCCCTGAATGTAGCATTAAAATATAGTACTATAGTACAATTAATATATATAATAGTTTTGGCTTCAGAAAGACAGATACCAAATCGCCATTAGTAATAGGTTAATATGGTTTATTGTACTTTAATTTTCCCAAGAAAGTCAGAATTGGTATTTCATACGTGTACTTATTTATTTGTTAATTAATATGACATTAATATAATTTAATATTAATATTAATTAATATTAATATAATTTAATATTAATATTAATTAATATTAATATTAATTAAGATCAATTAATATTGATATTAATTAATCAAGCACATACTAATCAAGTAAAATATAAAATATATTTAAATGTAGGTAATAACCACAACGTTTATCAAATATTCATATATTTTTTAAAATACAGTCATTTCCAGTATTTACTAACGATTTGGTAGTTATCTTCTTCTATTATATAAAAAATAGTTGTCTGTTTATGTGTGTTTCCACCTAAAAATTAGAAACTACATAAGACACTATTTCAGTTATAAATCATACCAAGACATTTTTTGCGGATTAGCATTAATCATAATATTTCCTAAAGAAATTATAATGATATTCGTCGTATAGAATAATATTTATCGTCTTCTTTACATGTACAATGTTTGCTACCAATTCATGTTTCTCACTTTCTTGCGCCACCCACTTCTGTTATTACAGGGAATAATATTAATATAAACAATTAATACACCACACTATGAAGCAAAAATGAGCAAAGTAATCTCGCTGACATTGTACACTTTTCACATTATAAAGAACATATACATACATAAATGTATATGGTTGTACGTTGAGTTTACCCGATAATAATATTGCATTCACAAATAATTCATAATCTAAAGGTGTTCGCATTACACCCACTCTAAGTTGGCGGGAAACATTAGATTTGTAACAGTTATCTCCCCCTCTCAAACATAATTGCACAGGTTTGCCAGTAGGCGTCGTTTTTCACCGTCAGGTCGCGCTGGAAGACGACTACAGAAGTATCTGCCATTCTTGATTATATAAACCGGTGCACAACGCCAGACAGGCCTTATTTCCAGTTCCGGCCACGGCAGACGGTAGTCATCGGAGACGCTGCTCGTCTCCTTGTCTGACCCACAAAATCACACGTGTTCAAATTCATAAACATGTTTTTCTCGGTAAGAGATTTTTCTTCACACACGCATTCATATTCCTACAGAGACATTTTCTTCTCCAGAACATTTTATTTTCACGTACACAATTTCTTTATTGAACATATTTTCCCATGTGCGTTTCAATCATATGAACTATTTCAACTCCACACACATTATACATACATACATATATACACACAGCATTCATCATTCCACATACACACTATATACGTATCGATGTACTGTTTCATTGTAGTTACACACGTTCAATAAACGCTTTATTTAAACAACCTATTGCCTGTGAATTATTATTTTGCCTTGCATGTGACATTGCTTGTATTATGAACATGTAACACGGATTCCCCCTAGAATCCCGACAAATTTAATTACAAATTGAAGACTGAGTGAGCGACATTATTTGTGTTGTTTTCTTACGTGTTAGTTTCTCCTTCAATCCTTTTCTCACCCCCTTTACTCATTTCCCCTCTCCTTCTCTATCTACTTTCTCCTCTGTGGTAGTACTTTTATTTACATATCATATTCTAGATCTCCACTCGCTTCTTGAAATACAATGATTTTAATTTTATTAAAACAATGTTCAAAAGCAATAAGGACACAATAAACAGAAAGCTGAAAAAATACTTTTTACTAAGAGCCTGCCCCCCCTCTCAACACAAAAAAAATGTATTAACATTTAAAGAAATATTTGTCTTCTCATAACATAATTTGTCATTTTATTTCGTTCAATAATTAAACTCAAAGATGAATTATTTGAAGTAAACTGAAATAATGATATTATACAAACTAAAAAAAATATTATGATTCGAAATTTTTACGATGAGGATTGATAATTTGTACTATCTATATAATAATATGCTAAGTCCCTTTATGTTCGTACGTACATTATCACCTTTCACCCGCATTAAGAAAATGAGTTCGTTCGATTTGTGATTAATCTGATGTCGCTAAGGTAAAATTTAGACTTTATCCATTTTAAAATAAATTATTCCTAAGTAAAATTATGTTATCCCGTCGATTAAAACAGTATAATTTTTTAAATAACTACATAAAAAATGACATTCATATTATTTATTTAAAGAATATTAGCACTGATAATTATATTTACCGTAATAAGACAGATAATGTTTATTGTTTTAAAAAGAATTAAATTGTTACAATTTTAAATAAATAAAGAAAGAAGAAACATATATGTTTTTATTTATTTGAATTACATTTAGCTGATAATGACAATTATTTTTACGGAAGAAGAATGGGTCATTTTTCCTTAATAGTATTGACCTTGCCCGACATTTATTATTTCAAAGAAAACATTATTAACATTAAATAAGACAGGTTGATGTAGAAAACACCGTGGAATTTCTAATTTGGATTATTTGAACTACTGTATAATTTGGGTTATTCGAACTACCTTTCTCATCTTGAGTGTTGCTCTCACAACGTTTCGGCCGCTGTAACCCCCGGCTTCTTCCAGTCATGGCTGACGGAACGAGAACATGCTACCCCGTTGATTAAATAAAGGGTTCCGTTCGAAATTCTGTCCAGATCACCGAGGTCGACAGAAATATTCCCGAGTTCGAAAAGATACACCTGAAGAAGGCCGGAGGTTACAGCGGCCGACACGTTGTGAGAATAACACTCAAGATGAGAACAGTAGTTCGAATAACCCAAATTATACAAATTATCAATCCCTATCTAAAAAATTCAGGAACATTCGAACTACTATTCTGATATTTTCAAACTTGGTTATCCTTGTGTCGAACTCGGGCACATATACGGAATTTCTAACAAAACCCTTTATTTAATCCACAAGGGTAGATTGTTCCCATTCTCCCAGCTATGACCGGGTAGGATTGCTATGCTATTATTAGTTAGTATCGCCTGTAGTAAGGATTAAACTGCCTTTTGGTCAAGATCAAAGTGTAGTATCTGTTCCGATGGATGCTCACTCTGTAGACCAGTGTTGTCTTGGCCTTCGGGTCTTGATTCGGCCGGTCTGAAGTACTGTCCTGTGCAGTTCTTGGAGGTCCACCCTCCCAGGCTTTGCCTCCCCTCTTTGGGGAGGAGTAAGTTTATTGCTTACTGCCTGAGGCGCCCCTACCGGGGAATGCCGACAGGGCTGCCCAGGCAATTTTTAATGATCAGAGTGCTCACCTTCTCGGGCGCTGGCTTTTCAAGTCCCACTTTCCCGACCCGACATTGGGTCACATCTTACCTTGTGGGAGTAAGATAAACCTGGCCTTGTGCCTAACCTCCTGGGGAGGTAAATACAAAAAAAACCCAAAAAACTGCCTTTTGGTCAAGATCAAAGTGTAGTATCTGTTCCGATGGATACTACACCCCATAAACTGGTATTGTCTTGCCTTCGGGGCTTGATTTAAGCCGGTCTATGGAACGGTCCTGTGCAGTTCTAGAAGGTCCACCCTCCCAGGCTTTGCCCCCCTCTTTGGGTAGGAGTAAGTTTATTGCTTACTGCTGAGGCGCCACTACCGGGGAATGCCGACGGGGCTGCCCAGGCAATTTTTAATGGCCAGAGTGCTCACCTTCTCGGGCGCTGGCTTTTCAAGCCCCACTTTCCCGACCCGACCTTGGGTCACATCTTACCTTGTGGGAGTAAGATAAAACTGACCTTGTGCCTAACTTCCTGGCGAGGAGGGAAATAAAACTCTCAACACTCAGAAAACTTACTTAGAACTGATTGTTAATAAAGCCTTTATCCGTGACGCCACGGGTCCAAGTTCGAAAAGGTGTACATGAAGAAGGTCAGAGTTTACATCAGGCGAAACTTTGTACAAATAATAACCAAGATGAGAATAGTAGTCCGAATCATACAAATAATACAAATCGACCAATATTGTATCTAGTTTTCTAATCCTAATTAAATTTCACGTTGAAGTTATTTACGTTTTCCTAACCTTTTACTCTTTGTCTTTTCAAATACAATTACTGAATGTATTTCATTTCATGAAACCATTTATCAAGGCTAAAAAATCACTCGAGGATAAAGGTTAATGAGATGGATTGATCGACAGTTGAATGATAGTAAATATTGTGTAAAATTTGAAAATCTCCATATACCATTAATAACCGTCGGAGAAAACTGTAATTATTTCTCCTTTGTCAGAAATATTGCTCATTGAATGTGAGGACTAAATGATAAACTAGAGGGGAAGCGAGAGTTATGAGGTTGTGGAAAGTAAATCCAGGGTCAACTTTCTATTCTCTATGTACAGGTTTATTGTCAACCCAATTGTTCAGAGAAATAAGAGTAAGGAAAACATCCACTGTCCCCATTGTGTTACTAGTGTACACGTGTTGCAATACCCGTTCCTTTGAGGGACCCGGTAGCATCAAACAAAACACAACGATAGAGACGAGGACGTGCTCGAGAAACTCTGCTTCTTTATTCTTCACCACCAGTTGGTGTAAGTTGAGTATACACATATATAATTAAATATTTCTTTGTTAGCAAAAGTCCTTTAGCATTATTGTTCTTTCTCTTGTCTTACGAAGAATCCTCTTTATTTACCTTGACGGCGGTTGATTTTCGACTCTACCCAACGTAATTAATTTTCACGAACACCAGGCAGAGTGATTTACCTTGCAACTTAGAGGGAAACACGACAATACGTTCTGTAACAGTCTGCTCCAGGAATTTAGGGACGGCTTGTGATCCCCACGCCAGTTGTTTACGGCAGTTCAGCCGTGGTGAAGGTACCTCTCTTCGGGGCTGACCCACGACAAGTTTTTCTCTATATCCTCTCAACTCGATCTCTGCTACGTAAGCGCTCCTTCTTCCTTCGTTTAAAACCGCCGTTTTAATTTCTGACTTTGCACTCCTGGTGCCTTCTTTTTCTGGCCTCATGCATCTGACTCTTTTAAAGGTTACCGAGTCGTTTTCTTTTTACGATGTCATACTCCGAAATGAACTCGTCGACCTATCACACACCTGGGCTTGTTCAAAGGTAACCGATTCATTTCCGTTGTTCTTTTAGTCTGATTGACAATCTATCTAGTCTTCGGCTTTTCTTCATTATTACGGAGTCATACCTTTAGCCTCCCTGTGACCTCTTATGCGTTATCACTCAACATGTCTCCATAATTATTTTACACACGCCCCGTCATAAATGGCGGAAATTATGCTTCACAGATGTTCGCACTCGCTATTTATCGAGATATATTATTAAAATACTCATATAAAATCATAGAATTACGTTGTTGATTGAATTTTTATATATATAAAATAATAATAATAATAATAATAATAATAATAATAATAATAATAATTATTATTATTATTATCATTATTATTATTATTATTATTATTATTATTTTTCTTCTGATAACCTGAAGAGGAAAACAAAACACCTACTGTTGACTTTTTATTATAGAGTGGAGGATTTCTTTCCGAATTTATTTCAGGTTCCGGGATAAGTCTGAGATGGTTTATATAAGAAAATATATTGCAGCTAGTATTCATACTAGCAAACGTACCTACCAATATTTAATAGTTTTACTAATTTATTTTATTTACTAATTTTTATTTATCGGCTATCGATGTTTTATAGAGAGCTTTATAGTGACAACAGTTTATGTCACAGTTTATGAATTTTTGTCGAGTAATATATATATATATATATATATATATATATATATATTTTTTTTATTTTTAAATACAGATTTTATTCAGACATGGACCAGTGGTTTCTGACAAGAAAAGGGTTTAATTCCCGATTCCGTCTTCGTCAGCATAGTCTGAAATAGTAAATGATGGAATTTCTTTCAAAAAACATGTATAACCGTTATAAAACGCTATGCACAAAGAATTTGAAATGAAGGGTCGATGAGACGCTTAAATCAGAAAAATAGCCGTTAAGTAAGAGATTGTATATTTAGAAGTGAGAAAGAAAGAAAGAGAAGAAAGTATGGAAGAAAGAAGGGAAAATAAAATAAAATAAAATTATATTTATAATAATAAAAAAATTAATTAAGAGAAAATAAAATATTATTTATATATAGAAAACGGTTAAAGGTACGTAACTCTAATTAATTAAATTATCTAAAAAAGGGGAGGTAACTATTTATTATTATATTATAAAAATATATATATGTGTATATATTTCACAATGGTTTCAATTAATAAATATCAAATTAAAATAAAAATATAAAATAAAAATAAAAATATATATATAAATAAATATATAAATAAAATATATAAAT
>OY744527.1:49035904-49055904 GCA_963556195.1 Sepiola atlantica | reverse complement strand
AGGGAGTATACATCTGTACTGTTATCAGTTTGACTCGTAACCACAGCTTTGTATACAACTGAGTCAATTTCCCTCGAGGGGGCAAGAATTTTTATTTTGGCATGAGCATCCGGTGTTGACTGCCGTGCTTTGTTCTCTGGTGATGTAACTCCTTATAGGCCGCATGGTTGAATAGCTGACCTTGATGGTGTTTTTATTGAAAAACATATGTAAACTGTGTGTTGGAGGGAAATGTTTGTTTAATAATGAGAGAAAAATATGACCTACTCTTGATTTTGTTCTGCTGGAGAAGGGCGACGAAAACCAGATAATCGATCTCCTTCTTTTTGCCGCTACGGCATGACACAAGGTTCCTTTAAACAAAGGTATTATTCACACCTATATTCCTTTAGAAACAAAGATCGCACAAACACATCTTTGGCTAAACGAATTTGGGAACTAAAAGAAGAAGGAACTCCCTTTTCTATAAATTGGAAAATCATAGAGAGAAAACCCATTTATTCACCTATATCTAATGTTTGCCATTTGTGTAATGCAGAGATATTCCATATTTTTAAGGCCATCATGAACCCAAACACCAGATGTCTAAATATGCGCGATGAGGTTTTTAAGGGCTGTATACATCGTAAACAAGCACTCCTTATTTATTGGATGGATCGAGTGACTTAAGCCTACCCAGAGCCCTACATACATTTTTCAGACACTTATATACTTCTACCGCAGACTTCTCGTTCTACGAACCTGATCACAGTTCTTTTTTCTTTTCTCCATTTTTCCCCCTCTTTCTTCTTTAAATTTTATTTTTCGAATTTTTATTTATTTATATATTGATTTTTATTTATATATTGATTTTTATTTATATATTGATTTTTTATTTATATATTGATTTTTTATTTATATATGTATATATATGTATATATATATATATATATATATATATATGTATATGTATATATATATATATATATTTATTTTTTATTTATTTTTATTTTTTTTATTCTTTATTTATTTATTTATATATTGATTTTTTATTTATATATTGATTTTTTATTTATATATTGATATTTTATTTTTTATTTATATATTGATTTTTATTTATATATCAAATTTTTATTTATATATTAATGATTTTTTTATTTACATATAGGATATTTTAATTATATATTGATTTTTGATTTTTGATTTATATATTGATTTTTTATTTATATATTTTATTTATATATTTATTTATATTTATATTTTAATTTTAATTTCATATTTTTATTTTAATTTTATATTTATTAATTAAACCATCGTGAAATATATACACATATATATTTTTTATAATATAATAATAAATAGTTACCTCCCCTTTTTTAGATAATTTAATTAATTAGAGTGACGTACCTTTAACCGTTTTCTATATATAAATAATATTTTATTTTCTCTTAATTAATTTTTTTATTATTATAAATATAATTTTATTTTATTTTATTTTCCCTTCTTTCTTCCATACTTTCTTCTCTTTCTTTCTTTCTTTCTTTCTTTCTCACTTCTAAATATAGAATCTCTTACTTAACGGCTATTTTTCTGATTTAAGCGTCTCATCGGCCCTTCATTTCAAATTCTTTGTGCATAGCGTTTTATAACGGTTATAAATGTTTTTTGAAGAAATTCCATCATTTACTATTTCAAACTATGCTGACGAAGACGGAATCGGGAATTAAACCCTTTTCTTATCAGAAACCACTGGTCCATGTCTGAATAAAATCTGTATTTAAAAAAAAATTCTATTTCTAGCAGAAGATGCTAGAAATAGAAGATGCTCGATCCCCCAAAAGAGTTATTTAAGATAGAAAATTCTTCAAATCCATCCATTCCTGAAAAAGTCTTGGTCTGATGAGGTTGACTTTCTTGGAAAGGTGCAACCGAAACATGTATGCACATATGTAACCAATAATGTTTGTATAAATAAAAATTTATACTTATAAACAGCTCTACTTGGTATTGAGCACTTTTTATAAACACTTGAGTTTCTACGGATTTACATTTACAGAAACTATACAATACATGTACTATATATATATATATATATATATATATATATATATATATATATATATATATATATATATATATTACTCGACAAAAATTCATATATATATATATACATATATATAATACTAATATACACCCTCCGTCAAAACTACCGAAAAATTATCCTTCACCAGTGTTCACATTTGCTATTTAACTAAGTATATTATTAAATTGTCACATAAATTCATAGAATTATTGCAGTAATTTAATTGTTCCTATATGAATAAATTACTTTCATTTCTCATAACCTAAAGAAAAACAAACGCCTATTGTTGATATTTTATTATATAGTGAGGGATTTCTTTCCGAATTCATTTCAGGCGGCGGGATAAGCCTGATATGGTTTTCTGGTGAGCTATTTGCTTTCTCGTTTCCTGTCACCATTTGAAATGGTTTTGTCCTGGTGGTGAAAAAGGACACGTGTTTTACTTGCTAACCTTTGCGTAATTATATTTATTTATATACAAAAAATACAAATTCGATGTTATTATAGAGTGAACGATTGTTTATTCATAAACTTATAAAATACCGTGCCAGAATCATCTGTTCTGGTCGGTATCAAGAGGCCATCCTCCCAGACATTACATTCTCTTTTGAGAGAAAGTGGTTTATGGCTCCACGAAGAAATGCCAACGGGGCCGATCGTGGTTAATTTTGCACACGTCCAAAGTGCTCCTTTTTTGGCGGAAGGGGGGGGGGGGCAGAACTGATACTATAAACTTACCTTGCGTCTAATTTTGCCGCTGTGGGGGGCAGCTAAACAAACTACTCTTTATATCAACATGTGTTATCTGATATGTTTAGCAATGATAACTCGCTTGTCGACTAAGATTTTAATATATCTAAATAGAAAGACAAAAAGAGAAAAAGAAGAAAAACAGCAGCAAAAGAAATAAAGAAAACGATGTCTGACAAACGGTACAATTTCGGAAGTCGGAGAAAACGAAAGAGATTGGTACAATTGATTCATACAATTCGCGAGTCGTGAAATCGCAACGGAGAGAAGGAAGATGATAACGTCGACCGATCAAATTTATGGTGGCGAGATATAGCTCCTTTTACAACCGTTTCTCTACCTTCTTTTAAAGAAGTGTCTATCTGCATAACTTCATTAAATTTAAAAAAAAAAATCATTTTTGCCAACAAGGAAGGTTCAGAATATTCTAACGCACAAAGGAGCAGTTTCATTCTCTACTGCATTGTAACACAATGTGGTGATTGTTTGAAGGCATCGTGGCAGTAGATAAAATTAGTTTCGTTTTATTTCATACTAGCTGTACCAACCCGGCGTTGCCCAGGATCCATTACGTTCAAATTTGTTTTGTAAATATTTCTATGCATATATACCCACGCCTATGTTGTTACGTTCATTATCTAAGCTAAAAAAGCAAATTAGGAAAGCTAACTCTTACTAAAATAACTTATTCCTCTTACCTGAATTTTTTCCAGGTGTTTATTGAAGTATGTCTTCATATTAGCAAATTACCTAACCCGATAAAGTATTACAAATGTAACGTTAGTTTATTGCCAATAACACGGTTCAACAATACTAAATTAAAATTGGCTAGTTAGAATCGAAGTTTGATTTGTTAGCTTAAATGCTATTTAGATTAATATTCTACTGACATAATTAGATAGGTTAAAAATCCAACAACATTTTATACTGGCAACTGAGTTCTTTTCTAAATAAAGATGTTCAAATGAAGTTTTTAAAATACAAAATAAAAGGAAAGCGAGCTCTTACTAAAATAACTTATCCCTCTTACCTGAGTTTATTTCCAGGTGTTTATTGAAATATGTCTTCATATTAGCAAATTGCCGAACCGGATAAAGTATTAAAAAATGTAGCGAAGTACGTTAGTTTATCGTCAACAACACGGTTCAACAATAATAAATTAAAATTGGCTAGTCAGAATCAAAGTTTGATCTGTCAGCTTAACTACTATTTAGATTAATATTCTACTGACATAATTAGATAGATGTTAAAATGAAGTAGAAAATTACCTTTTAAAATACAAAATAAAAAAACAAGTCTATTCGCAAATCTATGAAAAGAAAAGGAAGAAGTAGACCAATAAAAATATTTGTTTTTTTGACCTTTTTCAATAACATAAGCAAGTAAACGTTATTCCGTTCTTCGCGTTCTAATCAACGTCTTTATTTAAACATTAGACAATAACAGATTAAGACCTCCAAATCGTACAAGTCTTCCAACAACATCTATTATTATACTGAAGCTTAGTTAATCAACATTTCTTTCCTTGGTGCCTTTGACTTTTCAAAATATCTTTCCACGCAACCATGTGATACACACGCCATATCAACATTTTCGTCCTAACATCAAGACGAATTTCAACTTGACTGCGATAAGTATGTTTCAATCAAGAAGAAAAAAGAAAAAAAAAAGAAGAAATATTCTTCTGAAGATGGTATATATTACCGAAAGTACTCAAGTTTATATAAAAAAAATGTTTTTACGGTAAATAAATAATTTATTTTTAAAAACAAATAATTTGCGTTGTGCAAGGTTTTCTAAATATTTTATAAAAAAATATTCTCTTTATTATCGCCATTACGCCAACGCTTCCAATGTGTGACTTTTCAAAATATCTTTCCACGCAACCACGTGATACACACGCCATATCAACATTTTCGTCCTAACATCAAGACGAATTTCAACTTGACTGCGATAAGTATGTCTCAATCAAGAAGAAAAAAGAAAAAAAATAGAAGAAATATTCTTCTGAAGATGGTATATATTACCGAAAGTACTCACGTTTATATAAAAAAAATGTTTTTAAGGTAAATAAATAATTTATTTTTAAAAACAAATAATTTGCGTTGTGCAAGGTTTTCTAAATATTTTATAAAAAATATTCTCTTTATTATCGCCATTACGCCAACGCTTCCAATGTGTGACTTTTCAAAATATATTTCCACGCAACCATGTGATACACACGCCATATCAACATTTTCGTCCTAACATCAAGACGAATTTCAACTTGACTGCGATAAGTATGTCTCAATTAAGAAGAAAAAAGAAGAAAAAAAAGAAATATTCTTCTGAAGATGGTATATATTACCGAAAGTACTCAAGTTTATATTAAAAAAAAAATGTTTTTAAGGTAAATAAATAATTTATTTTTAAAAACAAATAATTTACGTTGTGCAAGTTTTTCTAAATATTTTATAAAGAAATATTCTCTTTATTATATTATCCTTGGTTTTGGGAATTAGTTATGTTTGAAAAATAAATCTATTCGAACTGTTCTATTTAACCGTAATTTGCAATTTACTCACCAAGTGACTCATCTCTGACAAGTGTTTATCTATTACTCTCACCCTCTCCCACTCTATGTTGTTTGAACACTTATCTTATTTTATACAGTGTCTATCACTCTCACTTCCATCTCCCTCACTGTTTATTAAAAGTAAAAGATAATTAGATTTATTCTAGTATTTTCTGTATTTCTGTTGACTTATCTAAGTCGAAAGCTTGGATATTATAAACTCATACCACGCGTAAGTTGTTGCTTTTTCCCTTGTTTTAAAAATTGATAAACATAGATCTGTGGAAAGGTCGATGAACAAATGCAACAGTTGTGAGACTTTCATGTCTTTCAACCACGTTTGTTTAAATGAATAAGTTCGGTATGTGTATATATTTATATAGATACAGGATAATCTTTTAAACTAATGAACGGATCATTATGAATTTGAGAATATATAATCTAGGTAACACGGTGAGTAACATGGCCACATTATTTTTTTGTAAACTTTAACATTTAGGGGGTTCATGTATATAAAGTAAGGTATGTGTATATGTTTATACATTTTTATGGATAGGATTCACTTCTAAACTAATTAACTGATAATTAAAACATTTGGAACACATATTCTAGGCTTAAGGATAGGTAATAAAGGCTATATTTAGTTTAATTTAGTTTCATGCAAAGGGGCAAAGAGGGGTTGAACCCCTTTGTGAAAATTCAAATACCATTTGCATTTTCGTGAGATCTTTACGATAGATATTAGGTATCAATAAATAAACATTCATCAAATTTCAGTTCGTTTGGAGTATTTTAAAGGGTTGTTGGGTGTATAATATGAAGACGACTTCCCATGTGAAAATTCAAATATTTCAGATTTGCATTGAATTTTGATCCTTGGTTATTATATACCAATTAAGTAAGATTCCCTGAATTTCAATTTCGTCTTCAGACACTTTAAGCTTAAGCCATAAATGTTAGCCATTTTCTAGAATCAAAATCATGCAATGGATCTTAATATACATTGAAATACAGATTCTAGATATTAGTATTTAGCATAATTATATCTTGATTTTAATCTTCGTAATAAGACACAAAATTGTTCTGTTTGGAGAATAAATTTAAAAAAATCTTGGTATATATATATATATATATATATATATATATACATACACAATATTTATTTTTTAGTAAATATTTATTGTTATTATCTACATACACTGGTGATTCATGTTTATGCGATTTTCAGTGTATGAGAAATTAATTACTGCTGGTTGAAGGATTCGAACCCAGTTGGAAAGTCACATTTGACTTTACAGTTTCATATTCAACCCCTAGGCCAACATAAATAATCCAGATAATACACATCTTCCTTTACATCAATCTTTTTCAATGAAGACATCCAACGAAAACAAATCATCCCGTGGACACATCGCTTAGTGGATAATGACTATGTGTCGTGTTTAAAAGACAATCTAAGTAAACATAGAGGTCGAGAGTTCAATACCTGGGCCCGGCTCCAACAATATTACTAGGAAGACAATACGACTAATACGAGATGTTTCAAATCATGGAAAGCGAAACGACAATATTTTATCCATGTGGAATAAATTGGGTTTCGTTTGGTTCAAACTTCAGACCTGAGAAATTGCATCTGAAGAACGGCGGAGTGTACAGCGACCGAAACGTTGTTAATATGACAAACAACTTAGAACAGTGAAAAACGTATGGAAATAACAGATCCTTTGAGAAATACAGGCAGAAACAAAATCGTTAATTAGAATCTTTATTCAAGTGAAAGTTTATACCTGTAATTCTTTTATTGCAGGTAAATATTCGATTTGATTGTAAGGCCTGTAGATAAACATTCGATACAAAATGCATTTTTGGTTCATTTGGATCATTCAGACATATTTATTTATTTATTTATTTTATGATTACTTTTTTAAAACATAGTTCACCCCAAACAAGCCACGTTGCCACTGTAGATGTAAGGGGGCCACTGTAGATGTAAGGGGCTACTGAGAATTAGGGTAAAAGATTTAGGGGTCATCCTAAATTAGGATCTGTGCAGTGAGATGCTTGTTCAAATTAGTTTTAAATTTCTGCATGTCGGTACAGTCGAGGAAAAAGGGAGTAGGAAGGGAGTTCCAAATGCCGGCAGCTCAAGGAAAGAAGCTACTGGAGTAGAAGGCTCTTCTCCATCCGGGGACCTCTACAGTGAATGGATGGGATTTAGCTTATATGCGTCATTTTCACAACGTTTCAGCCGATGTAACCTCTGACGTTCTTCAGTTGTATCTTTTCGAATTTGCTAATCTTTATATCGAACTCGGGAATTTATACGTAGTTTATAACTGAACTCTTTATGTAATCGACGGGAATAGATTGTTCTCGTTCCGTCAGCCATGCCCCGGTAGAAGTGTTAACTTTGATGTTATTTTTAGCTATCACCGCTTGTAGTACACGGACACGTGGCGCAATGGTTAAATGCGTTAATTGACAATCAATTCTACGGTGACAGTCTTCTAGAGGTTTAAGGTTAAACACTCTCTACATGAGATAATAATTAAGAATAGCATAAAATTGAACTTTTTGTACTTTTATTAACTTTGTTAAATATTCTGTGCACATTTTTATTTCAATAGTTTCTGTTCAACTTTTATATTAAGAAACTTGTAGCAGTCACATATTTTTATGTACTATTTTCTTTTGCTGTAAATAAATAGATGCACCACTGAGTGATTGCCCCCACCAGCCAATCAGAAGCCTCGGCGTAGGAACACAAGAATCGTCGGATTACTTCTGACAGCCATCGCGCAATTTCGTTTTCCAGCTCACTCAGTTTGAGCGAATACACCGTTTAGACAAGACGTATTTCGTTGTTTTTCACCGACGAGATGGAAATCTACAAGATCGCATAGCACCCTTTATGAAGATTGACTTTTAGCTGTTTTAATTCCTTTTAAGCACAGCCCAAAATAAAAGATATTTCGATGTAAAACTTTGATGACATCCGTTAATTCATCTTTGGAGTCAGACGAATCTTGTTTATAATTATATTAGAGAACGGATAGCATTCATCCTCTTCATTATAGACTAAACATAATGGATTTGAATTGCTAGCATGTCACTTAGAATTACAATACAAATCAGTCCGACAACGGCTTTGTTGCTATCGGGTCAAAGTTCGGTTCTGTTCAGTCTTTGGAGGTCAACCCGCCCAGGCTTTACCTTCTCCCTGAGAAGGGGGTAGTTTATAGAAAATCGCTTAAAGCTTCCCTACCGAAGAATGCCAACGGGGCTGTTCAGGCATTATTTTGTAGGCCCGACTGCGTTTATCCTTGTGCGCCGACTTCTCAAAACTACACCTGACCTTGTGCCTTACCTCCTGGGAAGGAGGTGAATAATATGTCACTAAATAATCTACATTAACTGGAATTTGAGACATCAAATTCTTTAAAACAAATATATTTTATTCCAATCACAACGACTGTTTTTATTTCTGTTCAATAGTGATCTTCTACTGTTTCGACAAATGGAATAAAAACAGTCAGATTTCGAAAATCATTTGAAAGCATAATATGGTAGAAAATCTTAAAATAGTCATAATAAAATAATATTAGCAAAAGAATGAAATTATGAAGTGGTGATATGTTGTATTGTGTTGGGTGGTGGGTGGTAGGTGGTGGTGGTAGGGGTTGGGTGGTAGGTGGTGGTGGTGTAGCAAGAACAGAACTGTGATTATTTCATTTTATTTCTTTTTAAAATCGTTTACCATTTTAAATTAGTTTTATGAATAAAGGTGTGATGGGAATAATACTGTTGATGTCACCAGGATTTCATATGATATGGAAATGAGATATGCACGATGAGCAGCGAAATAGAAAAAGGAAAAATCAAAAAGCCAATTTTTAAAACGAGACAACCAGAGAAGACATTATTAAAAGCGAGAGATAACATGTAAATAGGAACGCTTTGCTTTCACGAAAAAAAACAAAAAACCCACTAAAAATCAAACCCATGAAACAGTGACACCGTAGCGAAGAGACAGAGTGGAAACGGGGAAGTGTCATAAAAGAAAGAATAGAAAAGATGATACCGAAGAGCGATTAAATCGAGTATATACTGAACGAGATAAGCCGGAGGTGTTTCATTTTTGAACAAGGGCAGCCGACATTCAAAATGGATGTTTTATTTTACAACAGTAACATTCCACTGAAAAATATGAAACAATCTAAAAATAAAGATGAAAATCTAAATGTCGTTTCAAGAAAAAAGAAGAAAACGGTAAAAAGGAATTGCATGGAATGGTTGCTTCGATAATGGCAAGATGTCAACTCAAATGAAAGTGAAGGTTAATGTGGATAGTTCATTTATGTTTGGGTATTACAGAATGTACCTCCAAACACTAATGATAATATTTGTTTGATTCCTGAAGTTAAGCAATAGCATGTGTAGACATAATTTATGGTTTCAGTGGGTTAGGGCAAGGGTTTGGGTTAAGGTTAGGGTTAAGGTTGAAACTGACTTATATGGTGCCTTATATCGTGACTTATATGGTGCCTATATACGGTACAATCACGTTGACACACCGGTCCCCGTTAGATCACCGAAGTTAAGCGACGTCGAGCCTGGCCAGTATTAAATGGGTGACCATTTGGGACTACCAGGTGCTGTATGTGCTATCTGTTTATCTCGGCATTGTTTCCAGTCGTCTTGAACTGCTTGCCATTGGAATCAAGCAGTGCCGACTCAGGAGAGGTGTTGTTAGGGATTGCGCAACCCTTGCTTCATAATTACACGCGCAGCCAGCCCCTTATAGGGGTATCCATAGTCTCTCTAGACTGAACGGAGGGCTTAAAAATATGGTGCCTTATAGCGTGACTTATATGATGCCTTATATCGTGACTTATATTGTGCCTTATATCGTGACTTATATGGTGCCTGAGGCAATATAAAACTCTAAACGATTGAATTAACATTCCTTAATCGTAGATATAATTCGATAGGCAACAGGAAGTAATGCAGTTAGAACAAAAATTACGTTTCCTGTTCAGCTCTTTCATTAATTGTCTTTAACAAACTGTTTAATTTATTAGAGACACACTCGCAGGGGACATTGCTAGGAGTAAAGTGTAGTATATGTTCTCATACTACACTTTATCTTTTCTGTCCTCGGTCAGTGAAAGAAAAATCCTTCTAGACTGAGACAATTTTTACTTTTGGGGATCCGGATTTTCCACACATAAAAAAAAACCGACCTTGTAGCTTATTCTGCCCTCGTCGGGAGGCAAGTAAATAGGGACTACTAACTTTAAATTGAATTTATGAACCATAACCCGATACACAGTACGGACATAAATGAAATCAAGTTATGACAAAGAGGAGAATAATAGTGCTCAGTGTTGCTTTTATCAAGGCTGATAGAGCCGACTATGCAGACGTGCGCGTCCTCTGACTTTGAATACAGTGTTTGCTATTATTAATTATTATTCTACAGTGAATTCACTTCTTATAAGTAAACGGAATGATAGACTGGAGATGACACACGAGACAATAGAAAGAGGGAGAGTGAAGGAGAAATCCGTATAGACTGAGACAATTTAAATTCTCTTAATCCAGAATGCCTTTTTGGGGAGCTGTTATTTTCTTCACTTCAAAAACCAACTTTGTGTCTAATCTGTCCTCGTGGGGAGACAAGTAAATAGGATCCTATAGAGAACATGAAGATCATTATCAGAGTATTTCCAGGGCTGGCGCCCGAACTAGCTGTAATGTTCAACATCGCACACTGTCTCACAGAGCTCAACTAATCCGTGAATAAACTCCAACCAACCTCGTGATATAATTGGTCCAAACAATTGACATAGCGCCCACACCATTCAACGATCTCCATCATGCTTATTCTCGCAATTCTTTAATCAATAATATTGCATGTATGAAATGGAGAACCAATGCAGCCACGCTCCGAACTGCATCTGTCGCATTGAAATACACCACGGTCAAATATTGTGTTGACTCATAATCACAGAGAAAACATATCAACGTGACTGACGCTCAGCTCAACATCGCCCTGCTTACTATCACCACTTGTATGATATCAACGCTGACAGAGTTTTGAGAATTATTTTCTTATTTCTTGCTGAATTAATTTTAGGTGTCCTGGGGTGGATGTCTGACTTGCTATTTGGTTTGTGGTTTCCCTTACCACTTAAAAGTCACAAACTGTTTTGTCACTTGAACCCGCTCACAATTTTGCGTGCGAACTATATGTGGCCCTATTAAGTTGCCTCCCCACAGGAGCAGAGTTAGACACAAGGTCTATTTTTGATGTAGGGAAAACCGATCTCCACAAAAATGGAAACTCTGGATTGGGACAATAATAAAAAAAATGCCTCAGTCTAGAAGAATTTCTACATTACTGGTCTAGGATAGGCAGATGGAGAGTAGTATCTGTTCTGATACTCTGGATTGTGACAAAAATAAAAAAAAATGCCTCAGTCTAGAAGGATTTCTACATTACTGGCCTAAGATAGGCAGATGAAGTGTAGTATCTGTTCTGATACTCTGGATTGTGACAAAAATAAAAAAATGCCTCAGTCTAGAAGGATTTCTACATTACTGGCCTAGGATAGGCAGATGAAGTGTAGTATCTGTTCTGATACTCTGGATTGTGACAAAAATAAAAAAATGCCTCAGTCTAGAAGGATTTCTACATTACTGGCCTAGGATAGGCAGATGAAGTGTAGTATCTGTTCTGATACTCTGGATTGTGACAAAAATAAAAAAATGCCTCAGTCTAGAAGGATTTCTACATTACTGGCCTAGGATAGGCAGATGAAGTGTAGTATATGTTCTGATACTCTGGATTGTGACAAAAATAAAAAAAAATGCCTCAGTCTAGAAGGATTTCTACATTACTGGCCTAGGATACGCAGATGAAGTGTAGTATCTGTTCTGATGCTACACTTTGGCCCTATATTTTATAACTCTTATGTTCACTAGGTCTTGAGTGACGTGTTTCTTGTTGCTATTCTTGTTCTAATCACTCGTCTTTCTGTTAATTGTCCACTTGATTCGTGTTATTTCTGGTGAATTGCAAAGGTTGGGAAGACAAACCTCGTGTCTGATATTAAGTGAATGTAACGTAAAGAGTACCTGACCCAGCACGAGAGTGAGTCGCAAATCCTAGTGAAGGCTACTGAATTTACAACCACTGAATGATCAGTGAGTCGCAAATCCTAGTGAAGGCTACTGAATTTACAACCACTGAATGATCAGTGAGTCGCAAATCCTAGTGAAAGCTACTGAATTTACAACCACTGAATGATCAGTGAGTCGCAAATCCTAGTGAAGGCTACTGAATTTACAACCACTGAATGATCAGTGAGTCGCAAATCCTAGTGAAGGCTACTGAATTTACAACCACTGAATGATCAGTGAGTCGCAAATCCTAGTGAAGGCTACTGAATTTACAACCACTGAATGATCAGTGAGTCGCAAATCCTAGTGAAGGCTACTGAATTTACAACCACTGAATGATCAGTGAGTCGCAAATCCTAGTGAAGGCTACTGAATTACAACCACTGAATGATCAGTGAGTCGCAAATCCTAGTGAAGGCTACTGAATTTACAACCACTGAATGATCAGTGAGTCGCAAATCCTAGTGAAGGCTACTGAATTTAGAACCACTGAATGATCAGTGAGTCGCAAATCCTAGTGAAGGCTACTGAATTTACAACCACTGAATGATCAGTGAGTCGCAAATCCTAGTGAAGGCTACTGAATTTACAACCACTGAATGATCAGTGAGTCGCAAATCCTAGTGAAGGCTACTGAATTTACAACCACTGAATGATCAGTGAGTCGCAAATCCTAGTGAAGGCTACTGAATTTACAACCACTGAATGATCAGTGAGTCGCAAATCCTAATGAATGCTACTGAATTTACAACCACTGAATGATCAGTGAGTCGCAAATCCTAGTGAAGGCTACTGAATTTACAACCACTGAATGATCAGTGAGTCGCAAATCCTAGTGAAGGCTACTGAATTTACAACCACTGAATGATCAGTGAGTCGCAAATCCTAGTGAAGGCTACTGAATTTACAACCACTGAATGATCAGTGAGTCGCAAATCCTAGTGAAGGCTACTGAATTTACAACCACTGAATGATCAGTGAGTCGCAAATCCTAGTGAAGGCTACTGAATTTACAACCACTGAATGATCAGTGAGTCGCAAATCCTAGTGAAGGCTACTGAATTTACAACCACTGAATGATCAGTGAGTCGCAAATCCTAGTGAAGGCTACTGAATTTACAACCACTGAATGATCAGTGAGTCGCAAATCCTAGTGAAGGCTACTGAATTTACAACCACTGAATGATCAGTGAGTCGCAAATCCTAGTGAAGGCTACTGAATTTACAACCACTGAATGATCAGTGAGTCGCAAATCCTAGTGAAGGCTACTGAATTTACAACCACTGAATGATCAGTGAGTCGCAAATCCTAGTGAAGGCTACTGAATTTACAACCACTGAATGATCAGTGAGTCGCAAATCCTAGTGAAGACTACTGAATTTACAACCACTGAATGATCAGTGAGTCGCAAATCCTAGTGAAGGCTACTGAATTTACAACCACTGAATGATCAGTGAGTCGCAAATCCTAGTGAAGGCTACTGAATTTACAACCACTGAATGATCAGTGAGTCGCAAATCCTAGTGAAGGCTACTGAATTTACAACCACCGAATGATCAGTGAGTCGCAAATCCTAGTGAAGGCTACTGAATTTACAACCACCGAATGATCAGTGAGTCGCAAATCCTAGTGAAGGCTACTGAATTTACAACCACTGAATGATCAGTGAGTCGCAAATACTAGTGAAGGCTACTGAATTTACAACCACCGAATGATCAGTGAGTCGCAAATCCTAGTGAAGGCTACTGAATTTACAACCACTGAATGATCAGTGAGTCGCAAATCCTAGTGAAGGCTACTGAATTTACAACCACTGAATGATCATCATCAAGCCGGACAGCCAGTTAACATAGGTTGCCACGCTAACTGCTGAATCCCATCCACTCCTTTAACAGCAGCTCATTCCCGATAGTTCTGATCGGATCACCGAGGTTAAGCAACGTTGAGTCTGATCAGTACTGTATTTAGATGAGTGGATGTTTGGGCAAACCAAGTGACATACATAAATACTCTATTCACATGTACAAATCTATACCAATCTTGTCGGGAATAAAATCGGCGAAAGGCCAAGAGCATCTTTATTTAATGCTGTCAAAAACCTGGCATAAGTACTGGTGCTATGAGCCTTCGTATCTGCAAAGTTTTTTTAAGAACATTTTTCCATTTGACCCATCTTTTATTATGCTCTTTCTCTCCTATAAATATTTATAGATATGATGTCAGACTTACATTAGATACTAATCTGATGAAACCGACGCCATTTATATTTTCCAGTTGTAACAAACGCAGTGATTTCATTTGATAATAATCCCTGTTGATTATCCGATGAAATCAAACTGTGAATATCTGGAAAATCAAGAAATATCCCGCCGAATATAGTATGTAATCAATAAAATCGATGTGGAAAGGCAAATTGTGTCTTTGAAGAAGACAGACAAAAAATTTCCGTATTCAGAATGAAATATTGATTATTGATTTTGTATCGCTGTCTAACTTTTAAAAAATCCGACTGACGTAACGATGCGTGACATAATGGCAAACAAACAATGTGTTATCCATTACGATGTTTTTCAAAAAGTATTGACTATAACTTGAAACCGACAAACCAGTCTGAAGGATCGGTGACTTTAGGACTATTTAAGTTAGAAACGATATTAATACAAGTGTCATGGACAATCTCAAGAGATTCATTTTCAAGCAAAATGTTATTAATATTTTACATATATAGAATAACGAGGAAATGAAGAATTACTTCTTTAATATGTTTATTCTTTTTATAATTTGATGACGTAATTTGTATGCCGTGATTTATTTGATATCCTATTGTTATTGAAGTGTCATTTGATTTACAATGATACACGTTTCAATGATTATTTTCTTTTAACTCTAACAATAAAAGAACAAAAGAGTAAAAGGTTGTTCTGGATATCACAACTCATTCATTATCAAACAATGTTTTGTTTGTTGGCTATTTTAATCTGAAAGCTGAAACCCATGTGAATTACTGCACGGATTGCCACCAACACACGTGCTTTAATCTATGTCCTTATTGCACAACTAAACGAAAGTCACGCGTCATGTGCAACCAGAACAGTGCCCCCTAAAGTCCAACACTTGTAGGGGCGGTAACAACGTTGTAGTGCCAGAGATATGCAGTCTGGAACTCTGGTTCCTGGCAGAGTCACCCATGGCGAACCGATTTGGAACCAAGCGGTATTAGAGCCGCAACCCGACTAACAGAGTTCTGGTGAAAATCCACAAGGGTTCCGTATCAGAATCCGTCGTCCTCTGATTCACTCTGCCTCTGCGCGTGACAAGTAAAAACGTGTCAGGCGCGGAACTGCAAATCGATGGAGTGAAACTGACATTCTTTTATGTATTCTGGATCAAACCTTCCCCGACTTCGCATGCAATCGGTGCTGCTTTCGGTGCTGAAATTCTGCACGTTAACGAATAGATGCGACCAACAAGGACTTCACGCAGACTAGACAATCCTGTGGCACGATATCCGTAAGCTCTATGCATAAGGTCGACTCGTTTAACGAACAAACAAACCGGAACAACGTTATCATATCACCGAATGTAACGGTCATTGAAAGGTAAGATTTAGCCAGCTTAAAATTGAGACAACATTTTCTCGTTAAAATGTAACAATGCATTAAAAGAAACATTCATTGTCAACTCGATCAACATCTTTTCCACGCAGGTTCATTTGTGTGTTATAGAATTAGTTATTACAATTATACATTAGATCAGCATTTTTTGTGGTACTTGCAAGCGTTAGATACACAAGAAATGCAGTAGAATCACTGCTAGGTGTAGAGAGATATTAAGCAGTTTGTGTGCAAGAAGTGTACGTCAATGGAGAAAGTATATTTGAATGACAAAGCTATAGAGGTGGTTCAGAGGTTTTGTTAGCTTGATGAAACCATTGGAGCGGAAAGAGGAGCAGGTGCTGGTGTGATTGCCAAAAATAGGAGTGGATAGAGTAAATTACAATAATTTCTGTCATTACTAACCAGCAGAACGTTACCACTTGTCGACCAAAAGAAGAGTCTACCAGACACGTTTACGCAGTGTTATAATGTATGGAAGTGAAATCTGGCCAGTAAGGGTTGAGGACGTGCGTTTCGTGGAGAGAAATGATATGAGAATGATACGATGGATGTGTATATGAGTCTTAAGGACACTTTATATCTAAGAGGAAGATTAAATCTGAACAGTATTTGGAGATGTGTGCCGAACAGGAGACTTTGATGATATGGCGAGGTTGAAAGAATGGACGAGAGTTGTTGAGTCAGTAGATGTAGAACAATTGAGGTAACAGGGTTAAATCACAGGCGAAGACCAAAGAAAAAATGGGGAAAAGTGATAAGGGTGGACTTGAGAGAAAGAGGGATAAATAAAAACCTACCAGAGATAGGTTAGTTTGGAAGTCAATTTCTAAACATGCTAACATGTAAAACGGACGTTAAACCGAATATGATAATGATGATGATAATGATGATGATAATGATGATCATTGTGTCTTTCTTATACATCAATTCGTTTAACTTAAGTTTATCATTGGCCAAACTATGTGAATGTATATCTACTTGCGGGACCATTGGACATTACATGGCTAGACTTTAATTTAACTTTTTTCATGTACCTATATATTTTTATTAGGTGTAAAATTTATTGCCTGCCATCTGAGGCACCCTCATTCGTGGGGGGGGGGTGCTGCCGCGAATATACAGGTATTTGTGTTCCCATCAAGAGCGCCGCTGCTTGTCGGACCTTATATCTAACTTTTCGCTCATGAGGGGGAAAATAAATAAGAACAATATGCGGTACTACCTATTTAGAAGGGGGCTGGATTCGTCTCCTATCAGTTGACCAATCGCAGAATAGATATACCCTTCGATTTTGATCCAAGGGCCAACTTGAAATTTCTAAAATTCAATTTATATTTAAGTTTTTTCTTTCTTTTTGTTCTTTGCAAACTCATCTGACATTTTTCATGCTTTTAATTTTGAATCTATTGAATAAAAATCGATGTTAGCATGGGTGTATCCCTTTGACCGTCATTCATTATCTACTTTTTATTTTTAGAAATCTTTAATTTGAAAAATCTGCTGAATGAAGGAAGATCGCTTTTATAAAGCTCTTTGGTGTGCATCCGAGTTTATATATATACAGAGAGAGAGAGAGAGAGAGAGAGAGAGAGAGAGAGAGAGAGAGAGAGAGAGAGAGAGAGAGAGAGAGAGAGAGCGATAGTAAAGTATAACAATATATTTATAGCAATTAAGCTATACAGAGTGCACTTAGCCCTAGGGGATGAAACGCGGACGCCTCGGTGTAGCTTGACATAAATATATTTTCACCCTTTATTACTAAGATCTACTAATTTATTGAGCACTGTTCAAGTTAATATTGAAAATCTATACACAATATATTATATCACATTATAATAGAATATGTGTCTACATGCCATAATATATATATATATATATATATATATATATATATATATATATATATATATATATATATATATATATATATACCAGCATGCCACATGTCTCACGGTCACAAAAACAGGATCTGAATTAGTAACAGTCAGACCATCACGCGGACAACATCAACAAATCAGAAGAAATAAAACATGACACAATTGTGGTAATCTTTAAAAAAAAAGAATCTCATTCTGATAAAAATTTAAGATCAAAGTAAAACAATCTTGGATTGAAAAGCCTCTTAGTTTTAATTATTTTAATTTAAATATGAGAAACCAATTTTTTTAATAATCAAAATTTTCGGGAAATCATTACCCTCTTCAGATATATTTTTATTTTAATCGGTCTGGTTTTGGATTTTGAAATTCACGAGGTCGTAACGGGCTCTTCTGACCGTTACACATACCCCTGAATATTTGAACATAGCGTCAATTCGTCGGAAATTGAAGAATAAAGAAGTTGTTTATGTTAAGAAGCATTGTTAAAATCAAGTTTATTTTTACATATATATTTTTATGTGATTAACGTCAGGCGGAGTATCTATTGACAAAGCTTCTTTGCAAGGGTTTTCCGTCTGTAGAACACATTATTGTGTGACTGCTTCCTTACCGATGACAGCATAGTTGTCTTCAACTCCAATGTCAACAAATATTTGTCATAAACCTCCCCATAAGTAATCAAACTTAGTTTATACAATAATTTTTCCATCTCAATAATCCCCATCCTCGAGTGGCTCTTGGCCTTGATAAATGGTTACCCACAATAAAAAGAGTCACTTAAAAGACTGCAAATACGATACTATTAAACAAATGAGTATTTTTTCTTTAAATTTCTGAATAAACAAGGATATTTTTAAACACCTCGCTTCTCTGACACGTTACGAAACTTTCACGTAACAAATTTAAAAAAATAAAAATTAAAAAATTAAAAAATTTAATAAAAAATAAAAAATAAAAAAATTAAAAATAAAAAATTAAAAAAATTAAAAAATTAAAAAATTAAAAAATTTAAAAATTTAAAATTTAAAAATTAAAAAATTTAAAAATCTTTTCACTTAACAAATTTTTAAAAATCCCCCAAATAAATGCAAACTTGAGAGGAATAAAAACAAATACGTTTGAATGCAGAAGAAATAACGAACGAAATTGCGCCACGTGTCAAATCTCCACAACGAAACTGTTTTCCTATCGACGTGTCAAAACGAAATGACAAAAAAAAAAAACTGATTAAAATGTGTACAGAAAAACATTTTTTCCGTTTCAAATATCCTTACAGTTTACACAGTATAAAGTTAGAATCTTTGATTCAATAAAACCATACTTTTCAGGTCGACACTGGAATTTGTTCGAAATGCTGTGGAAATATTGGAATGAGTTTTGAATTCATTTCATTTTCACTAGAACATCATTAAAACTTCACGATTAAACCGATTTCTACTGAACTAGGAATGTGGATTACTTAAATCTATAAGATTTAAGTAATCCACATTCCTAGTTCAGTAACAATCGGTTTAATCGTGAAGTTGTCTTAATGATGTTTCTATCTATTTATCAAGTAACTAGCGGTATTCACCGGCGTTGCCCGTGTAGAGATATATTGCTGATTGGAAGGGTTTTTAGAAAAAATAATTTCACATATAATCATATTTACAATTTTGTGCCTTGAAAGGAAAGTTAAAAATAACATTTGTTATATGAAGTCAAGTAATATAAAAACTGTTAACATAGTGGCGTTCTTAAAAAGAAAACACTAATAAAAATAACATGTATAATTTGATTTAAGTAATAAAAAACTGTTAGCGCAGTTTTGTTAGAAAAATAAAAACTACGTTGCTTATAGGCAGCTGTAAAACGATAAATGGAATTAACGAATCGAAGCGAATTCAAATTATAAAAAGCGAATTATCTTAAATCTTAAAATATACCTATAAAAATAATTATTTAAATGTTC
>OY744527.1:49000904-49030904 GCA_963556195.1 Sepiola atlantica | reverse complement strand
GCCAATCTCAGGTATCCCCGCACATCGGGTTTCTCAAATGTTCCCTCCTTCATGCTAACCGGGAAAATATGTGTTCCCTCTTGATTAGAATAAAAACAACTATAAAGTATTTCTTCTCACTAAATAATTTCTTTAGTTAAATTAAAAATATAAGACACAAAAAAAGGAATTTTATTTTACTTACATTGAAAGACGACGTATATTTGTGAAACAGACACGTGTATTTCAAATCGAATTGTAACTTTACACATTTTAATATGAACAACAAGCATTTTATAAATAAAATAAAACGTTATTTGTTGCATATAGTATTTTGTGTTGCCCCCTTTTGCCTAAAACTAAATTAAACTAAATATAGTCCACATTACCGAAGGGAGAACCTCATTAATTAAAATAAACAGCGAAAATGGAACGATCGAAGTAATTACAGACCGATAACCTGACTACAAAACGGTGGAAATATTAACACCATTACTTAACAAAGAGAGATATTATTTAATTCATAGCCATTAATAGCTACGATGACGAAAAAGAATGTCGGAAAGCGGTAAGAGAAAGAAATGACGTGCAAAAGATCTTGAATGAAGTAAAAACAGTGAAAGGAACATAGCCATGGCATGGATCGACTATAAGAAAGCATATAACACGATCTCCTACACAAGGATAATTGAATGATTAAGGATGATAAAATATCAGAGAAAATTGTAACGTTTATGGAAAAAGCAATGGAAAAACGGAGACTAAACTATAAAGGACGATGACTAACTAGCAATCAAGACTTCATTGAAGCTACGATAATATAAGCTTATATGCATGTATGTCTGATTCCTATGTCCGTCTGTCTGTCTGTCTGATGTAAAGAAAGCGACACACATAGAAACAGGAAAAGTTGGAGAGAGATAGAAATAGGAACGGAAAACTAGATATGTACAGAGAGATAATAGGTAACGGCAGAGAGATAGATGGGGTAGTGATAGAAATATATATATATATATATATAGAGAGAGAGGTATAAAGACAGTAGAGAGAGAGAGAGAGAGAGAGAGAGAAAGAGAGAGAGAGAAAATGTAGACTGATACAATACAAAAGAGTAACAATCTCGTCCCTCCATCCCTCCCTCCCTCCATATATATATATATATATATATATATATATATATATATATATATATATATATATACGATTTGAAATACACGTGTCTATTTTTTTGATTTTGATTCTTAACGGTTCCAACCACGTGACTTTCCAAATTTAAATTTTAAGAGGACAAAAACACTAGTTTACAGTTTTTATGTTAACGCAAATAGTAATAACGCAGACACAGATATTGTGTAAACATGACGTGTTGAACACGAGTATGTGTGTGCGTTTGAGAGTTTCGTTGGGGCCCCGTAATTGGCGTTCACCTTTCTTGGCTAGGTCTCCCATCTCCCAAGTCCAGGATATCCGCTAATACATAACTGAAATCATTTGCCTGTCGAGACAAGTTATTGTTCGCTCGAATTATACTCGTCACTCGTCTGCTATTCTCATAGTCTGCTAGACTTGATCTCTTTAACTCGCATCACTTCCCGGACCAATCTAACACATCGACAGTCATTCTCCCAAATATATTTACTCTTGACCGGAAATCCTAAATGTCTGGTCTTTGTCTCAGTCACCCCAGCTGTTCACCGGAACTGTCCACATCCACTTTTTTTTAGTTTATCGCTATCTGGCCACCGATAAGTTAATAACTAACTGTCAGGATGCCATTCCGTTCAATGGATTCGCTGGTATTTTTATTGTCGCTCACTTATCTTACTTCTTACGTCATTTTTGTATTGCCAATTATTTCCTAACTTAACATTTTCCGGCGGTCCCGACTATTGGGGGGGAGTTCATAGTATCACAATGAAGTCTATAGTATCATAAATAGTAAAATTGGCTATATGGGGTTCAGGACTGGAATAAGAAATACCAAACAACTTTCCGTAATTCCTCCGTGTATCCAGCGTCAGGCAGAATTTCCATAAGCAGTTTCCTCGCAAAGGTTTCCCGTTGTGGAACACATAACTCCGTGATTGCTTCCCTGCAAATTACAACATGTTCATCTTAAAATCCAATGTCAACAGATTTCTTGTTATGAACAACCGCGACAAGTATTCGAACGTGGTCTATTCCATCAATGATTTTTAATCCTATCATAAGATTCTTCATCTCTCAACTGACAATCATTTAATTTCATTGCCCCTTATCCTCGAGTGGCTTTCGTCCTTTAACAGTGGTGATTCATTAGTAAAGAAATAACCAATACATAGAAAGCCATCAATTGTTTCGGAGCAACGCCGATTGTGTTTGCTAGTAGAATATAAAGACGCGAGGTGCAACAAATAAAAGTGCCAACTAATCAACTAAGTCCGAATAATCAAACTAATAAATTATATAAAATACATACAAATCCTAAATTAATATTTGATTGAATTTCCACCATGATTGTAATAACTGTAAGAATAAAAAATGTTGCACGTTGCCACACCATGATTGTAATAACTGTAAACATAATAAATGTTGCACGTTGCAATACCATGATTGTAATAACTGTAAGAATAATAAATGTTGCACGTTGCAACACCATGATTGTAATAACTGTAAGAATAATAAATGTTGCACGTTGCAATACCATGATTGTAATAACTGTAAACATAATAAATGTTGCACGTTGCAATACCATGATTGTAATAACTGTAAACATAATAAATGTTACACGTTGCAATACCATGATTGTAATAACTGTAGGAATAATAAATGTTGCACGTTGCAATACCATGATTGTAATAACTGTAGGAATAATAAATGTTGCACGTTGCAATACCATGATTGTAATAACTGTAAGAATAATAAATGAATAATAACTGTAAGAATAATAAATGTAGTACGTTGCAATACTATGATTGTAATAACCGTAGGAATACTAAATGTTTAATGTTGCAATACCATGATTGTAATAACTGTAGGAATAATACATGTTGCACGTTGAAATACCATGATCGTAATAACTGTAGATATAATACAGGTTGCACGTTGCAATACCATAGTCGTAATAACTGTAAGAATAATGCATGTTGTACGTTGCAATACCATGATTGTAATAACTGTAGGAATAATAAATGTTGCACGTTGCAATACCATGATTGTAATAACTGTAAGAATAATAAATGTTGCACGTTGCAACACCATGATTGTAATAACTGTAAGAATAATAAATGTTGCACGTTGCAATACCATGATTGTAATAACTGTAAGAATAATTCATGTTGCACGTTGCAATACCATGATCGTAATAACTGTAAGAATAATACATGTTGCACGTTGCAATACCATGATCGTAATAACTGTAAGAATAATGCATGTTGCACGTTGCAACACCAGGATTGTAATAACTGTAAGAATAATAAATGTTGCACGTTGCAATACCATGATTGTAATAACTGTAAGAATAATAAATGTTGCACGTTGCAATACACTGATCGTAATAACTGTAAGAATAATAAATGTTGCATGTTGCAAAATCAAGAAAAAAAGAGAAGAAAGGTAAAGATAAAAAAGAGAAAAGCCAAAAGCAATGTTTGGCAAGTGAACGAACGAGTATTGTCTCGTCTCATTCTTTACCGAAAGTCAGCCACAAGTTTTCGCTTAACGGATTAAGCAGTTCCATCAAATTATGAAACTTGTCATGGCAAGGTGATAAATTGTGAAAACGTGAAAACATCCCCAGACGCGGTTAATCCCTTTTCATGTTCCTGTCAAAAGTAGATCAAACGGTCAAAGCTGCCCGACAAGAACACAGCTGGCAACAGTTATGTACATGTTGTCACTGTCATTCATCACTCTGGACATTGAAATGCCTCGGAGTAGACACGGCTTACAGTCGACACTATCAAGCTTTACCGTAGACACTTTGTCACCACTCTATATTCATAGAGACTTACTTCGCTTTTACGCTAAAAACAAATGACACTAAACACTAAATTAACAAATACTCTAAATTAACATTAATCAAACTCTCAATGTGTGTCTTATATATGAACAGGAATTGTTTCAAGTACTTGTACGTGTACAGTTGTGTTATTCCACGTGTTTCTTTTTTTTTGGGGGGGGGTATATTTAGTGGCTGTATTGAAATATAATATTCTATTCACAATAATACGAATCACTGGATATTGTGCTTATATGCATGTGCTTGACAGCCTCTATTAAGTTGCAAATGCACTGAATTAGATTAACATTTCTGGTTTGTTTTTTTGTTTTTTAATTAAAAACATACCGTTAATATTTCTAATGATAATTACTATTTTCAATGCTTTGGAATTTTTTTATTGGAATTTTTTAATTATTTAGATGATTGTTCTCAGCTTGGGTGTTTCGACCGATGTAACCTTCGAGCTTTTTCAGGTGCGTCTCGTCGAACTCGGGAATCTTTATGTTTAACTCGGGAATCTGTACGGAATCTCGAACGGAACTCTTTTATTAAATCCACAGGAATAACTTGCCTCCGTTCCATCAGCTATGACGTAATTATTCGTAATTATATTTTTAGTATCAAACGTATTGAGGATTTAACCTCCCACTTCCAGAATGTTACTTAGAACTGATTAATCACTTTGGATTGTATCCGTTGCGCCACAGTCCTTGTGCATATTACACACGATATGAGTACACCAAGTCAAATTTCGTCAATGCTTTTTTTATAATCAGACCATAATGTCATAATAACGGAGGGCGAAAAGAATATAATGTTCTTACACTTTGAAAAAAAAATGTCGGGCCGGGCATTGCAGGCGACAAGGATAGTTATGTTTTTTTCGCTCGAACTTGTAAACCTTAATCAAGGGAGGTGCGAGAGCGCTCTATCCCTTAATAGACTTCAAAAACGGTCTATGCTGGAAATCTCATTTCTTTGTCAATCATAACTCAAAAACCAATAAACCAAATTAGTTAAAACTTTGCACAATTTTTTTTTTATAGGTTCTATAAGTGTGTAGAATTTCAGCATCATTACTCAAAGCAACCCAGAGATCCAGAAAGTTCAATCATGAAATCATGTTATCTGTGTGTACGTACGTACGTACATATGTACCACCCTGTATCTCATCAACTATTTGATGGATTCAGCTGATTTTTGGCAGAGATAGAGGTTTTAGGGTCTAGTTGATGGCATTTTAATTTCAGTTAACCATATACCTTAGTTTTCCAGAAAATTCCAAAAAAACTTAGAAATGACCATTGTATTGAGCCAACGCACACACAGACACACTGACACCAACGCACACACAGACAACAACTCACACACAGACACAATGGGGTGGAAGTATATATATATTTATATATATTACTCGGTTGCCGGGGCAAAAGCTGTCTCTTCAGCAGTCACCATCGGTCGTCACGCCCCCTCCCCTCTCCCACCCCGTTGTCAGGGGTAAAAGTAAATACTAAATATTCTTAAATAGGAGTGTCAGATCGTGACACACAAAATAAATAACACACACTCTATCGTATTAATATATAAATAATAATAATAATAATAATAATAATAATAAGAAGAAGAAGAAGAAGAAGAAAAAATTTTAAATATTAAAAAACAACAAAAAAATATCGTAAGCCTGAAACCGGCCTATTTGGTAAGCGTTTCCGCTAATGGAACGGGATACTAGAGTTCTATCTTCGGTTGAGTCATAGCAAAGACTAAAACAACTTTGCTAAAACTCTCAGTATTATATGGTCAGGATCAAGGACAATGAAGCAATACTGGGAAAAGAGTGGCGCCCTCCCTTACATCTCGGGTTAGTCGCTAATGTAAAGAGATCCTCTACAGTAATCGGACACTTTAGCATTTTATAAAGTCTTAAATTAGCGACCACCTCACCTAAAATAAGCGAACGCCATTTTTGATTGACGAATTTGACACAATAACTAAATAAATATTTGAAATAAAAACAACTTAATTTCTCAGATGTTAACTATACAATATCATTGTCATTGTCTTATTTTTACGTCTCTATTTGGTACTTTGTTACATTGGGACCCGGGCTAACTTTGACTCTGACCCTAACTTTAACCCTACCCCCCCAATGACCCTGAACTTTATAGCTAACACTAACCCTCCACTGACCCTAACCCTAACGACGGGGTCAAAGTTAGCGCGGGTCCCAATGTAACAAAGCACCCTCTATTTGTTAGTAAGTTACGCTTGCTTTATTATGAGCACCCCCCGGATAAGAGTGAAATAATTAAAAAAATAATAATTTGCATTCAAATAACGCGTGTACGATGGACACTCTACTAAAAAGGGTTGATATACCGTAAAAACTGGCAGGCTTAGCGAAAGAAAACGAAACTGTACTTGTTACTTTCGTCTCTTTTGTTTTTGTTACATTTTTTTTTACTTTTTGCGATTTATTTTTTCTTGCGTTTTCACTTTTCAATTACGTTTAGTCTCTCTCTCTCTCTATTTTCTCTCTATATCACTCTCTTACGAACACACACTCTCTCTTTCTTTCGTACGCGTTCTCTGTTTCCCTGAAAAAAACGAAACAAACATTGCTTAATGTGAGTTAAAAAAAAACAAAAAAAATAATACTGGATGTCTCTCAAACCAAAAGAAAGGAAATAAATGGTTTTAACGTTTGAAGTCATCGTCTGCCAGCGTTCGCGTTGGCACAGCTCGTAAGGAGTTTTATTAGTTTCGTTAGTTTTATTCGTAAATATTCTTAAATATATTTCAAGAACAGATATTGGATTTTTTTTATATATATGTAGAAGTATTTGAAGCACAGAAATTCATAGAAGTTACCTTTATTTTTGATAATGTTGCATTGAAAAAGTATTTCACAGTTCTTTCTCCCTCTCTCTATCCCCCTCTCTCTCGTCGTTCAAATATTTCACCGAACAGAAAATGCATAAAGTGTTTAGTTTACTAAATCAATAATGATTCTCACAATGTTGTCTCCTCCTCCTTCCACGCTGAAGCGACAGTATTTGAAGCACAGAAATTCATAGAAGTTACCTTCGTTTTTGATAATGTTGCATTGTAAAATGAAAATATTTCACATTTCTCTCTCTCTCTCTCTCGTCGTTCAAATGTTTAACCGAAGAAAAAGTGCATAAACGTCGTCTCATCCTCCTTCCACGGGGTCAGTTAATGGTTTGATTAAGTTAATTTTGATCGATTTAACAACTTCATTTCGTTAGCTCAGTGGTAAAGTCACCGCTTTTCAGCTAGATGTTACGATTTCGATTCGAAGTCTCCCCATCCAATTTATTTGTTGTTTATTTATTTATTGAATTTCTTTAGGAGCGTGACACACGTACGTACACCTTAGTGTATTAATATATAGATATGGCGGTTTCAAGGGAGAGCGAATCCTATTTTGATTTACCATTCCTACAGGGCGCCACATGGAACAGTTTCATACAGGTAATTCATCAACTTCTTGTCTAAACTACCCCTAACATTACGCACACACAGACACACTGACACCAACGCACACACAGACATCCACGCACACGCAGACACAATGACACCAACGCACACACAGACACAATTACACAAACGCACACACAGACACAATGTATCAACTCTTTCACTGTCTTACGCATACTCACATTAACTACAACACACACACACACTGCTTGAATCCACTTTCAATGTCGGCTGCTTATTCAAAACAAAACAAACTTATAAACTTAACCATTTTAATATTTCCGACATTTCTAACTGAACTTTCTCTTATGAAAAGAAATGATGATTGACTCCGTTTAATAACTTTCAATGAAATGTAATTTATTTTATTGAGTGAGGAAGTTTTTATTACGTTTCCCTGTCAAATGAAATCGAAAGTCTTTCCAAAATTTGCAATTTCTCACAAAGAACGAATATTCAACGAAATATCGACCTACCTATCTATCTCTCTATCTCTCTATCTGTCTATAATTGTTGATTATATATAATTATATGTATATATATAAATGGTGAAAGTTGTTAATTCTAATAAATTAAAGTGTGAAACATAAAATTGACTTATATACAACAAGAATACCTTAATTTTCCTTAATACATAACAATGATGCTAGTGTCGTATGAATAATGATTACACTCGGGCGTGATTGATAAGGATACTATAAAGGTAAGTAAAATACCAGTAAAAATGTTTATGGGCAATGCTTATATTAACAGTGCTAAAATAGTAACAATGTTTATATTTTTTATAAGAAAAATTCTTACCAGTAAAATACATAGCGTCTGTTGTGCTCGCATACCCTTAATGACAATAAAAATGTAAAAATTTAGGAATTTCTTTGCTTTTGTACATTTAGTGTTTAGTGTATATGAATTTTCATCTTAACCCTATTAAGGGCATATGATTTCAGTATACTGGCAGTTTTCATGGAATACAATTATACTCTTAGATCATATCGTGTTGATTTTTATAAGCCCGGTTGAAATCATTTGGATTTTTATTCTGTGGATGTTTACTTCACTTGGATTACTATATATATATATATATATATATATATATATATATATATATATATATATATATATATATATATATATATTCCATGATAAATGCCAGTATACTGAAATCATATGCCCTTAATAGGGTTAAGATGAAAATTCATATACACTAAATGTACAAAAGCATGGAAATTCCCAAATTTTTACACTTTTATTGTCATTAAGGGTATGCGAGCACAACAGAGCTATGTATTTTACTTGTAGGAAATTTTTTTCACCTCACACACCTCACACACTTCATCCACTCATGCATAGATATTTATACTGTAGTGACGTGATAATGAAATGGTGTGGTTGATATGTAGTCATACCTTTAATGACAATAAAAGTGTAATAATTTGGGAATTTCCTTGCTTTTGTACATTTAGTGTATATGAATTTTCATCTTAACCCTATTAAGGGCATATGATTTTAGTATACTGGCATTTATCATGGAATGTCACTACTTTTGTAAAGGCTATGCCTCAAGACAATGGTAATTTTTAAGGCTTTTTTAATTTTCTGGAAAACTTAGGTATATGGTAAACTGAAATTAAAATGCCATCAACTAGACACTAGAACCTCTATCTCTGCCAAAAATCAGCTGAATCCATCAAATAGTTGATGAGATACAGGGTGGCACACACGTACGTACGTACACACGGATAACACAAAATCACTCCTGACCTTTCTGGATCTCTGGGTTGCCTTGACTAATGATGCTGAAATTCTACACACTTATAGAACCTATCAAATAAAAAATTTGTGCAAAGTTTTAACTAATTTAGTTTATTGTTTTTTTAGTTATGACTGATCAAAGAAATGAGATTTCTAGCATAGGTCGTTTTTGAAGTCTATTAAGGGATAGAGCGCTATCGCGCCTCCCTTGATATTAGGCCTTTAGGCTGCTTGTTTTCTTTTCAAGTTCCATTTAACTTCTAATGAGGTCAAATTTAAATACGAAATTTACGTTGGAATTTCTAGCTTTTCTTGATCAATTTATATGTTTTGTTTTTCGAATCAAAGAGTTTCAAGAAGGCATCTATGCATATTAATCTACCCGTCTGTTTGTGTTGCTTTATTATGACTCTTCACGTGTTTTTTTTTACCATTAATCTGGTAGTATAATGATTTCGAAAAATACATGTAGAAACACGGACTACTACCCAGACAAGAATGAAGTCGACAAAAAAGAAATTCAAAGAAAATTCTGATTTTTCTTATAATTATTATTGCTTGTTCGGCAAAAACAATGAGTGCATTTAAAGTAGACAGGCTCGCGTTTATTTTTCTTCTTTCGACTACATCGTTTCTGAATAGAAAAGTGTGGAAAAAATCCCACGGTCAGGACTTGTCAAATGCATAATTCATAAAGTCTTGTACGACACTACTTTTATTTTTAGCCCGAGAAATGTTAATCAACACGATTAGAAGTGTAACCATTTATTTGTTTTTAAACATTTAAGTTAGAACTGATATCCTCAAAGTAAATAACATGAGATAGAATTTTTAATTAGATATATGTTGAATAATATTTGAATCACAGAAAGATATCGTTACCACCGTATCAATAATTTATTATTATACTAAATCTAAATCAATCAACGTTTGTTTTATTGTGGCGTTTTTTTGTTCATATATATTTTAGTCACACAAAATATATGCTAAATATTTGCCAGTTTTGGTATTGAGTTATGTTTGAAAACTATTTAATTTTCATTTTTCTAAATTACCGTAATTTGAAAATAACTCATCACGTGGCCCATCTATTCTTTACTTTCTATTTATAACTTTCATCCTCTATCAATGTATGTTATGTGACCCCCGCTCTATTTCTATGCAAGAGGAGGGTGGAAAAAGGGTGGAAGCCCTTTATAAAAATCCAGATGACCCCGATTTTTGTGAAATTTTTAACAATAGCTATCAGACATCAATGAATACATATTCCCCAAATTTCAGTTTCTTTGGAGTATTTTAAAGGGGTTTAGGGAGGGAATAATGTGGAAGTACCCTACAAATGTATTGAAAAGGCAAACAAATCCCTTTTGTTTGAAAAGTCACACATTAGAAGCGTTGGCGAAACGGCAAAGAGAAAGAGAATATTTTTTATAAAATATTTAGAAAACCTTCACAACGCAAATTATTGTTTTAAAAAATAAATGATTTATTTATCTTAAAAACATTTTTTTTTGAACTTGAGTGCTTTCGGTAATAATATTACCATCTTCAGAAGAATAAGCATATTTTTTCCTCTTTTTTTTCTTCATTTTTTTTCTCTCCCGACTGAGACAAGCAGTAAGTATGAATTCGTCTCGATGTTATGGACGAAAATGTTGATAAGTCGTGTGTATCACGTGGTACGTGGAAAGTTATTTGAAAAGTCACACATTAGAAGCGTTGGCAAAATGGCAAAAATAAAGAGAATATTTTTTTGAAGAAAAACAAAGAGGAAAAAATATGTTTATTCTTCTGAAGATGGTAATATTATTACCGAAAGCGCTCAAGTTAAAAAAAAATGTTTTTAAGATAAATAAATAATTTATTTTTAAAAACAATAATTTGCGTTGTGAAGGTGTTCTAAATATTTTATAAATGCCTTTTGTTTTCATCATTCACTTAAAAATTTGGGTTCAATATTAACAGATCAATATGAGACAGTATTTAAAAATTGTCTTTTATTTCCACATTTAGGAGTGTTAAATAACGCCATCTTTCGTTTGGATACACTCATTTTCCTGTTAGCAAAACTATTGATAAGCGTCTATTATTTCTCATGTGTTGAACATTAAATGGGCCCGAATTACTACTCTTGTTTTTAGATTCGGGTTTCACCTGTAAAGACTGCGTCTTTTCTTAATAAGATATACCAATGTGCAACCCAGAGGACTATCTTTAGAGAGAAAATCTTGCCATTTTGAAACGAAGAAGCGAATGGAAATCGACCAGAATCAGTTTAAAAACATAAGGCATAGCTACCACATCAGCTGATATAAAAGAAAATACTGGTGTACTGACCAACATACACAAGACATGTCGGCCAAGGACAACAACATCAGTTCATGACATAAACATTATGAGATTTGTGGGGAGAAATTGTGAAACAACAATCAGTGACATCATCAATAATCCAATACAGTGAATATGAAGGCCGGATTGGAGTTTCCAAGGAACTAGATAGATTAGCGACAACAATTTCGAAACAAATTTGATGGACTCATAATACCATTAATATTTTTGAATTGGAAAATCAAACTGAAAAGAGAAAAAGACATTATCGTGAAGCCAGGCGTACAAGCTCATCTATGAAGCATGATTCAGACATTGTCATGAACTCTAACTTCTATGGCTGCTTCGGGAAGCGAGTCATTAATATTTCTTGCTGATAGTAAAAGAATGAATCCAGAAGTCTACAGAAGCATTTTGACTGTCAATTTAATCGGGAACAAGTTTATTGTAACAGGAGAACGACCCAAAACTGTCAATACAATAAAAGAAAATCACCGGGATGAAAAGTAAACAGTTTAAGAGAGACCGAAACTATAATCCAGTAGAACATTCATCTCATCCCCTGAAGTGACAATATGAACTCTCTAGTTGTTAATGGTACGAAACAGAAGTGTGTTCTTTCATCTTTTTGGTATTGACTCTCAGATTGCCTTAAAAACTAATGTAATATTCGTTAGATATTATCTGGTAATTTATTTAATATTAGTAAAAATATGCTGCCTCCGGTCGTATATTTTTCTTAGCCTGGGAGAGTGATATCATGATAAACCAACATATACTACACTGCACTCCAAAGAAGGAGGTCATGCCTGGGAAGATAGTATTATAAAACTATTACATTCCTTTCAAAGGAGAAAGTAATGCTCTCGAAGATGGTCTAATGACAAAAGAACATATACTACACTACTCCAAAAGAGGAGGTAATGCATGGTGGATGGTTTCATGACAACTGAACAGATACTATACTACCCTCTCAAAATGAAGAAGGTGATGCCTGGGATGATCAAGATCACGGAACATATACTAAACTACTTCTCCCCAAAACGAGGAGGTAATGTTTGAAAGGATGGCCCCATGATAACAGAACAGATGCTACACTACTCCACAAAAGAAGGTAATGCTTGAGAGGATGATTTCATGACAACAAAACAGATACTACAATACCCCATCCCCAGATTTAGCATTGAAAGATAGTACATTAGTGTGAAATAGTAGAGTAAACTGAATTGAGCATTAAAAGTTAGTACAATAGTACAATAGTACAATACTAATAGGAGTGATAGTATAGTTTATGCCTTTGGCAGAAAGATACCAAATCTCCGCGAGTAATAAACATCTAAAAGCTAATTCAAATGTATTTGCGACTATTATGCAGGATCAGCTATATGCAGTTAAATGTGACGTGGTTACACATACGCAAGATGAGATATAGAACCTCGTGGATGTCATGGAGGTTAGGCAACAGTATAAGCGAGGCTGTTATTTAAAAACTTGCGCCGGCTAAAGTTTTGTGGATCCTACTATATTTGTGTATGGGACTGAACTATCTCAAGATAACTCTTCCCCTCAAGTGGGATAAAGCATCCATATACTTCGATTGTCTCGGAGGGGTGTTTAAAAGTGGTATTAAGATCTCCACCAAGCTTAATTTTTTTAAACATAGTTCACCCCAAACAAGGCAGACCGCCACTGTAGACGTAAGGGGCTACTGAGAAAAAAGAAAAGGGGAGAAGGTTGGGGGGGGGGATCAACCTAAATTGGGATCTGCGCAGCGAGATGTCTGTTTACATTGGTTTTAAATTTCTGCATGTCAGTACTGTCGAGGAAACAGGGGACAGGGAGGGAGTTCCAGAGGCCAGCAGCACGAGGAAAGAAGCTATTTGAGTAGAAGGCATCTGGGGACCTCCACAGTGAATGAATGAGATTTAGTTGATTGTCGAGTTGGTCTAGTGAATTTACGTCGAAGGGGCACCAGAGTAGCCAATTCATCGGAGCATAATCCATTGAAGTATTTGTAAAACAAGCACAAGGATGCTACATTGCGGCGATGGGACAGGGACTGGAGCTTGGTTGACAGTGAGGGACCTATTATGTTGGCGACTCTTTTTTGGACCTTGTCAAGGTGGGAGAGACTAGTAGATGATGCACCAGCCCAGATGTGACAACAAGCTTGCTGTATATCGGGTTTGGTGTGCTCCCTGCCATTTTAAATGCCTTAGAAACCTGGGTTATGCACACACAATATTTCAGAACCCTTTTAGAGATTCAATTGGAACTGTTTTTGAAGGATCTTATGGATAAAAAGATTATCATTTACGCCATAGTGCTTGACCAGATGCTATCTGCATTATATTAAGGGTATATCCTTGAACCCCACCATTGCGGCTCTGGTCATCTACTTCAAAGAGATGATCATCGCATCCCAAAACAATCATTTTACGGAGCGGTCTGAACTGTCAAACGTCGTCCATACAAATCGAAATTGAGTTTTGAAGAATACCTCAAAGACACTTTGAGAAATATCATCATCTATGTGGGAGATTTCTAACAAACCTGGACGGAGAGTCACCATCAACCGGACCAGGAAAGAGTTGAAGCCCAACCAGACTAAGCAATAACAATTGAAATACAAAATAAAATAAGTCCTATATGATTCAAGTGAACGAGTCTGTCTTTCCAGTGATGGTCTTGTAAGTAATCTGAAACAAAAGATCCACTGCAAAATGCTACCAGCTCTCTCGTATGTGTCTTTTTATTTTAACAGATTCTTATGAAATGTCGGTGAACTGGAGAAACATTTTCCCCCGCAGCCTCTCGCTACTTGCTACTGTTTCTTCCGGGTTTTGTTCGTGTGAAGTTGACAGATAATATATATATATATATATATATATATATATATATATATATATATATATATATATATGAAGTTAATTTAGCGGATTTTCCATTTAACCAGCGAATTTTGGTTTGTGCTACTCCGGTCAAATCATTTGAATCCTGAATTTTGAACTTAATGATTTCAACACAAAGTGAGTTTATTGAACTTTTATTTGATTTGGTTCATTTATCATTGTATTAATTAACATAAACATTGGATGCATTTTTCACTGTAATTTACTGCATCGATTGCGGACTGGATAACTTTTTCGGTTTTTTAATTCTTTCAATTTTTTCGCTTTTGGACTGTTATTCAATACCTGGATCAATCTTCAATCAACCTCTTGGATATCTTTCCTGAATATGTTTTAATTTGTATGACTTGGATGGATTTTATAACTTTAACAAATAAGTATGTTTTTGGCTTGATATATTTGATGTGTTATGTACTCTTATGTATTTTTGTATATATTTTTTATATATTTTCAAAGTGTAATTTTATAACCTGCAGTAACGTCACTGCGGTAATGGTCCTCTGAGGAGAAGAATTATCTTTGAAAACTCATGAGTTAAGGACGTTGAGATACTTTGCCTGAATTTTGAATTCTAATAAAATTTTATTTGCACCTTATTTTATTATTTCATTTTATATTATGCTATATATATATATATATATATATATATATATATATATATATATATATATATATATATATATATATATATATATATATATATATATATATATATACACTTACTATTTATATATACTATATACGGCATAATCACGTTGACACACCGGTTCCCGTTAGATCACTGAAATTGAGCAACGTTGAGCATGGCCAGTACAACTGTACGTGGCCTGGAGAGGAAATGATCACTACCAGGTTCTATCAGGCCTGACTCCCAGGGGACGTCCCCGGACGTTATGGGAAAACAACAACAACAACAATAATATAGTAAGATATGAAAATATATTTATGGCTATTAAGCTACACAAAGGCGTCCGCGTTTCATTCCCCTAGGAAATCGTCAGGCTGTCGGTTCCTTGCGGGGATGAAACGCGGACGCTTCTATGTAGATTAATTGCCATAAATATATGTTCATACTTTACTACTAAGCTCTTAACGTATTGAGCACTGTTGAAGTAAATACTGAAAATCTACACACAATATACTATATCACCTTATAAAATTATATGTGTATACATGAAATAATAATGTTATATATATATATTAATTATTTATTTTTAATTTTAGTTCAGTGTAAAGTCTCAGAAATCAAGGGGCTAACACTTGATCTATATGTGAGAGAAATAGATATCCGAGTGTTCAACTAAAGTTCCTCTTTACCCCTCAAACGTTAAATTTCCTCTCTGCAATGGACCAGTTAACTGTGTTATAGTATATCTTTTTGTGGGCTCTTGGTCTTACTTTATTCCAGGACAAGAATTCATCTAGTCTGGTGGAGTATCCAGCAAAGTGCTGTTACTTGAGGTAACATAATTAGGAGAAGGTGCACCATTCCTCGTATGAACCAGTGTATAGCCGTGTCGAGTGGATCTTATTTGGTCTTCGAATACTATGTTATTTTGAATATTTAGTCAGGGTGTACTTGTAGGGTGAAGTATCCTTATTTCATGTTTTCGAGGATGGTGTCTAGTAGGTGATTTAAACTCTTCCATATACATATGTGTGTGTATATATAATTTGCTTTATTTCGCGTTTTAACAATAGGATTTAAACGTTGATTTTGTCTTCTCATAATAGACGAACAGCAGTAGTGCCTGAAGAATCTGTCTTCGGTCCGGTTCTGTTTTTCTAGTAAGTTAATGATAAGATAAACTGGCTGAAAAGGTACTATTTTTACCTTCGATATGAAACAAGGTAATCTGAACAAAGTCTGATCCTGATCTTCCATCTGGGATTTACCGCTGAACTCTGTAAAATGAAGTCATCTTTTTATCGGATTATCACCTACCCCTTCACACTATCGAGTTTCTTTTTAGCCAAGATCAAAGTGTAGTATCTGTTCCGATGGATACTGCACCCCATAGACTGGTATTGTGTTGGCCTTCGAGGCTTGATTTACGCCGGTCTATGGGTCTGTCCTGTGCAGTTCTAGAAGGTCCACCCTCCCAGGCTTTGCCTCCCCTCTTTGGGGAGGAGTACGTTTATTGTTTACTGCCTGAGGCGCCCCTACCGGGGAATGCCGACGGGGCTGCCCAGGCAATTTTTAATGGCCAGAGTGCTTACCTTCTCGGGCGCTGGCTTTTCAAGTCTCACTTTCCCGACCTGACCTTAGGTCACATCTTACTTGTGGGAGTAAGATAAAACTGGCCTTGTGCCTAACCCCCTGGAGAGGTAAATAAATTATACGAAGGACCTTGCTACGGTTGTCTACAACTCCTTCAAACCAATGCGCCATTGTATTTAGATGGCGAACCTGAGAGAGATCCTTTCTCAACCTAACAGCAGACACTTTCTGTCCCTCAAACATAACTCTAGTACGAACCATTCTTGAGCATGCCATATAATCAACAAATCCTTATCTACAAAAGTATATCATACACCTGGAGCATATTCAACGGGTGGCACTCAGAATGGTAAAAAGACTCTCCATGCTTACCTACAAAGAGCGGCCCCAAAGACTAAATCTATTCTCACTTGAGCAGCGGAAAATACGAGGAGACTTGATTCTGGCATAAAGCATCATCAACGGGAATGTAAATCTACATTTCGAGGAGTTTTTCACACCAGCGCCAAGTCATGGTCTCCGCGGGCACCCGCAAAAGATGTATCACCGTCACTTTTAGCTCGATAGACGAACGACAACATTCTCTTTCAGTGTTTCTGCCTGAGGAGGTCGTGATAATGACTGCTATATCCAGGTTTTAAGATTACTTGGGCAAACATTTAGTCTGCATGTGGATTTAAATACTTTCCGCCTTGCTTTTTATTTTTTGCCAAATAAGTTTGATTGGTTGATTCTGATCATTGGTATGCGATAGGAGTCTTAAGGTGAACAAATTTGCATATTTCTTTCCCAAAGCACATCTTATTAATTAAATATTCGTAAAATAACATCTCATTTAACACACTGTTCTATTTACGAATATTTTTTTTTATCGTGGATAAAGCGTGGACATTACCGGGTCCTTTGCGGTGAATTTACTTCTTGGCGGACATACTTTATTTTAAACAAGTTTCGATCCAGTTATTAATAGTAAATTATTAACAAAACCACTATACAACAACACACACCATTGCCAAGCAACCAAGTCAGTGGGTATCCCCACTAAAGAAATAACTTTTAAAACTCCTATTTAAAAAAAAAAATTTTCATTACGAAATAATTGCCAAAAAGAAAACACGCCAATGAATATGCCTCGCCAACAAATAAGTTTTATTTCGTCACGAAACCATTGCTCAAGCAAACATGCCAGTGAAATTTCCCTAACAAATGACTTTAAAAAAATCCTATTTAAAAAAAATAACTTCATTCCGAAATAAAATTCCGTAATAATGCATTTCGGTTTATTCGTAAAGAAAATAGCTATTCTATTTTTTGTTAATAGTTAAACAAATTCATTAATTCATTTTAGTTTTCTCGTCTCAACAATAACTTGAAAGGTCTTATTTAAAAAGATACTTTTAGTAAGCAATAGCAGAAAGATCCGACGTTGCCCAGGATTGAATAAGAATCACTACTATCTACTTTATTATTATTATGTTCATAACACTATATTATTATTTTTTGTTTTTACTGCCCTCTCCTCCTGCTTCGTCCCCTGATATAATCAGAAGGAACTGAAACGTTGAAACACTCTTTGAATTAATGTATTGTTCATATTGTTTAATTTCATTAGATTCGGTTATGCGCATTTTAAGTTTTAAGTGGGTTCTATCACAATGGCTAACTTAGAGGTGGATCCATACCTAGAGGGTAACGTAGAGATTCGGGACCACTTTCATTGTCGGAGAATTTTATACATATGATATAAATTTCATTAAAATAGGATATGATTGAAGTTTTAAAGGAGGCCCAGCTCTCTTAAGTTAGGAGGGCACTTAGAGATTCGGGAGCACTTCCATTGTCTTCCCCAGAAAAGTTCATACATTGATTTAAATTTCATAAAAATTGGATATGTTTGAAGTTTTGAGGAGATTATGCCCCCTCTCCCTTAGGAGCGCACTTAAAGATTCCGGAACACTTCCATTGTCTTTTTCAGTAAATTTTACATAAGAATACGATCGAAGTCATAGGGTTTACTAAAGTTGCATATTGTTTTTCAAAAGGACACCATATTAATTAAATATTCGTTTGTATTGTTTTCAATTTCAGTGATTATTTTAATTTTAATATGAGACGCAATAATATTTATAAATATATTTTATATCGAGAATAAATGCTGTGCATTTCTGGGGCTAATAAACTTTCGGGTAATTTGAGGTCATTTTACTTCTGGATGGAGACCCTTGATTTTAAACAAGTTGCGATCCAGTTATTAATAGTAAAGTAAAAACAAAGCCTCAGCTCACGCACACCGCGGCCAAGCAAATAAGTCAGTGAGTACGACCCTAAACAAATAATCGGAAGCGGGTCCCGCTAGTATATGTTTTTTTTTATTCATTTTACTTCAGTGGAAGTTCTCAGAAAATCGGTGGCCATTCCTGGGACTAAAATTCGAATTCTATATGAGATATACAGATATCCGAATAGTCAATCAAGATTTTTCTCTATCTTTCAAATGTTTTTTTTTTTTAAATCATAGTTCACCCAAAACAAGACAGGCCGCCATTGTACACGGAAGGGGATACTGAGACTTAAGGTGAAAGTTTTTGGGGTCATCCTAAATTGGGAGCTGTGCAGCGAGATGCCTGTTTACATTAGTTTTCAATTTCTGCATGTCAGTACAGTCGGGGAAACAGGGAACAGGAGGAGGTTCCAGAGGATGGCAGCACGAGGAAAGAAGCTATTGAATTAGAAAGCTCTTCGGCATCTGGAGACCTCCACAGTGAATGGATAGGATAGCTGATTTTCGGGTTGGTCTTATGTATTTATGCCAGAGAAGCAAGTTCATCGGAGCACAATCCATTGAAGTACTTGTTAAACAGGTACAAGGATGCGACATTTCAGCTTGGGACAGGGGATGGAGCTTGGTGGATAGTGAGGGACCTATTAAATTAGTGACTTTTTTTAACCTTGTCTAAAAGGGGGAGACTAGTGAATGGTGCACCAGCCCAGATGTGGCAACAATGCTTCATGCATGGGTTGATGGTGGCTTTGTAGAGATACAGGATAATGTCAAGTACGAGAAGTTTACTAGCATGGTAGAGGGAGCCCATCTTGTTTGCAGCAGCCTTGGCAATGTCTTCTATGTATTTGTTCCAATTCATGTTACCTGTGAATGTCAGGCCGAGGCGTTTGAACGTTGGACTCTCAGGTAGGGTGTTATTTGCCATGGCAATCGATGGTTGAAGAGGTTTCTTGTAGTTATTGAAGGAAATGAGCTTTGTCTTTGCAGCATTACATGTTACCATCTATTTATGACCCCATTTCACAATAGACTGGAGGTCATTTTCTAAGGATTCAGCCATTGTCTCGGATATGTGCGCATCCGTTTTGCCCACATGACGAGAGTAGAGCATGGTGTCGTCAGTAAATATACCCAACTACGGCACAATGTCATCAGTGAGGTCGTTTATGAAAATCAGAAACAATAAAAGTCCAAGGATCGATTCCTGGGGTACGCCGAAATTTCTGTCCTGTTGTTTGGATGAATGGCCATCGAGGACAACCTGAATCTTTCTTTTGGTTAAGAAGGATCTAATTATATTAAATATTTATCCAGTAATACCATATGAATGGATTTTTATGAAATGATCTTTATATCAGACCGTGTCAAAAGCTTTGAATATATCAAGCGCTACCGCTTAGCTCCACCTGCCTTGTCCAGTGTGTAGTATATGCGTTCAGAGATGATTGTTAGGATATCCGCAGTAGATCGTGCAGGCCATCAAGTGTGGCTGCAGTCCGCAATGTGAATTTAGGGAGGGTGGTTTTCTGAGTCAAAAGTGGAGTTTAACGCGAAACGCTGAGCAAGTATTTCAGCTTTATCAGTTGCCGTGCAAACGACATCATTGTGATTTGATAGCGAAGGAATTGTTGGTTGTCCATTGTTCACCACACTATTGTAGATTTTCCAGAAATCGCGAATACCTTGTTTCTGCAACTGAATGTATACCTTCTCTTTGCGTCACTTATCACTGCCATACAATTATTTCTTGACTGTAATTTTCTGTCTATTCGCAGTTGACTTATGGCGGCCGAATAGTCGGAATGGTTGCTGTTTCTTTGCAATAGCAGGTGCACATTCCGAGGTAGACCATTGTGGAGAGTAGGGTTTGCTGTAGAATTTTCGCGTGGGGATATATTCTTCAATGTCTGCTTTGACCCATTCGGTTAATCCATTTGCACACTGATCAGCAGGAAACGAAAAGGTTTCATTCCATAGGGCCTCGCTGATGTTATCTCTGATGGAATCAAAATCAGCCTGTTCGTAGTATCTCGTCGTTCTGAGCAACGGCTCATCAGTTTTGGAGCGAGATTTTAGGATAATATCAATCATTACCACAAAGTGATCGGCGTTCCCGAGCGGACTATGGACATATGTCACACAAGCCTCGGGCAGTTAGGTCAAAAACAGGTTGAGAAGTTAGGCTTGCTGGTCCACACGATCAGGGAGACGGGTCGGGAAAGTAGCAGTCTGTCCGAGGGAGTGCATTAAGGAGAAATTATACGTGAGGTTACCAGCTGCGTCTGTATAGCTTGAGAATCCCAGCCAGTCACGGTGATGTGCATTAAAATCCCTAAATACATGTATTTGGGCACTCGAGTCAAGTGAGAATGTTATATCTATGCTTCCAGAGATAGGGTTAAGCAGAGTCGAAAGGGGAACAGTATAAGAAATATATATTGATATATTGTTGAGTTAGTAAAGCAATGAAGAACATCAATTTTTCTCTCCCCAATTGACAACTTAACTATATTATTTTTTTAACTTTATTGTGGTCTTTTCTTGGGTTAGCCGGATTCCAGGACAAGAATTAATCTGGTCTGGTGGGATATCCATGCTTCTACTGTTACTTGGGATAACATCACAAGGAAAATATGCACCCTCCTAGTATGAGCCGTCTGAGCTTGGTATACTATATTATTTTGAATATTTTGTCATGGTTTACTTGTAGGGTGAAGTATCCTAATGTCAGGTTATCCTGACAACCCCTAGTATAGAGAGATCGAAGACACCCAAGGAGGCATTCAAATTTTCTCTACATAACCACTGACCATTCAATGATGAGATATAGTACTGAGTAGAATCAGGATCGGACACTCACACATTACATTTCCACACCACTTAAAAGGAGAAGACGCCCCCCCCCGGAAATATCCAACATGTGAAATTCCCCTTGCAGTCAAACACATTCTTCAAAATGTGACAAATTCAAACAAATACAACCCAAATACTAATACTGATCGATTTACGGGGGCTCTACCCGAAAGCAGTTCTAACTCGCTCAATCGTATCATCTGAAGATAAGGGGCGTTTTATGCTCGTAGCTGGGCACAGACACTCATCCTGTATGAATTTACCATGTCATCTCAATATGAACATCATTTGGAATTTTCTGAGAAATGCCCGTTGAACAAGAGTCTATGGTTCACTTTTTGTAAATTCAATAACTCAAAACGCCCTTTCTGGTTGCGTGAACGCAAATACTGGATCTGAAAAAAAATACGAAAAAGCATTACAATGAAATAAATGTAATGAATTTAGCTTTAAAATGATACAAGTTTCATCTCGATACCATCTATAGTTCAGCAGATACACAGACTTGAAATGTGTCCAAGACTTCTGGAACACGATGTATATTGCGGCTATATTATAGTTTATTGTAAATATCAATAATACTAATATTTAAATCAACCCGTAAAATATCAGTAAAAGATAAAGTTAATAATTAAAATCCAGTAAAAATATAGGTCACCATATAAGTACTGTCCGGAATAATAAATGGGGATATCTAATGGAATTAAATATTTATATATGTGTTTATATTCAGACGCTATGTTATTTCACAAGAAGAATTAATTAAAATGTTATTGCTGAAATTCCTTAAAATATGATGATATCCCAAAGCCGCAGCTAAGAATCGATATACTAAGATGACCAAAAAACACATCGAGTCGAAAAAATCAAGAACTCGTGATTTCTGGAAAATCTATAATGGTGTGGTGAACAATGGGCTATCGAACCGCCACGATGTTGCTTTCACAGCAACGGATAAGGCTTAACTGCTTGTCCAGTGGTTCGTTTTAAATTCCACCTTGTACTTCACAAACCACCCCTCCCTAACTTCCCACTACGGATGGAAACAACACTAGAGGATGTGATCATCACTTCTTCTCATGTCGTGTATATGATAAAAAAAAACTGACACTTCCAAAGCATGTGGGCCAGAACTTATTCTTGCTATAGTAATCAAGAAATCTGCTGAACTGGACACTGTCCTCTCCAAGCTCTTTCACAAATACCTATTTAAATCTTTTTTTCCTGATAGCTAGAAACTTGCCTCTTTGGTACCAGTTTTTAAGAACTCTAGTGAAAGAACTGACCGGCAAAATTATCGCCCAAAGAGTCTTTTCCGCTCTTCGCTAAAATCATTAATCAATCTCGCAATAGTCCGAAAATTTTAAACTTCTTTCTGACAAACAGTATGGATTTGTTCTACTGCATATATCATGACGGTCATATCTGAACGCATATACCATATACTTAATAAGGCATGTGAGGCTAGGACGATAGTGCTTAACATATCCAAGGCCTTCTGAAAGGTCTGGTATGAAGGTCTTCTCAGGAAAATTAATTTGTACGGTACTACTTGACGAATATTTCATATAATCAGATCTTTCTTAGCTAAAAGAAAGATCTAGGTCGTTCTAGATGACCGTACCTCTAAACAATATAAGATTAATGTGAGTGTACCTCAGGGGTCGATACTTGGACCATTATTATTTCTGATCTTCATAAACGACCTCTCTGATTCAGTCGCATTCCGAGATGGGTATGTTTGCTTCTTCTTCTTTCGTGTGAATCAGATGATTATAGTGTTGGCATTAGTTTCCCCGATATTTTCCTAGTTAGAAATATTTCTGGAAAGACATCTGGTACTTACGGGAAGGACCACGAGAAGGTTGCCAACATCCCTAAGTGAAAGTGGTACTGAGGAACCGATTGGATTCGAACTTGGAACACCCAGGTATTAAGTCCGTGTCGTTATCCACTTAACCACCGTCACCTCCCGGTATGTTTGCTGATCGACGTTCTATTCTAGACATGATGGTAAATACAAGGCAATCATATCCAAGATATGACCGAATCTTTAGAAAATGACTTTCAGTCTGTAGCAGAATGGCGGCTTAAATGGATAATTACACTTAATGCTACCAAAACAAATCTACTTTCCTTTAACAATTATAAGAAACCTTTCCGACCATCGATTGCCATATTTGATAGCACCCTCCCCGAGAGTCCAACGTTAAAACTCCTTGGTCTTACATTCACCGGCAAAATGAATTGGAATAAACACATAAAAGATATTTCCAAGTCTTCTGCAAATAAGGTAGGCTCTCTCTACCAGGCTAGTAAACTTCTAACACCTGTCAGTATCCTATATCTCTATAAAGTCACAATTTACCCGTGCATGGAATATTATTGCCACATCTTTGCTGGTGCACCAACCACTAGTCTCTCCCTCTTGGACAGTGTACAAAAAAGTCTCTAACCTAATAGGTCCCGCACTTACTACCAAGCTCCAGCCCTTTGTCCCATCATCGCAATGTTGAATCACTGTGCTTGTTTTACAAGTAATTCCACGGAATATGCTCCGACGCACTTATTGCATTTGTACCCCCCTCGACGTAAATACCCCCAACAAACCCGACTAGCAGCAAAATCCCATCCCTTCACTGTAGAGGTCTCCAGATGTCGGAAAACTTACTCCTCTAATAGCTTCTTTACTCGGACCGCTTGCCTTTCGAATATCCCCTCTGCTCCCTATTTTCACGACTGTACCATTATGCAGAAACTTATCTTGCTGCTAAACCTTCACTAAGGATGCCTCCTATAAATATGATCTAAAATGCACCTTGTTTCATGTGAATGAGCGTAAAAAAAATAAAACGCATTCAGTGCATGTTCTTCATCTTTAAGGGCGAAATTTCCACTTCGGAATTTTGTAAACCATCTTCTGCACGTTCTTCTATTCTTTTTCTGAGTCAATATTTCGAGTCGCTTTGACTGCGACGTCACCGCTTATAAACTCATAAACCATTATGTTCCCCAAATAAACTTCCTCTGAATATGCTTATATTTTAAGTACATTCAACAATGACATTTTAATTAATCTTCCTGTAAAATAAAATGTTTTGTTATTAAATTATTTTTACCTCCATACACCAGCGTTTCAAGCTTTCGCTCTCATCAGTGCAGAGATGATAATCTCAGACAGTCGCAAGTTTCGAACCCAAGTACAGAATCAGCCTAGACTCTGCAAGCAAGCGTGATAACCAAACGGCCACGAGACATCATCACGTCAAGAAATGGAATTTCTAGATTTAAAAAAAATGTTTATTAGGCACATATAGAAATACTCTCTGGAATGTGTTCGACGAACGTCGTCGGAACATGTCATATAGCTATTTTTAACTTCTCCGAACAAGGCTCAACTTCAATCTGTTAAAGGGGCTTATAACAATATTAATTTAAGTAAATATTAAATTGTTTTTACATAATGTATTTTTATGTAATTGTTTTTTTTTATTGGTGATTGTTGCGTTTGTTGTTTTTTCCTTGTACTACTATATCAATGGTTTCACTTCCTAAGTGATAAAGATGTAGAAGATTTCATTATTAGTCGCCCTTAACTTTATAGGACGTATTTTTCGTTGATATATATATATATATATATATATATATATATATATATATATATATATATATATATTATTATTATTATTATTATTATTATTATTATTATTATTATTATTATTATTATTAATTTTATACGTACATAAAAGTAAAATTTTACTTTTATGTACGTATAAAATTAATAAATATGTTTCATATGTCCAATTACGTTTTGAAGAGCCTACTTTTATCATATATAATACTATACAGTAGTATTTCGATTAGCCATTGATACCTGCGGTTTTAGAAAGTATGAGAAAGCTTTCCCGTTAGACTAAAAATGCAACACACACACACACACACTATATATATATATATATATATATATATATATATATATATATATATATATATATATATATATATATAGTAAGTTATGAAAATATATTTATGGCAATTAAGCTACACAGAGGCTTCCGCGTTTAATCCCCAGAGGGAATAGGCAGGCTAAAATGCATGTAGTTATTTTTGCCTGACGATTCACCCCGGAGATGAAACGCGGAAGCCTCTGTGTAGCTTAATTGGCATAAATATATTTTCATAACTTACTACCTAGCTCTACTCACGAATCGAGCACTGTTGAAGTAAATACTGAAAATTCATATATACAAAATTATATCTCCTTATAACATTGTATGTTGATACATGAAATAGTAATATATATATATATATATATATATATATATATATATATATAAATATATATATATATATATATATATATATATATATGTACATATATATATATATATGTACATTTTATACATCTAAATGAATAAATGTGAATAATTTTTCATTTATCACTCTTACATTACCATCAAAACGGGTTGATGTTATTTAAATCAAATATACAATTTATTATTTTGGAATACTGTATATAAAGTACATTCATAGATCTGTCTAATTAACATAACTACTTTTTAAACAGTCTATAATTAATAAATGTTTAGTGTTATTCATTTGTAATTTAATCGTTCCATTTGTTCTATGTATATGCAATATTTTGGTCTCTATTAAAAATAATTAATTCAAATGATTTAATAAAAATAGATAAATTATTCAACCTCTCTTAAAATATTTGCTGATTAATTTTCAGAAGAAAGATATATGAGGCAATATTTCAGAAAAAGGTGATTGACTGATTGACTTACCCTATTTTTCTCTCTCTCTCTGTCACTATCTCTCTCCCCCTCGTTAGCGATGTGATATGGGGAAAAACAGGGCGTGACACTTCTCTCAACCGTGGCCGCCGTAAAGTGAGTAGTTTACTTTACAACAGCCACGATCCAACCCGTTAGCGGCCAACATTTCTTTTGATTTTAAATTCAATGAAAAGAATGAAAGTTAACAAAAGAGCACACACGAGCGAATTGATTTCCTCTTTCTTTTAATTTCTTAACGCTATCTTATTAAAGATAAACACATTTATGTGTCTGAATTTTTTAGATGAGGATTGATATTTTCGGTTATTCGGACTACAGTTTTCATCTTGAGTGTTATTCTAACAACGTTTCGACCGACAGTAGTTCGAATAATCGAAATAATATAAATTAATTTGTATAAAAATTATCAAAATGTTAATATTCATTTAGATGAATAAACGTTAAGGTTTATCTAGTGATTCAATATCGAATTACTTTATTATGTGCTTAACAGTTAGGGTAAAAAAGACAGTACACCAACATTTAGGGAAATTCATCCAGTATTTTTGTTTTTAAAAAATAAATTCAAGTATTATCAGACCGACATTTTCAACATTATTAAGGTCTATGGAGATAATTCACACTTAATTGCCTTAAACATCGTAGTAATGTTGGCTAGAAACCGTTTAGCGATAACACTTGAATTTATTTAAAAAAAAAATACTGGATGAATTTCCGTTAATTTTGGTGTACTGCCTTATTTTACCTCAACAGATATATACATAATAAAGTTTCGCGCAATTTTCTTTTCAATACCAATATTCAGTATAGGGGTTACTTGGAGAATCACCGTTTATTTAATTATATGAATAAATGCTAAAGTTTTTGTCCCATGTTTAGAACAAACTAACGAAGGAAATGTTTATTATTTAACATTTTCAAGTATTGTTCAAGTATTTCAAGTAGCGAACTTTGCGAAGCGATAGCGAGCTGGCAAAGTCATATATATATATATATATATATATATATATATATATATATATATATATATATATATATATATATATATATATATATCCCAACATATTGGTGGAGTGGAAATTTCTTTTATGTTTGGAATAAGAACGGTAGCGTAGAGTAAAGATTGCTGACTGATGGTCGAGTTTCGAATCTCAACGTCGAAAACTTGGCACGTTTAGCCACACTGAAGTGTCGTGATACAGCGAAACAGCTGTATGTAGATATATTTATATTTATATTAGTCATTCTGTTATTCATTTGAACTCTTACTACTTTCAAATGAATCCCCTTGATGTTCTATTGTCGCCTTTACTTTTGTCGTCTTCACACGAAGCAGAGCGACAAAAATGTAGTTTAACGTCTGGTGCTGTAGAAGTGTTAAAATGAAAAACAAAAGAAAAATGTCAATTATACTTGTTTCAACAAAGTCTGAAGTGATCTGCTTTTCCCAAGCAACTATAGATTGAGTTTTAGAAAGCGGAATATATATATATATATATATATATATATATATATATATATATATATATATATATATATATATAGAGAGAGAGAGAGAGAGAGAGAGAGATATATATATATATATATATGAGAGAGAGAAAGGGAGAGAGAGGGAGTGAGAAGGAGAGAGAGAGAGAGAGAGAGAGAGAGAGAGAGAGAGAAAGAAAGAAAGAAAGCGTGTATGTATATGTGTGTGCATTCAGAGGACGAGTGCTGATTTGGCGCTATGGAAGACAGTAAGATTAGAAAACAAGGCGCCTCACCCCCCCCCTTTCTCTTTACCCTCCACCTCATAACCTTCTTTTCTCGAATTATGTTTCCCGCTTAATCTTGAAGCTTTTTTTTCTTTTCTTCCTTCTTCTGCGCATTTGTCTGCACGTAGTTTATGACACGGATGCACACACAGGCGCATCTTATTTGAAGTGTTTTATTTTAGTCTTTCCATTTTTAGATGATTAACTGATGAAGTTAATTAAAAAAAAATGTTGCTTGAAGATTTAAAAGAAATGTAATTAGAAAGACTTTCATAGTCTTTGTCTGGCAATCAGAGCTCCTCAAACGTTTATTGACAGTTATAAATTTCTAAATGTGCAGCTGCAATATTAATATTCATTTTGGATGAAATTTAATTGAGAATTTGATTTTGAATACAATTTAGTCGATAAGCTTTTGTACCCTTTTCTATTATAATTCATTTCGATATCAGTTCGTTTTCAACTTTCGCATAAATGTTTATAGACACATTTCACGTGAATGGTTATATTCAGCGTTCACATAAATGTTTATAGTCACATTTCACGTGAATGGTAATATTAAGCTTTGACATAAATGCTTACATTCACGCTTCACGTGAATGGTTATATTCAGCTTTCACATAAAATTTTAAAGTAACCGTTTACGATGATGCTTTTTATTACGTTTTCACATAAATATTTATATTTATAGTCACATTTCACGTGAATGGTAATATTAAGCGTTGCCATAAATGTTTACAGTCACTTTTTACGTGAATTGTTGTATTCAGCTTTCACATAAGAAACAGAAAATGCAAGAAACATAACTTTATGAGTTCCCCCTCAATAAACCACACCAGCCTCAGCTGACACGACACAAAAATGAACCAATAAACAGAAATAGAAAGAAACACCATAAACCATCCCGCGTTCCTCTCCCGACACCCAAATATTTAAAATAAATAAATAAAAAATAAAAAATGTTACCAGCTTAGACTGACACCACACAAAATATTTGCATAGTGTCAAGGAGGATGAGAAGACCGGGGAGGGACAGCACAAACCAGACCTCCACGGGAAGTGCAGAGAGTGCTGGGACCTTGGAGAAGCTTATTGCCACCCAAATCCCAGAGAAGACCAATGCTCCTTACCAGCGAGTAATCAATAGTAAACGGCTGTTGCGATACTGCAAGGTTATTGGCGGTGGCTATCGAAAAGAGGTGGAGGATACTGGAAATCTGGGGAGACTTGTTGTCACTTAGACTCTAGGGAATACCACCGGTCGTCGGTGAGCAATCACTGATGACCTGTGTGAGAACTCCTAGTGATTACAAATAATAATAATTATAATAATAATAATAATAATAATAATAATAATAATAATAATAATAATAATAATAATAATAATAATAATAATAATATAGTAATTTAAAGAAACGATATTCAAATAAGTACCTTTTTACTTCCATGCAAACGAGGGCAAATAAATTTTTTTTTCTTCATCAAGACTTAGACATTGCGGGATGACGCCGAGGGAGATGCATTAGAACAACCAAGCGGTCTTTCGGGGCTCGTTCCTACAAGTTGCTATCACCCATCCAATATCTTGTATGGATGTTGAAGTATCGGGACCGAGGACCCCTGACGTTTCAA
>OY744527.1:48943404-48995904 GCA_963556195.1 Sepiola atlantica | reverse complement strand
TCTTCCAACCAACCAGAAAGAGTCTCTCCATTTAAGGCTCCAAACGTATCATTGTCTCTGAGACCAATAGAGACCTAACTGTAAAATGAAAAAAGGAAAGCTAAAAACTATGTGATTTATGTATTCATCAACGTTTCGTCTTTATTGAAAGACTTCCTCAGGATAAAGAAAGCAATGTAGAAAAATAATACAGAATATTATTTTTGATTTGGCAGACAGTGTCCAAACTTCGGCGTGGTTGTTGACGTGAACAAGTAGAGAGTGAAGAACATGATTTTGGTAGTAGCGAGATGAATGGGATTGATGGCTTCGACTTGTTAGTTTATGGCTATTTTATTGAAAAAAAGTGAAAACAGTAAATGATGATGATAATGAGTACGGATTATAATTCAGGCTTTGCTTGCCCTGTTTTTCTTTGTCTTTGTTTGTTTTATATATGAGCACTGATGATAGCCATACCAGGAAATAAATGTATAAGATAAAAGAGAATCTTACAAATATCTTAGTGGTAAGCCGAAAAAGCGTATGCTGAAATAAACCCAGTTTTTTGTGAAATAATGTGAATTTGTCCTTCCTAACATTTGACCTGGTTTAAAATGAAATAAATTTATATATATATATATATATATATATATATATATATATATATATATATATAAATGAATAAATGCGAAAGTTTTTTTCCATCTATCCTAACTATATTAACGTCAAAACACGTTAGGATTAGTTAATTCTAATGATATAAGAATATATTGAAATACCCTATATATAGGCATCTCCAATTCACTCAAACAGATCTCGATTTTGCTCATGTGCATATTTATTTATTTTCAAGTTTTTAATGAATTAATATTCTGTAATATACTTTTCTACTCTGTATCGTCAAATTTTCTTCTACATACGCAAACGTTTTATCGATAGTACTATTATTATAATTATAAATAAAATAAGATAAAGAGATTTTGTATACAAAACTGATAGCGTTTAAAAACTTATTTAGAATTTCATTTTCAAGGGAGATAATGTACTTCTCGGCTTCAGTAAAGTGTCAAATATCGCTGAGATGTCGAGAACAGATACTAGACTTTGATCTTAGCAAAAAGGCCACGGAACCATTAAACTATTTTTTTTACTAGGCATTTTAAATTAAAAAACAAACAAAAAATTGATTAAATTCAACTATTTTTTAATGGGCGGTGTAGTGCAGTATCGGTTCTGTTGTCATAAGACTATCGCCCCAGGAATTACCTCATCCGTTTTACAAGAGTGTGTAGGGGGGATCCTCCCAGAATGAAAAAAAAAAACAGAATATCTTTGAAGGGGGGGGGGTAAGATAGTATCAGTTCTGTTCTCATAAGACCGTCCACGCAAGAATGACTTCCTTCTTTTTAGATGGAGGAAATTAGTGTTCGTTCATCATGATATTATCCTCTGTCAGGGTCAGTATAGCATATGTTCGTTCACCATAATACTAGCTAAGGAAGAATGATAACTCAGGTTTATAATAAATATGCCTTTTTAACTAGAAAATTATGAAAGTTATCGTTCTTCCTTAGCCAGCATATTCATCTTTGTTTATAAAGATAGCGACTATATTTTTCCAGACAATTTTCATTTAGACGTTTCACGTGGACAATGAAACTTGTCATGGTTTTTAATGTTATCTAAATAAATAAATGCAAAAGTTTTTTCTACATATTCTCACTGTATTGGCATTAAAACGGTTTATGCTTATTTAATTCTCTGTAGTATATTTTCATTCGTCATAATACATTCCTCCCAGGAATTACTTTCTATTCGGGGGAAAGGCCGTACAGTATACCACCCTTCCACGCGATACCATTTCCTCAGGATTACCAGTTTTGTGTGTTTGGGGAGTTAGTGTACTATATATTCTGTTGTCGTGATATCATCCTCCCAGGCATTAACTGCTTCCTTGGGGGGTTCAGTGTATGTAGTTCGTTCATCATGATATCACCCTTTCAGCCTCTCATTTGCATATTTATTTATCTTATGTTTCTAATGAATTGATATTTTCAAATCTGTTAATAATTAAATACATGCGTTTATTTTTTTTTATAAATGTGTTGCTTTTGTTGTTGCTGTTCCTATTTACTTCCTCCCACGAGAGCAGAGTTAGGCACAATGTTAATATTTAACGTAGGGAGAATCCAGCTCCTTCAAAATAGGCACTCTGAATTTGAACATAAATTTCAATTGCCTCGGTCTAGAAGGATTTCTCCTCCACTAACAGAGAACATACAAAACTAATTGCAGATTCAGTCCAGATACTACATTTTGCTCCTAGCCAAAAGGCCAAGGAGTTAACATGTTGGTAGTGATGATGATAATGATGATGACGATGATGATGAATTAAAAATTTGGCATAGAAAAGAAATAAACCTCCTCTAATCTGGTATCTTTCTTTAATATTCTTTACGTATTTTTCTTTCTTTTATAATAAAGGTGAAAAGTACCAAGTACATATTTCGAATTACTCAGTAATATATAAAAGTGTAGTATTTGACCAATCGACGTTCCACCCTTATGTTTATTCATTTCATTATATAACCAGTTTTAATGGGGAATTCATTTGGATTTGTATGATGAAACAAAATAAAATTTATCGTCGTTGAATATCTTACAGAACATATCAATTAACGTTTTTGTTGTTTTTCATAAAAACAAAATTTGACGATGTTCATGTATTTCCCCCATATTTGAAATATATCAAATAACACTACGACAATCATCATTTAAAAAACTTTTCTCTAAATTACCAAAATGTCAAATGAAAATTACCTCTTTAGTTTCTATAAAGAAGTCTACAGCGTCAGTAATTGACGCCCGGAGGGCGGATAGTTTTTGCTAGTGTATATATATATATATATATATATATATATATATATATATATATATATATATATATCATCATTAATAAAAAACGATATATCTAGAGCGTATAGTTATCATGGATGTAGGCGATATATTGACGACCTTGTTTGCATTTATGATAGCGATGAGTTTGCAAATACTAAACATTTAATATATCCCAAAGAGTTAAAATTAAACTGTGAACATAAGGGAAGACAAGCTACTTTTCTTGATTTGGATATAAAAATTGAAGATAAAATATTTATCTATAAACTGTTTGATAAAAGAATACATTTCCTTTTCGTATCGTACGGATGCCACATAAAAATAGTACCTGCCCTGTGTATATATTTTACGGGAGTATTATGTCCGAATTTCTGAGGATTGCTCGTGTTACCTTAAAATTGGTAGATTTTATGCCCCCAATTTCTGACCAAATAATAAGAATGATTAAACAAGGTGGCGATTAGAATAAAATATTTAGACAATTAAATAAGGCAATTACTCGCCATCCTGATGCTTTTAAGTCTTATCAAATTAATCAAAGTAAATTGATAGAGCAAATCCAAAGCTATCTAAATATAAATAAAAATAATGTAGAATATGTATAATCGTATATATAACACATATACTAATTATATAAAAAATAGTTACGTTTAATAGACAGTAGAAAGGGATGATGAAGGAAAGAAATGTTGAAAAAGTTACAAAAGAAGAAGAAAGAGAACAAATCGACAGTTAGCTTATAGCGCCGATTGGAAACGCTGTGAGTTTAAAAAAAGAAGAAGAAAGAGAGAAAGAATGGACAGTTGGTTTATGAACGCCGGTTGGAGGCGCCGTGAGTTAAAAAAGAAGAAGAAAGAGAAAAATCGGCAGTTAAGCTTATGAACGCTGTAAGTTGACAAGGAGGATTAATATTTATTTGAAATTGATGTCAAGGAATTGAACAACAAATGAGGAGGAGGAGAAGGGGGAGAAAAAAGGACTAAACGTATATATATATATATATATATATATATATATATATATATATATATATATATATATATATATATATATATAATTAAAACATTTCTAATGGATTCGTCTACACACTTTAAAATGCAGCAACATTTTTGTAAGTAACGGATAAATTTTATTAGACAGACGAACAACACAGGTAAGGAGGACTTTTTTCTTTTTTTAATAACTAATATAAGTTAGCACCACATTTATACGGAACATAACTTAGGTTTAGTATACGGAACGTTTATGTTTTTGTATTTTAAGGGAAGTGGGGTCTGATCAACTCTGCTGGGAAGCCATGAAATTAAATACCGTCTTGTTTTTAAATTCTCGAAACAGTTTTTCATGGTAAACAACTGATGATCCCTTAAATAATGTTAGAAGCAAACTAATATAATAACTGAAAAAGTTAAATTGACTTACATGAGTGATTTTCCACTGAACGACTTGGGACTTAAGGTTTTTTTTTTAAATATAGTTTTAATGGTTGAGAAACTTCCAAGAATATATATATATATATATATATATATATATATACAGACAGAGAGAGAGAGAGAGAGAGAGAGAGAGAGAGAGATCTCACTGTCATTTATGATAGGATACACAGCAAGCGTGCTTGAAAATGATAGGCTATTTTAGCATTGGACATACAAAACTGACCGATTAAGGTCTCTGTTATCTGGAGTGGTCATAATAATTTTAGGATCTCAAATGTTTAGAATGTTGGAAGTTTTGCTTAAAGAGACAATCACTTTTCTAAGTGGAGGAATCAAATATTTGGTGGTCAAATCCTGAGCTAGATATTTTTCCCATGTCAGGTCTGTCGTCTGCAAGCATTGCTACCTCACAAAACATATGTATGATTGTGTATGTATACACTTGCTTTCTTACGCATAGAAAACTGTCACCATTTCGACAAGCGACGTATTTTGTCCCATTGTAACTTGAATTGAAACATTCAAGAAGTTGTAGATTCTCCACACTCACTCACGGGGAATTAATAGTGTGTGATATTAGAACGAAAGGATAGTATCTTTTGGTGCTGCTAAGTAATAACAGGATTCTATCCAGACAATCTTAAATTCAGTAACATTCATTTCTTTGATATAGAATGCATTAGTCGGCAGAATTTTCCGACTGGTACCCAAACATTTGGTTTTATCTTTTTAAATTAAATACTTAATCAAAACATAGGTGCTTATACAAATGGGGGCACATATGAAAAACGCATTTTCAAATAAAAACTATCGTTTATACTTACGTATAAGGCAAAAATAAGTATCCTCACAAACAATTAGGAAAAATTATCGAGTAGAATTTTTGTTAAAATTAAAAATGAATTTTATCGTATTTTACCGACCACCATTAATTATTACGTGTTCATATGACGGACTGATTTATGTCCCCCTGAAAAAAGTGTTTTCGCGCAAAACAATTGCGATAAAACTGATTTTTATTTTTGATTAAAATTCTGCTCGATAATTTTTGGTGTAGATCCCTATCTTTGCCTGATACATAAGTATACCAAAGAGTTTTCCGATTAATTTATTTGAAACTGCGATTTTCACCTGAGCAAATCACACACACACACACACACACACACACACACACACACACACACACACACACACACACACACACACACACACACACACATATATATATATATATATATATATATATATATATATATATATATATATATTATTAAAAATAACCGACAACTCGTGTCTGGATATTTTTGTATGAATTCCTTCCATTTTCCGAATTAAAAACCTAATCTCGGATGAGAATTGACTGATGAATCTGCCGTAATTTTCTTTTAGGTCCAGAGTACTTTCTGACCCATCTGGGTCCATCTTCAGTGGGAATAATGTAAATCAGGTAAAAACCTAGAGTGAGTTTATAGTTAATTTTGGCGGGAAAATTTAAATACGAAACTATATTTATTTAGTATTATAAACATTTAAGTATATTAGTACTAATGTCTATTGGGAGACTGTGTCTCTGACAATCAAGAAAAAAACGTATACATTGGCTCGACCACCACGACTCTGTCCAGGAGGTTGACCATGCATCTATCGGATAATAGTGCCATAGCCACACACCTCATTAACGAACATTCCTGCTGTCGCTCGCAAATCCGAAAACTTCTTGTAGACAACACTAAAATCCTAGAACACATTACTAATATACAAAAACTCCATATACTAGAAGCTTTACACATCAAAACAAAAAAAAAACGGTTATTAACAGGATTAATTTTAACACTAGTACTAATATACTTAAATGTTTATAATACTAAATAAATATAGTTTCGTATTTAAATTTTCCAGACACGAGTTGTCGGTTATTTTAAATAATACGTGCCTTAGAGAAAAAATGCTGCCTCGATACACACACACACACATATATATATATATATATATATATATATATATATAAAATATTAAATTATATCTTTTAATATTTTACCTACGTACGACGTGAAAATAACAATCTAAAACGGTCAAAGGGCGCGAACCCGGTTCACAGAGACACCTTGAATCTGTAATAGTTCATTTAGTCCTTGGGCGCACGTGATTACAGAGAAATTAAGTGATATTTACACTGAAAGCGGCGAGTATAAATATCTAGATATACGTATAAATATATACGTTTACGTACGCATAAATATATAAAATTATACGTATACACAAATATATATATATATATATATATATATATATATATATATATATATATATAAATGTGACGGTAGACAGCCTGTATGGTCTGTTGTTAAACATTTGGCTACGCATTCAAACTTATTCCATTGTGAATGTTCTGAACTTAACTAAATAATTATTCAATAAAATGACAGTTATTTCTCTATTTTTATTGCGTTCGCTTACGATTTATTTGTAATATTCTGTTGCACACACACACACACACACACACACACACACACACACATATATATATATATATATATATATATATATATATATATATATATATATATATATACGGGATGGAGTATTTAAAAGAAGATAGGCCAGGTTAACAGTGTAATTAATATGACGAATATTTCTTTATGCTTAAAATTTTAAAATCAGATTATGGGAGCTAAGTGGCAAAGTACTAATTTCAGATTATTCTATTTTTATACTCAGGGAAAACAACTGTGACGTAGGCAGTGACTTTGCTTCGGTTGCGAAGAGACACAGCATCGTCATTATAATAAGATATGTAAACATATACGTACACTCACACACGGCGAAGATTTGAAATACAAACATATACATGTAATATAAGTTTTCGTTTCTTAAAAAATGTGATTACACTTTTTGGCATGCCGTAAATACCTTTTGATGCACTTATATCTGCCACAACACGTGTAAATCGTTGTCGAGTTTTTCACTTGTAGAAGTTGGATAGAGAATGCTTTAACTTCTTACTCAAAGTAATCACGTGGAATAATCATAAAACATTCTTGTCTTGATTTAAAACGAAAACGCATTTTTATATATATTTTAAATTTTGGTTAATAATGAAATAACATAATTTCTCGTTAACACTGAAGATACTTTTATTATAATCAATCGTTTCTCTGCAAATTATTATTGCTTTTATCATTTTCTACTTAATGATCGATTTTCAGATCTCGAAAGAAACTTACTATTTTATTAATATACTAGTTGTTAAGCGACGTTGAACCTGGCCAGTACTAAATGGGTGAATATTTGGGAATACCAGGTGCTGTATGTGCTCTCTGCTTATCTCGGCATTGTTTCCAGTCGTCTTGAATTGCCTGCCATTGGAATCAAGCAGTGCCGACTTAGGAGAAATGTTGTTTGTAATTGCGTAACCCTTGCTTCACAATTACACGCGCAACCAGCCTCTTACAGAGGTGTCCATAGTCTATCTAGACTGAACGGAGGGCACACAGTTGTACTCACCCAGCGTTGCCCTGGATTTTGTACTTTCATTTTTTTCTTCTTTTTGTCGGAGGGGGTACCTGGTTATTCTTTTTTTGTTTAAAAATTTAAAGCCCGAATTGACTTTCCATTTGAAAGCTTTAAGCATTCAAATTTCTTTTCAAATTTGGAAGGATCACAAAATAAGTCATCATTTTTTTTATTATTGATTTTTTGGGGAGATGGGGTCGGTCTATATATTAGGACATCTAAATAAATGAAATTAATATACATATTTATTGGCCTAATATTATATAATGTAATATCATTTTATTTAGTTTGTAATTTTTTTTTTATTTCTATAAATTATTGTTACCGGCTTTTATGTGTTTTGAAAAGAAAACAGTACAAGTAGACTTACCTTGTGTCATTTTATAAAGACAGCATAGTTCTCATTAACAAATTGTACATGCTGCTGTGATATTCAAGAACTTTCAAGAAATAAATTGGTTAATATCTATTTTTAAAAAGGTATATTGTTTATCTGAAGTTGAGCACAGGTAGAGAAATATAGAAATTTCTATTTTATCAATCTCGTAAGCGGTTGGTTAGGGGTAGGGTTATGGTTAAGGGTAGGGTAGGGTTTCTTTTTATCAATCTCGTAAGCGGTTGGTTAGGGTTAGGGTTAGGATTTCTTTTTTTATCAATCTCGTAAGCGGTAGATGCCGTTTAGGTTATAAACGAATCATGATCGCCGTCTAAAAAACTTCCTAGCCAGAATGAGTGTTTTCTGAAGCAAATGACATTTTTTAATGTAAAGAACATGTCGCAAAGATAAAAAGGAAAGAAAGCGCTAGTCAGAATCAAATATCAATTTGTCAGCTTAAATGCTATCGATGACGAACTCCGAGAATCCGACTGGCTTTATATATTAGGGGTCATTAAAACTGAAAGCTGAAAAAAAAAACCCGAGGTGATATCGTAAAAAGTATTTGATAATAGTTGCGATGAAAATCAATAATGTAATATTCTTCTTTTAAGATGACTATCGTTATTCAACCCAAAATAATTTTAACAAATGTTCTGATAACATTATTATCATTGATTTCCAAATGCCTTAAGTACGGTTGGTCACTCCCCGCTTCCCTTTCTTCATTAATCGTCTATAATTAAATAACATGTTTCTAGTAAAATAATAATTGATTTAGTGCACGTGATTTCATAAGGGAATCGATATAATTAGAAAGTTAATATACTTATCTGCAACGAAAAATAAAAGATAATCAATTTTTACAATAATTTTTTTTATCAAATCCATCTTGAATATTTCTTCTATTTTTGCATTTGCTTTTTGATCTCGTCTACCGACGATAATAAAAGATCGAAAAGATGTCAAACCTTTTCATTCTGACGATGATGATGCTAGTGATGATCATGATGGCATAGTAAGGAACGGATCATGATGATGTTTATTACATTGGTAATACTTTATGTTGTAGCGAAGGCCGACTATGGTGATTGTCCATACATTTTTGAGATACATACAATGGGCAAAGAAAGATGACAAATACATAGATCTTGCCGAATAAAGTAATAACCAGTTCATTTCGACAAGAGGTACATTTGCATATAGCTAGTTCAGTCACCGGCGTCGCGGGGACGTCGAGGTTGAGTGTCGGGTCGCCTTGCTACACCAACGATTGCGGTCGAAGTGTTGACGTCACACTGTTGTTGAAAGACTGCTAGGCGGACTGAAAGAGAAATGGTTCCGTCGTGCTGAGTGGACTGCAATAGAAATGACCCCATCGCACTGCGGTTGAAGGATAGCTCAGCGGACTGAATGAGAAATGGTCCCGATGCACTGCAGATAAAGAACCGTTTAGTGGGCTGGATGCGAAATGCTCCAATCGGACCGCGGTTGAAAAAAATGGTCGAATCAACGGCTGAGCAAGCTGAGTTAATCGACAGCAGGACGGAGTCGTTAGAATATTAGCAAAAGCAGCTGATCAAGTCAACGGCCGAACTAGTAACATTAGTCAACATCCGCATAAAGACACCGACAACCATAACCGTTACAGCTAACCGTTTTTTTATCAAGGGAGTGACGGTTATATACAGCACACACCAATACCATAGTCAATTAAACGGTATATGGCAAACGAACATCTACTACACTGCCTCCACAACATATATGACGAAATAACATGTACTACACTTCTCCAAGAGGCGGTAATGCCTTGGAGGATGGTATCATGACGAACGAACATACACTGCCCCCCCCCCAAGGAGGAAGTAATGCCTGGAAGGATGGTCTCCTCACAACAGAACAGATACTATACTACTACCGAAAGAAAAGAAGGAGGTAATACCTGGGAGAATGGTATCATGACAGTAAAAACGACACGAGGAGGTAATGCCTCGAAGTATGGTATCATGACGAACGACCATATACTATACTGACCGCTTCCCTCCAAAACCAAAGAGGTAATGCCTGGGAGGATTTTTTATAACAACAAGACAGATAATACACTAACCTCACCCCCAAAATGAGGAAGTAATGCCTATGAGGATAGTATCATGACAACACAACAGATACTACACTGTCCCTTCCTGAATTTAGCATTGAAAGATTGCACATTAGTCTGAAATAGTATCGTAAATGAGAGAGAGACAGACAGAAGTGTGAGCGTTTAAAATAAGAGAGGGAGGGGGAAACAACATGTCCTGATACACCGGATAATAATTTTATAACAGAAATATTTGAATATTCACCGGAGAGAAAGAGGGCTTTCTTTCTCTCTTTTCTTTCGCTCCGTTAGGCTGACAGAAGGGAGAAGCCCTAAGGAAACAAACGTTGATTAACTCAGCTTTAGTATAATAATAGATAGATATCATTTAAAAGTATAATGTGATATTTATTTACATGACAAGTCGATCTGTAGTCGTGCATTTCGTTCGAGCAAAATCGGAAACGTCAAATAGATAATTGCAATATTGATGAGGCGCGTCTTCACGCTGTCAATCAAATTAACGCATAATTAGATTTGTAACTGCTCGTAGCATTTTATGGCACGAATTCTTCTTATACATTTTTCTCCTCTTCGTTAATATAATTTTTAGAAGGATTTATATATTAATTCGTTTCTGATTTAATTATTTTGTTTCGTCTATCTTTTTGAATGCTGATTTTGAAAACTGAAAAGTTTTGCGGTCGACCAAATAGAGGAGATTCGTTTTCTCTAATCTCTCTGTGTCTGTCCATGTTTCCGAGATGTAGAATTGTTTAGTTGTGTTTCGAACATTTGTCAGACAATCGATCCGTGCGAGAGAGAAGACCAGAACTGCGAGGTAGCGGTGTCACTTGTGTCACCTTCTATGAATGCGTGTGTTATTATTATTTTTGTTTTTGTCGTTGTTGCTAATGTGTAAAGTAGTTTTAATATTTTAATCTCGTCACGATGCTTTGCTACTCTTAGGCGTTAGAAGTCGGGAAGGTGATGAAGTTAAAGAAATGAAAGACATAACAGCGAAAGACGGAGAAGAACAAAGCACTTAGGGGAAAAGGACTGAGAAAAGTAACAAATAAATACAAGAATAAACGAGATTGAAAAAGGGCGGGAAATTGTATCGAAAGTTAAAGATAGGAACAGAGAGAGAAAGAGAGAGATAGAGGACTAGAGAGAGAGAAAGAGAGAGAGAGAGAGAGAGAGAGAGAGGGAAGTGAGTGAGTGAGAGAGAGGGAAGTGAGAGAGAGAGAAAGACAGATAGAGAGAGAGGGAAGTGTGTGTGTGTGAGAGAGAGAGAGAGAGAGAGAGAGAGAGAGAGAGAGGGAAGTGAGTGAGTGAGTAAGAGAGAGGGAAGTGAGTGCGAGAGAGAGGGAAGTGAGTGAGAGAGAGAGAGAGAGAGAGAGGGGGAAGTCTGTGTGTGTGTGTGAGAGAGAGAGGGAAGTGTGTGTGAGAGAGAGAGAGAGAGAGAGAGGGAAGTGTGTGTGAGAGAGAGAGAGAGAGAGAGAGAGAACAAATAAGAATTGTAAAAAAAACAGGTAAATCTCTTAATTAAATTAAGAAAAGTTGAGTGGAGTAAACAAAATAATATTTGAGAAAGAGAATAATGAAATAAACGTTTCTTTTTTACCAAATCTGTCAAATATTTGTTATATATATATATATATATATATATATATATATATATATGTTACTAAAAAAAAAAGATGTGCCCCCTTGGGTCACTCATTGAACTCGGGTCACATTGTTTGAATCAGGAATACGTAAGTTTTCAAAGCTATTAAATATAGAAAATAAAAACCCAAAATCCAAAATTTGTCTCTTTCTGCTCACCATATCTCTCTTTCTCTCTACAGCTATGGGTTAAATAGTATTACTGCCATTGTTGATATTCAATTTCGTTTATAATGTACTATTCCAATATTTTTATTCTTTCGTCTCTTTACTAACTTGGACTGAATGATACACGCAGAGAAAGAGAGAGAGAGATAGAGTAAAGAGGAAGAGAGAGAGAAAGAGAGAGAGAGAGAGAGAGGGGGAGAGAGAGAGAGAGAGAAAGAGATAGATAGGTACCGGATAAATAAGAGTGAGTATCAAACAGCATACAGTGAGAGAGGGTGAGAGTGATAGATGGAAACTAAACATTTTTTGTGATTAAAAAAATATACAAAAAAGCCTCAGTTTTAGTATAAATAAAATATTTAATATAAATAAAATGTATTTGAAAAGATATAAACATTTAAATCGGTATCGGTTGAATGACAATTTGCCAGATAATAAGATATTGAAGGGAAAAGAGAAAATAGTCAGTCAAGCGGCAAAAACAAATTAGATTATGAAATTCCACGACAAAAATCTATAAATATTACTCTTCGTTGTTAATTTGATAGTAACTATATATTACAGCATCACTCTAATGCAGGGGCGGGCAACCTTTTCAGAGTGAGGGTCAGATGAAACTTTTGGAAGAAGATCGCGGGCCAGAGTGAAAAACGAAATCTCAGAATTACTATATTTTGTTTACATGAATAAATTGTACAAAAATTGTACAAAAATTGCATTGAACACTCTACAAATCTGATATTTTTTCTCAAGAGACTTCTGTATGTGATGTTATAAAAGGCGCCGACGAAGAGCCATTTTGGAATCATAACAAAAAATGACGGGGGAAGTAGCAAGTTGACCCAGCATTCGTTTTGACACACCTCACATAGATTCTCTGCTCTTTTCTCGTCTCTCGTTTCCTCTTTGCCTCTCTCTTTCTCTTTTTCTGTTTTTTTTTTTATCTCAGGCCAAGGATTTGAAATTAATAGTTAAAGAAAAATGAAATATACATGCATCATCGCTCGCTGATATTCATACATTTTTATCCCACTGTAAATCTTAATTGAAAACTACTTTTACGTCTATGTCACAAAATGATATGAGTTTTACTGGGAGGTCCACGGGCCGGATTGCAATAATAAAGCATAGCAGGGTGGCGGGCCGGACGCTAAGCATTTGCGGGCCGGATGTGGCCCGCGGGCCAGAGGTTTCCCGCCCCTGCTCTAATGTATAACAATGAAACATTATGTACTCAGTCGTTTTCAAAAAAGACAACTACTTGATCGTAAAATTTTTTTTTGAATATATATGTAATCTATGATAACACTTCATATATTAAAGGCGCCATTAGAATTCATTGATATGAAAATATTTCTAGTATTTATTATTTGGATTATTCGGACTACTATTCTTATCTTGGATGTTATTCTTACAAGGTTTCGGCCGATGGAACCTCCGACCATATTCAGGTACGTCTTATCATTTATATAAAGAGTTCAGTGCAAAATTTTATACAGATTCCTGAGTTCGATAAGCCGCATCTGAAGAAGGTCGAAAGTTACACCGGTCGAAACGTTGTCAGAATAATATCCAAGATGAGAACAGTAGTTCGAATAATTTAATCAATAAAAATGATCAATCCTCATCTAAAAAAATCCGAAACATATTTCTCTCACCCCTAAAGTAGTAATTAATTACGTTTTTGTTCTCTAAACTTTGTCTGTGTTTATGCTAGCAATCTTATTTTCTTGTGCTTTTAAAATATTTAATTATTTATTAGCTCAAAATGTTTGCAAAATCAAACAGACGTCAACAAATAATATTCGTCGATTGCATAATCTACACACACTCATTCTATGGAGTTTATGCTGTTCTAAACAAAATGAATTGGAGTAGCAATTTTCTGTTTCACACTAAAATAATTTTATTTCAGAAGTATTTATGGTTTGCACACAAATTGAGTGCTCTCACCTTATGATTTACGTAATATATTATCGTCTTATAAATTATTTAGCATTATCCATTATAAAAATGGCTTTTTGAAAATAATTAAAAAAAAAATCTCTTGATGATTGTCCTTTAAGGATTTTACTAATTTCTAATTATCACCAGTTTTAATTTTTACTTTATTTTTTACTTCCAGGGGTGACAAAAATAAGAGTTTTAAAAGTGTGTGTTACACATATGGCTAAAATAAGCCATTAATTCGACTACATGTGTGGAAAGGAAAAGTGACCAAACTAAAAAAACAAAAAAACCCTACTGAATTGTAATAACGTCAACTGTCTAATTCATTGTCCTTGGTTAATATATCTTCAGTCTCGTTACTCTGTGAACAAACCCTCTATTTCGAAAACATAAACGTTAGATTCCTTGTTTTTGGTGTAACTACAAAGTCTCATCCCTTTTAAAATACGACTTGTATTCTGAAAAAAAAAAGAACTTTTACTTAATGTGAGAAATTCTCACGGATTTCAGTTTTATAGTTATTGCTCTATTATGCAACAATATTAAGAAAGAAATATGTTTTAGGTTTATTAAAAATAAAAGTAACAAGCCGCGCATGCGTAATCCCCCTCTGTATGTGACTCGATGTGGCGAGTGTAAAACACAATAAATTTGGGCAATTTGGGGCATTTTTGACTCCCATTGTACCCCCTGGGGGCGCGAACAAGAATTTTTCTGAAGTCAAGGATGCTCATTTTATATCCAGAACAATTGCCTCATATTTTGGCCAAGTTTCAGAAAAATTGAATGGATGGATCAAACGTTATGGGAGAAAAAGGGTCATTTTTTTTCATTTGGGGCTTTTGACACCCTGGGGCGCGAACCAGATTTTTTCCAATGTCAGCGATACTTATTTTCTATTAGGAACAATTACCTCCATATTTTGGCCAAGTTTCAGAGAAATTGAACGGATGGATGAAAAGTTATGGGGCAAAAAATGTCATTTTTGGCGGCCTTTTGACCCCCTGGGGGGCTAACCAAATTTTTCTCAAAAATCGGAGAATGTCACTTTCTAACCTGACCAAGGTTACAACTTCATCCATTAAATTTCAGAGAAATTTAATGGATGGTTGCGGAGAAAAATCCGGACGGAAATGCCTCAAAACATATAATCAGCCGAACTTTTGTTATTTCTCACGTTTTATCTCGTATACAAACTTACGAAGAAACAAATAGTTGTGTTAATTTTATTAAATTTAATAATAAAAAGGTAAGAAAATAACCCGAATTTTCACGTTGGGGGTCATAGTTCTATGGCAACGTCGAGTTTCTTCTCAAGTATTAATAATATATTCGTTAATATCTTGTGTAGTATTTGCCCTGGGTGGACTGAGCCAGCTTCCACCCAAGGAGAAAGTTTCAAGGGAATATCACATTCACATTCGGTTCGGGGAGATGACATACAGTATCTTAGTATGGACCGAATGGTCACTCATCTGATACTGACCAGGCTCAGCATTGCTTAACTTTGATGATCTAACGAGAACCAGCGTGTCAACATGATTATGAAACAATATAAAAAAAAAAAGTTTTGCTTACAATTTTTAACTAGCTGTTTCTACCAGGCGTTGCCCGGGCATCTTTTTATTTTCCTTTTTATTTTGTTCATTGAACATCCACTAGTTTTGTATTTCCCCTTAATTAATTCATTGTAAGAAAATATTTACATTTTAGAATAATAATTCAAGGATTATGTGTAGATTGAAGTTAACAGATTCTATTAGAATAAACGATCTTTTAGTAAAGACGAAACGTGTGTTGATATCTGTAGTTAAATGGAACGTGTTAAAAACATCTGTAGTTAAATGGAACGTGTTAAGATTGTACGGACAGGCAAACGGATCAATAACCAATAATCGTAGCAAGATATGTTGGCAGGGTGCAGAAAAAGAGGTTAAGCACCAAGATGGCGTCATAACGTATCTGCACGTATCAATCAGTCAGCTAAACAAAGTAGTGGGAAACATGGGGTTTCGAAGGTAGTTAACACGTGTCTTGATGATGAGGGATTGAAGGTAAGAATATATGTGATTAAACATCGCTTTTGCAATTAAATCTCTAGGATATCTTACGAAATGTTGAAATTTAAATCCATGAATATTTTCGAGCGTCTTTTTTTACGACGGTCTAGATATGGTATGAACTAATATTTTTAAACAGCTGTGAAATGCCGGTCCTTATGCCATTTTTTAAATCGGATTTTTATAAAGTTTGATTGAATTACTTGCGGCATATTTTCGTCCTTACATTAATTGAATAAAATTAGTTAAAATTAGTTGAAATACTAACACATAAAAAACGTTAATTTAAAAAGTTACGTTTGAACGTAAATTGCCATAGACTTACGATATATTATCTGACAAATGTAAAACCGTGAGAAATTCACACGGATATTTCAGTTTTTAAATTACATAATTCTCCGGGCAACGCCGAGTTTCTTCTATAATACACACTGATATAAAAAAAATTAATATTTGTGTTAATAAACTTTTAATTTTCAAGTTATTGTTTGTTGAAAACGTTGAATTTTTCCTATATGTAAAACCGACGTTGAGTCTAACTTTTTGAATATGAGAAACATAGAATGTTATAAGGAGATAACATTTTTATGTATCAATTTTCAGTATTTACCTCAACAGTGCTTGATACGTGAGTAGAGCTAGGTAGTAAGTTATGAAAAAAAGTTATATATATATATATATATATATATATATATATATACAGAGAGAGAGAGAGAGAGAGAGAGGGAGAGGGAGAGAGAAAGAGAGAGAGAGAAAGATGTAGTTTTTTATGTTGCTGGTTGCTCCTCATATTCTTCGAAAAGTTGATGTATATGTATCTTTAAAAAATACATTGTCGGCTGAAAATGACGTCTAATTTGCATTGTAAATAGAAAATAGATTTAAAAAAAGTAAATATATAAAGAAGCAATTTTTTTCTCTAAAATTAAAGAAAACGTGACAAAAGATTTACAACGTTATTAATATTGAAATTAAATATGACACTGAACAAAATATAATTTGTCGACGGTACATCACAGAGAGAGAGAGAGAGAGAGAGAGAGAGAGAGAGAGAGAGAGAGAGAGAGAGGTATTTTGTAAATATTTTTCATCATCATTAAACAATGCTGAATGAATTTCTGTATTGTTTTTTTCTCATCGCCAAAGAAGTAACTATTATATAATAACGGAGAGAATATACGGTAATCATTACTATTGGCGACATAAATTATTTTAAAGGAAGTACAGTTGGGAAGTTAGTTAAAACGCTATATTTTGATTTACCAACTTATTTGTGACCTATTTGCGTCATAAAATTAATATTTAATATAACATATAAGAATTTTAAGTTGTCGTAAATATCGGTTTTGAACAAAGTAGCCATTTCCTGTAGTCACTTATTTACGTTACGGACCTTACTTACCGTGACTAAAGAAAATGGCTACTTTGATTAGAATATATATATATATATATATATATATATATATATATATATATATATATATATATATATATATATATATATATATATATATATATATAATAGCATGGCTACTCGGAGTCACCCAAGGTTCTAATTTCCGTAAATTACGTAAATGACAGAAAAAAATGGAAGCAAAACTAAGCAATCTACGTAATATTGTAATTTGAGATGTTTATGTTCATTTTAAAACAAAACGAGAATAAAAATATTTATGGATGAACTCATTACTTTTGCCATTAATTACAGAGTGTTAATCGTTTAAGCCAGCGAATCAATTTTGTATCTTACAGAATTGAATGTTGCATGAAACCAGAAGAGCTGAATTATTTCAGTCTTCTCTTTCCCCTATCAGCACAGCAAAAGAAAGGGGAGGAAGAGGATGATTCTGTTTGTTTCGCCTACTGTCAGCCTAATTAAACGAAAGAAAGGAGAGAAGCAATGCAGAATTTGGTCGTTTGAGGCCTTACAATCACATTTTTTGATCTGCTATAGGAAAATGCGTTACTGGGCAATGGATTTGCGAATTTTTCGAATTTTTATTAGATTTATACACGCATGTTTTACCAATTTTATTAACATCGAATCTTAACCCCCATATTTTCCGAACGCAATTTTTTTCACGATTTAAGTTTCTAGAAGACTAAAAAGTCTTATGATTTTTCAAAGCAAGGACGGTAGTCTTGACCTCTTCATCAGAGGAGATTCTGCTCAGTGAATCGTCCACAGGTCTTTACGGGATCTGATGTATCACATTGTCGTCAGATCATCAAAGTATTCTTTCCACCGGGCTAAGATTTCTCTACTACTTTTAAGAATTCGAGAGCCATCTCTACTTCGCAAAGGAGCTAGGCCTTGTGTGTTGGGACCATAAAGAATTCTAGTTGCACTAAAGAAATTCTTCATGTCATTTTTATCAACATAAAGTTGTATTTCCTTAGATTTGTCGTCCAACAGTTGTTTTTAATGGATTTGTAGATGTTTGGCTTTTAATTCTATGTTTCATTTTTTGGGCTTCCGAGTCCGGATCATTGAAATGTGACGCGAGCGCTTTCCTTGTCCACTCGATTAAATCTTCTATTTCTTTGTCATTTTCGTCAAACCAGTCTTGATTCTTATATTTCTTCAAACCAATCGACTCCCCGCAGGCATCCAAGATGGCAGACTTCAACTTTTGCCAATGTTTTTCAGCACTGACGGGATGTTGGACAGGTAGGTGCTGAAAAAGATTTTGTTGTAGTTGAAGCCGCTTAGTCGGTACCCGCAGCAAGTCGACGTTGAATTTGAGCCTCGTAAGTGTATTCTTCTTATGTTGCAGCTTGATTCTCATTATTTGGAGAAATAAACGATGGTCTGTCTAGCAGTCCTCCGTGATTAGAGCAGTTTTTGTAATTAGAACATCTCTCCTATCACGTACGCGAACGATAATATAGTCTATGAGATGCTAATGCTTTGATCGCGGGTGTTGCCAACTGGTCTTGCATTTGTATCTTTGTCTAAAACGCGTGTTAGTGATAATGCGATTGTATTCAGCACATTTTGAACGTAAAATTGTTCTTCCATTCGAGTTTATTTTACCCACACCCTCTTTACAAATTCTCCCTCTCCAAATTTGAGAATCCCTACTAACCCTCGCATTTAAATCACCAAGAATATTGATTTTATCTTCAATCGGAACTGCGGAAAGCAGTATGTCAAGGTCATCGTAGAACGCCTCCTGGAATGAGGTTACACTGACGGTCGAAACTTCAGAAGGAACTCATGTTGAAACAACACCGGAATAAACACGGACAAATCTCAGCTGTCTAAAATTCAACTTACCGCCTGCGTTTAATCTTTTTTAAGTCAGTGTATCTCTACATATGCAAATTAGTTGCTCATGCATGCAAGTTAGTTCCAACTATAAAAATATGTCATTATGAACGCGAGTTGTTTTTGCTTTGGAAAACAGTAGTCCGACACGTGAAACATCTAATACGCTTTGAAGCTGGTAAGTGTTCGTTTTCGTTTCTATTGTTACAAAGATATTAAGAGCAAACAGTTTAGATCTTTAAACATATCGCTGGAATGGAGTCAAAAATAGGGGAGAGCAGAATACTTTTCTTTCTGAAGAGAAAACTAGACAAGAGAAACTGAATTAGTCAATATTCTGTCAGAAATGAGAAAACCGGTAAAAAGCGTAATTTCAACATTTTTTACACTGAAAGCAGCATAGAGAAATATGAAAGTTAACATTTAGAAATGGTGAGAAAATACTCAGTTTTTGTTAAGGAGATTAACTCAGTGAAATATTAATAAAAAAATACGGATACAAAAAGAACATACACAAATCAGATTTTTTCTTGTATAATTTCTTAATATCACAATAAGAATGACTTCATATAAAGGTAGTGATGAATACGATAAGTAATATTAATGCAAATTGTTTGGTAGTAGAACAGAGCTTGCTCCATTCGTAGCTGAATGTAGCAAGCTATGTAATGAACACTTAAAAGCATACGTAAATGAAGAAGGTGATGTATAATGAGCAAAATACTTGGAATAAACCAGAATGTAAACGTAGGAGTTTCACATGTTGGCCGGTCATAATTAAGGAAGGGGACATTTTGTATTCAGCACCGTCCTCTTCCGGAAGACATGCGCACGGGGTAACTGTCGTGCCTCTACACCGCCTGCTTGCACAGAGGCGGTCTTTTCGAATCAGTCAACATGGGAGTCGGACGTTTGTTCCGCTATTGATAGACGTTGGCTCTGTGGCAGGTAGCTTGGCAAAAATAGAGGTAAGCAACGCATAGTTCTCTAAACCTATTTGAATTTTTACTCTTTTATAATTTGTTTTGTCGTAGAACATGTTTGTAAGACTTGTTTATTTTCATGTATTTCCAGTTTTACGGTGAAAAGATATTATAGTTCAGCGTTGGCCACGTGCGCGCAAATAAATACATATTCATCAGTATAATTAGCGTCCGAGATTTCGCTCCAGTTTGCTCGCTGTTACACAGAATTTGAGGGATTTTTCTTTGAATTTTGAAATTGTAATGGATAAACTATTCCAAGAAGAACAAATATCGAAAATATTTTAGAGGACAATGAATTCCGATTCTGTAAACAGACCATTGGCTTATATAATTTGGGTGCTTGATACTTATTTTGATCTAGCAATATGAATTCAAAAAATTAACAAATCGTAAAGTTTATCGCTCTATTCGAAGGGTTTGAGTAGTTAGGAGCAATCGTAAAGACCTCATCGATATGATTACACAACAAAAGAAGAAAATGTAGCGGCACCAACATTAGTTGGCCCCACGGAAATTGGCTACGACATCGGCTGAAACGCTGCGATAATAACATCCAAAGAATACAAATTAAAGATATCTCTATTAATGATGGACATTTGGTATCTGTCTGGATGTTGCTGAAACTACAATATTTCAGACGATTCCAATATTTTTTCCCGATTCAGATACCATTACCAATTCTGTTCTAAATTCCCGATTCCGATACACTTACCGATTCTGATTCCAATTCTTTTTAAATTTTTAAATATTCAGTTATAAAACCCATGTAATGTGTGCATATAACTTCACAAACGTAAAAATACCCTTGTAGGGGGGGGGGGCGTACATTACACGAGTAGATATTTCTAACTATTTTTTCTCAAATGTTTTCCCCGTAATTGACTGAAAATAGTGAGGAACCGGAATATTTATTTCTCTTTTAAAACAAAGCCCAATTGCAGTAGTTCGTCGTAAGTTGACAAAATGCTAGTTGAATTTTTGTCATAAACAATTGAAGATAATCGACCAGGACCTCTTTTTAGTAAAAAAAAGAAGTCTAGTAAGTAACTTATTTTAAAAATAAAAATACTGCAAACAGAAACGAAAGAAGAAAAAGGGACAGAAAACTGTTCTCTTTTTTCTTTCTTTTTTTTTCTATTTATCCATATGTGCCATTTTTACTGTGCCATTTTTTACTGTGCCATTTTACTGTGTCATTTTTACTGTGCCATTTTTTGCTGGTGTCATTTTTAACTAAATTTGTTATTATGGTCTATAAATTTTAGTTTTACTGGTAGTTTAAAATCAATAAATATTTATCATTTTATCATTAGTACCAGCAATTGAAAATTAAGTTTTAAATAAATAAATAAAATAAAAGAATCGTTTCTTTTTAATCGGAATAAGGCTAACATTTTTCCGATTCCGATACCCCAAAAAGTTCCGATTTTTTCGATTCCCGATTCTTATTCCGATTAATCGTCCCAACACTGTATCAGACTTTTGCACTATTGTACAAAAGTCTGAAATAATATAAGGGAGGTAATGTAGTAATTTATCTTTTAAGGCTCAGTTCAGTTTAATATACTATTTCAGACTAGTGTACTATATTTCAATGCTCAATTCAGGGGGTGTAGTGTAGTATCTGTTAAGTTGTCATTATATCCTCCTCCCTAGCATTACTTTCATCCTTTATGGAGGTGGTGATGGGGGTAGTGTAGTATATGTTCTGTTGTCATAAGACCATCCTCCCAGGCATTACCTTCTCCTGTGGGGGGATAGTGTAGTAGGTGTTCGTTCATCATGATACCATATTCCCATGCATTACCTCCTCTTTGGGGGGGGGGAGCAGTGTAAAATATCTCTTCTGTTGTTATGAGACCATTCTTTTCATGCATTACATCCTCCTTTTTAGGGAGTGGTAGCGTATGTCAACAGTAAATTGTCACAATCTGACAAAAATGCTGACGAAAATATGCAACCAGAGGGGGAGCATATATTTCCTAGTGTTACTAATTATATTAATCGGTTATATAAGATTGACTCTATCTAAAACGATTACAACAGCAAACATAAAGAATATGCATGAAAAATAGACTATTATTTTTAATAAACAGGTTTTCCGTTAACACAATTGTCAACGAGTAAATAGGTGCTAAAACCGATGGTACAAAAAGTTTTGTTTTAAGAGTGAAATAAAAACTAATGATTTTGAAATGAATAATTGAGCAATCATTTCCTTCTCATCATTTTTTTCCTTTATTGTCATTACCAATCCTTGCCATTTCAATTCACTAAACCAATCAAGCAATATGATTTAGTGGCCCGATAAATACAATGAATGGCTATTGTACACATGATAACAGTCGAATGAACATTCATTTTATATTTGTGCGATCAAGTGTTTATTGAGATGGTTTTGGAGAATTGTGTGTCGAGTCTTCAGATAATCGGGTTTCATATGTAGATTTGTGAGAATCGAATTCTTAAATCAACACTGGCATTTCCAGCTATTACTTCTAACCTGTGTGTAACTTAATGAAATATTTAATTTTAAATATATTTAATTAGTCTTGCTTCTAGACAATATACTATAAAAGGGTTTAATTTATCATTTAAAAGAGTTTAAATTGGCAGAAAGAATGCCATCAAAATTGACCCATGAACTCTCATGTTCTGTTTGCTACGATCTTGTAGAATTTGCTTAACTATCGCCATTTTAATTGTTTAAGAGAAAAACCCAATCTAAGAGTAGATTTTTCAGTCGGTAAACAATGACAAATTGCTTTTAATTGTATTTAATTGCTAATTATCGATTTAAAGAAAATAACTATTTAATGAATTAAATGCAAACCGACCAGGAAACATTAATCAGCAAGTTTTATTCGATGTCTATAACATTTTTTTCTTGCTATCCTTAATTTTTTATTCAACCTAAAACTACGTTGAAAAACTCGTAATAACTACATTAATAAAAAATGTTTACTTCGTGTGTATGCGTGTTTATTTCTTACCTATACGTTGAAAAACTCGTAATCACTACATTACTAAAAAATGTTTACTTCTTGTGTATGCGTGTTTATTTCTTACCTATACGTGTTATATACCGTGACAGTTATAGAGGGTATTCCGACCCTCGACTTTTATAATTAGTATAAGTTAAAATTATATCTATAATTTCCTTGCGTCTCGACGTTCATGGTTCTCGCAGTGATTCCTCGGAGTATGGACACACTCATTTTGGAATTGAAGTCGGGCCCAAGCAAACACAACCGAAGGCAATACATTTGGAGGAAGATCGAGTTTTATTTAGACTCTTGGCGTTGTCTACATCTTTTTAGCGGCATGAGGATTAAAGATTGGGGGGGGGGGGAGATTTGGGGCCTTGCTCCTTACTTTTCATTTAAAATTGATTCTTAAGTCATTTTGTTTGCGTCCGATCGCGTCAGCTTCCCAACCTTTTGCACATACCTTATCTCCTCTGACATCACATCCTCTAGCTATTGTGCTCATACAAAAACTATCACTCCCAAAGGTTGACCCGTTTCCGACCCTTACATCATGCCTAATTCAACAACAGTCTCTCGGTGAACATAAATCCTTAAATGATGACCAGCTGAGGTGCACACAATATTTAACATACGTAACTTTGATAAATACACATCGATTATTTTTGTTTCACTATTAATCGATATATATTGAAATCCCAAAGAAAAGAAAACTAAAACGAATTTGTAAAAAATCTTATTTAAAAATGTGAACATAGCTATATTTTGAATTATTTCTCTCTAAGATGTCCACCCGACAATATATCTCCATCTGGGAAACACCGGATAAATATATTTAGTTTAATAATAGAATAATTGTAAAATAATAAAAATCATTTGTATTTTTAATCAAATTATAATATCCGAAACAAAATGGCAAGTAATTTTTTTATCGTTAACAAATTACTGCTTAACTCAAATTTCCAAAGAATGTTGCACGTCTGTCAGATAGATAGCAATACACATTCAGCCGTTGAAACAAATGGGAGAAGAGAATCCACGGGATGTCACTATCTGATACGTTCGGCGGTTAGTATATTTAAATAAAATTGATCCAATATTCCCTTTTCTAATCTGTTTCCCACAAGTTTATAGCTAGTATCTTCATTCATATACCAATACGTTTCTTGTAAACGACTTCGTGTTCGCTGACGCCGCCTTCACTGGAAATAACCACGCGATGATCGCATTCTGCATAACGGCTGAAAATAAATCCAGGAAAGTCATGGTTGTGTACTAGTCGCCACCGGAATCTGATGACACCGGCCAAGACATAATGATAGGAGTCCAGCTTTGATAAACCATTTCAAATATCGAGGTAGCACGGTCGCCTATAACAGAAAACTTAATGCAAAACCTGACCCCCCCAGAATGTAAAATGTGTCAAAGGATTCAGAAACAAACTTATTGTCCAAATGCGAACTTGACACTGCTAAACATGCACTAGGACTAGTTTGACCGAAACGGCGTGTAACTAGAAGAAGTTATTGACAAGAGAAACCTAGCGAATAACATGCTCAACAGGAACACCAGATCTCCCAAGGCCAGATAAAATAACTGTTGTCAACTCGTCTAACAAAAATGCAGAGACCTAAAAAAAACAAATGGTGGCTGACAAAAGCGGTTAAACTCCGGACAGTCGTCGACTTTAACAACCCAAGTGATGTTATCAAAGAATGAAAGTCACATGAGTTTCAAATGTAAATCACTTAGACCAACCGCTACGTCTCTATAAGAATATATATCACAGAGAAAACCAATGTTCTCGGTTCACTTTCCTACGCTGCCCAATTGAATTGTCCACTATAGATCAGCATGCACTCAACAGCTCTGAACACAGGACTGACTTTTGTAGTAGCATTTCATTACTAGTCTATGTTTCTTCGTGGTCTATTTCTTTCTGTGTTTTCTTTGGTTTGTGTTGATCATTCTTACTTGCTTGTAGTTGATCCGCAATTGTCTGCTACCTGAAATAAGTAGGGTCAACATTTGCAGGATACGACCGGATCCGCCATGTAAGTTATCAAGAGAGCAACTGTCGACCATGATGCTCATATCTTTCTTCTGATCGCCACGGTTTTATTTTTGTTTAGTGTGAATTAAACTACGCATTCAGCTGGCCAGGTTTCAACCTAAGGCATGTGCTTAGAGATTATTCGTTTATAATAACGTTATTATTTATATTTACTCTGTTCGTTTTAACAGATGTCATGTACTGGCAAGACCAGTTTTGTTATCCTTTCTATACAAGGCGTTCCTGGCATTTTTTTCCAGATATTTATTTGTCACTTTATTGATGAGAACAAGTAAATATATCATCATTGGCGCGTTTTCATTTTATGTACCCCATCTTTGTAGTTCATTCTCTAAGCACTTGAACTTTGACAGTTTCTGAAGTACTTTCAGACATACATTATTATCAGCATGTATTATCACGTCTATGATCTCAATCAGAAGCTGTAACAAACCTGCCAGAGAGTGTGTTATGTTTCCTATATATCTGGATGAAGTGAGCAAGGCTATCTCTTTGTTTCGTGATGGAACATCTGTTGATGAAGACGAACTCCACAGTAAGGGGTCGCTCAGGATCTTTGCATTCTCTGCAAACTGGAAATGTGCTGAACTACTGATATCTTGAAGAATGGAGACACAAGCACCTGCTATAACTAACGAAGAATCTCACTTCTGTTTATGCCAGGTAAAATATTTGCTCGCATACTACTAAACATGTTGTTGACCTAGCGAAGAAAATCCTACACGAAACGCTGTGCGAGTTCCGTGAAAACCGAGGAAGCATTGACATGATGTTCCCTCTGTAACATATACAAGAGAAATATATTGAACGTAATATTATTTGTCCTAGCTATTCGTAAAGCTCATATCTGCCTTGCATTGAGGAATGGGGGCATAGATCAGCTTAAATAGGATTTCTCAAACGTATTCAAGCTTTAAAATGGAGAGAAATAAAGTCGTGACTCTCCATCATACTCTTTTCAATTTTGGTTTCTATGGTCTTATACATTTTCTTTAATGACTCCACTCAAGGAATATAGATACAGAGTGGATCGGGGGATGACCTGTTCAATGTCAGACAATTTCGATATACAAGAAAGTCCATGTATCCTTGTGCACAAGCTCATGTTCGCTGACGAAACTGCCTTCCGAAAGAAACAATAACGCAATGCCCACATTCTGCAAAGAGCTGAGAATAAAGCTCAAGAAAGCGATGGTCATTTATCAGGTCAAACTCGGAATCTTATGACACTGGTCAAGACATAGCGATAGAGGGTCAGGTTCTAGCTCAGATAAGCAAATTCAAATACCGAGGTTTCACGGTCACCAATGACAATAAATTTAATGCGAAACTTGATCTCAGATTGTTAAATACTTCCTAGGCCTTCAACCGACTGAATAAGGTTCGACAAAAAACTCACTATAAAATTTAAATTTTAAGTATAGAGGGCCATAGTTCTATAAACCATCTTATACGGTGCGGAAAATCTGAGTATACAAAGCAGATTGGAAAAGACTACGCTTCTATATAGTGCTCCACTTGCACAAAATACTGAATGCCAAGTGGGTGCAGTATGCATTCAGCATACTTATTTTAGAAAGGATAAAATCCTTGACATATATAAAATACTTGTCTAATATAACCTTAGAAAGTCTGACCATTTGAACAGGCTTGAGCAGAACAGCCTACACAAGCAGATTTTATAGTAACAACGTAGAGCAGGGTCACGCGAACCCGGTAAGCCGAGACTCAGACATACGGACAAAATCGAACGAAACTTTGAGACATGAACAACCCTCAGACAGATAGCAAGATGCACATCGATCCATCGAAACAAATAGAATAGAATCTACATGATGCCCTTATTTGAAAGGTCGGACGAATAGTATACTAAAAAAATCTGATTCAATATTTTAAAATCTGTTTCCCCACAACTTTACATCTAGTATCCTCATACGATCCTTTTCTTGTAAATAAATCTAAATATTCATTGTGTATTTTTAAATGTTTACTAAATGAATTTGCAGGAAATACAACCATGTACTCAATCTACATGTTAGATTGAAATAAATAAACATCATAATGTTTTCCTCATACAGCGGTTGGGTTAATGAAATGTAGATACTCTTCTGTCTGACGCACCATGTTTCCGTGACTTCGCGTCGTCAACGTTCGGGCAGGTTACGGAATCGCCCGAGAGTAGACAAAACTATTAACCAAGCAGCCGATTAATTGCGTTCAATAAAAAAATGAATTTCTATAATCTCTGTCAGCTCGTTGAATCTCCCGAAAGACGAATTGAATTTTTTGAAAAAAAAACAATGTAAAAAAAAAAGCAAAATGTAAACAAAAAGTAAAAACAAAAACAACAACATTTGCTTAACAAATCAAACAAAATCATCTTTTGGTGAAACTTTCTGGTGCACAAACCAAAACCATTTTATTTAGAAACATTTGATTAACAATGGTTTCGTTGACAAAAAAAAACAAAAAAACAAAACAAAAAAAACAACTAATTAATAACAGTAGTTTAGCTATGGTTTGTTCGTTCTTTATTTTAATATATGTATTTCAGTTTGTTTTTATATGTATTTTAGTTTTGTTTTTTTCGTCGTAATTTATCAAGTCTTCAATTTAGCGTTTGGCAGTTTTCGCCTCGTCAACTCTCGGGCGCTTCCGTAACTTACCCGAACGTTGACGACGCGAAGTCACAGAAACATGGTGCGTCATAAGAGTACCGAAATGTACATCTTATTTTTTAATTGAGTGGGGATAATAGTTTTCATTGGGGTTACTGTCAGCGTTTTCACCCGTCTCATTCGATCATAAACTGATCCCTACACAAATGAGTGTTTTAAAATATTCAGTTATGCTCAGTCAGCTTTTTATTTAAAAATTGTGAAGGCTATTTTAAAATTTGTGAAGGCTATTTAGATTTCCATGTCGACGATTTTCAATGCGTAAACAGATGAAATGCGTTTCTTCTTCGAATCATTAACACATATTGTAAATATTTCATCGACTATTTAATTCTGCTGTTCTGTTCAATTCCACTCAATTCTATGAACTTAGTTATATGTCATAGGAGAAATAACCCGGATGCTCAAATACTTGTATGAGAGCAGATAAATTTCGATGGATACTATACATTAGTTTGACCGTCCATCCATATTTCGATACCTAGCAGAGCTAAACATACAAAATGTAACCATTCTTCAGTCGGTGTTTATTGTGTTATACCTTCAGAACATCGACTGAAGAACGGTTACATTTGGTATCTTTCGCCCTGCAAGCTTAGTTTCTATTGTTTCCGTGAAACCAAAGGTATCGATGGAAGATCATTATATATATATATATATATATATTAAATAAAGTGTTACAACAACATCCGGACCAAGGTTTCAGATCCGAGAAAATCGGACCTTCATCAGCGGAGTCGTATAGCTTAATGAGTGAGAACAACCGCCAGGAATTTCAAAATATTGTCCGTTGGAAAGATGGAACACTTTCAGATTTAAAATTGTCACGTGCGTGGAATATTCGTAGTCAGTTATGGAAAAGTTTCAGATCAAAACAACAGCAACGCTGTACATCGAAAAAGCAAGAAATTAAATGGGAATAACGTTAACAGTTGGACAGATGGGAACCTAGCATGTTTAAATTGTCACGTGCGTGGAATTACGTAGCCCGTTATGGAAAGTATTCAAGTTTAACTAATAGAGACGCTATCTCAGGTGTTTAAAAAAACGACACGTTTCGCCTTCGCTGTCTCAGGTGTTTAAAAAAACGACACGTTTCGCCTTCGCTGTCTCAGGTGTTTAAAAAAACGACACGTTTCGCATTCGCTGTCTCAGGTGTTTAAAAAAACGACACGTTTCGCCTTCGCTGTCTCAGGTGTTTAAAAAAACGACACGTTTCGCCTTCGCTGTCTCAGGTTTAAAAAAAAAAACGACACGTTTCGCCTTCGCTGTCTCAGGTGTTTAAAAAAACGACACGTTTAACAATCGCTGTCTCAGGTGTTTAAAACAACGACACGTTTCGCCTTCGCTGTCTCAGGTGTTTAAAAAAACGACACGTTTCGCCTTCGCTGTCTCAGGTGTTTAAAAAAAACGACACGTTTCGCCTTCGCTGTCTCAGGTGTTTAAAATAGAGACATTACAAGTCGCTGTCGCTTCGACCCACGTTGATATCCGTTATCACTGGGCCAGTGTTCGAATTATCTTGTTGTCCCCGACGAATGGCGCAACACACACACGTTCTTTTACAGGGCCTTACATCCGCACGTTCATTACGTATGAACCGATTAGAGAGATGCTTCTAACACCGTTTGAAATCTGGCAATAGTTTAACCTCTGCAACGTGTAACTCTATACAGAAAATCTGCGACGTTTCATATAAGTCAGAATACGGATCAACACACCAGTTCTATATTTTTTTTCTGTCTTGCTTTGTATACTCTCTCGCGTGGATGATATTTTTCAATTCTCGATGTAGCATTGAGTTTTTTAAATTTATTTTGCTGTGTTATGCTGAATATTTTCCATGCTACCAGCTTTAGACTGGCTAACTTTGAACGAATAATTTGACAATTTGACTTCTAAGATAGCATTTTAGACATTCTAGATAATTCTCTTGGAGAGTCTATGAGCAGTTCTAGGATAATATGATACCATGACTTCTGCGACGGACACGGGGCTTCGAAAAGAATAATACACGTTTCTTGTAGTGCTTTTTGAATATTCCGGTGAACCAATATTGGGGGAGGGAATGCATAAGCGAATACACCTGTCTAATTCATGCTCAGAGCATATCAATCATATCTTTTTATTAGCGAAGATGTCTATGCTTGGATGTCCGAACCTCCAAAAATCAAGTTGATTATTAACCATATCATACCCAGTTAATTAATTTAATATTACACACTTATTTTTGAACACCATATCTACGTGTAATATATAATTTTAAAATGTATTGACTTATTGTTTGCTGCAGCGTTTCCATCTCCATCTGCGGGTCTGTTCCTGTTTTCATTTCTACTTTCTGGAATCCATCTTGCTGAATTCCACACAGTCGGACTTTTCTTTTGTGTCCATTTTTGACAAGGGGAGGCGTCTCTCGAAATATCAAATGATTTCCAATCAACAACAACTTCCTGTTTATTACGTAAGATTGAAAATAAAAATAAATAGATAGTTGTAAAACTTCTCATTCGATTGTTTATTTTTGTTCTTTCCAGCTTCTCATCAATCCGGCTCTCTGTATTGCTTTCAGCCTTCTTAATCCATTTATTACAATTCCCAGAAATGCTTCAAGCAAACTACCATTCTTTCTCTTATATATATATGATGTATTTTTATGTAATTGTTTTTTTTTTATTGCAGCGTTTGTTGCTTTTGTTATACTGTTTTATTAATTGTTTCACTTCCTAAGTGATAAAGATGCAGACAATGGAATTATTAGTCGCCCTTAACTTTATAAGACGTATATATATATTTTTTTAGTAGTTTTATATGTACATACAAGTAATTTATGGACATGTGTTTCTAGCTCATCAGCATGGCTAACTTAGACAAGGATCGAACCTTCGATGTTTATGTCACTAGTCTGGCGTCTTACGCCTAGGCTATAATGCCTGGCTTGGAAATATGTACAGTTTTATCACCTAAATATTTAATGTATTTTTATGTAATTGTTTCTTAAGTTGGTGCAACGTTTGGTGGTTTTGTTATACTGCTTTATTAATTGTTTCACTTCCTTACTGATCAAGATGCAGGAAATATCATTATTAGTCGCCCTTAACTTTATAGGACGTATATTTCGTTAATATATATATATATTATTATTAATTTTATATGCACATAAAAGTAATCCATGGACACGTGGGTAGAAACACTATTCCGTAAAGTTATTTGAAGAATTTAGAATACCAAGTAATGTTATAATTTTTTAATTTTTTTAATATATATTTAATGATTTTTGGAAAGTCTACAATAGTGTTGTTTATAGGGGCAAGTCTGCTATTCCTCCTCTTTTTAATGGTCTTCAGATTATTTCATCTTCTAAGGATTAGGCTGATCTCTTTGCTAATCTTTTTGCTGACAATTCTTCTCTTGATGGCTCTAGTGCTATTCTCCCTAATTTTCCTTTGAAACCTGATCAGTCTCTTTATTCTGTCCTTATCACTCCAAATATGGTTGCTAGGGTTCTATCTGATCTTGACCAGTCTAAAACTTCCGGTCCTGATTCGATTCATGTTACCGTTTTCAAACTATGTGCACCGTAATTTTCTTCGATCCTCCTGAAATTGTTAAATCTCTGTTTGTCTCAGTCCTGTTTCCCTTCTTGTTGGAAGGAGTCCTCTGTTGCCCCAATCTTTAAAAAAAATGCTAGTAATCGGTTTGACCAAACTAAGTATCGCCCTGTGAGCTTCATCTCTGTTATTAGCAAAGTTTTTGAAAGGTTGCTCAACAGCAAGCGTGTTCATTTGAAAGTTTGGACCTCTTTAGTTGTGCTCAATATGGCTTTCGTAGTTTTCGTTCAACTGCTGATCTCGGTTTATAGATAATTCAGGAGAGGGTAGGGTCATGAAGCTTGACATTTCGGAGGTGTGTGACAGTGTTGCGAACTTTATCACACCTGAGGCTATTCTCTATCTCTACAAATCGATTATCAGACCATGTGTGGAGTACTGTTGTCGGCTGGTGAATCACTGTCCCATTTGAGGGTTCTTGATAAGGTGCAGAAACGTATCTGTAATTTGATTGGTCCCCACTCTTTCTTCTTATGCATTCTCTCTCTCATAGACGTGATGTTTTTAAAATCCTATTTCACCTCTAACAAGGCAGGCCACCACTGTAAACGTAAGGGATTACTGAGAATTAGGGTGCAAGTTTTGGGAGTCATCCTAAGTTGGGAGCTGTGCAGCGAGATGTCTGTTTACATTATTTTAAAATTTCTGCATGTCGGTTTCGTTAGGGGAAACAGGGAGCAGGGAGGGAGTTCCAGAGGCCAGCAGCACGAGGAAAGAGGCCATTGAAGTAGAAGGCTATCCGGCATCGTGGGACATCCACAGTGAATGGATGGGGTTTGGCTGATTGTCGGGTTGGTCTAGTGTATTTACGTCGAGGGGGCACCAGAGCAGCAATTTTATCGGAACACACTCCATTAAAGTACTTGTAAAACAGGCACAATGCAACATTGCGGCGATGGGGCAGGGGCTGGAGCGTGGTGGATAGCGATGGAACTTTGGTGACTCTTTTTTGGATCTTGTCTAACAGACTGAGACTAGTAGATGGTGGATGGTGAACCTACCAAGATGTGCCAACAATACTCCATACACGGGCGGATGGTGACTTTGTAGAGATATAGGATAATGTCAGTTTACCAGTACGGTAGAGGAAGCCCACCTTGGCAATGTCTTCAATGTATTTGTTCCAATTCATGTTATCTGTGAAAGTTAGGCCGAGGGGGTTGAATGATGCACTCTCAGGTAGGGTGTTATTTGCCATGGCAATCCGTGGTTGAAGAGGTTTCTTGTAGTTATTGATGAAAAGGAGCTGTCTTTGTGGCATTAAAAGTTACCACCCATTTTGACCCCATTCAAGCCCCCTCACTTTTTGACTTGCCCCCCCCCCCACACACACTTTACGGTCATTAATAATTAAGTTGATATGCATGTGTTTAACCGCCCCCACACTTTTTAGGAGAACGTCTCCACTTTTATAACTGTTCCGCCGGCCCTGACAATGTATGACTTTTTAAGCTAATAATCTTTTGTACTTTCTGAAGAGTTCAAGGAAGACAGATCCAATATTGATATACTAATGTTGGATGATCTCCTATAAGCGAAACGAGTACGTAAAATAATTGCACTAAAGATTGACTGTTTTGAAAATGTTTTCGTGAGATTAAATAAAATCTTGGCTTTTGGAATTATAATAATAATAATAATAATAATAATAATAATAATAATAATAATAATTAATGTATCCACATATAATAGTATAAGATATATAATATATTATGTATCCATTTTTAGTATTTACTTCAACAGTGCTCAACACGTGTGTAGAGCTAAGTAGTACGTTATGAAAATATATTTATGGTAAAAAGTTTAGCCTAATGATCCCCCACTGGGATTAAAACGCGGATGGCTCTATGTAGCTTAATTGCCAAAAATATATTTTCATAACTTACTATGTATTTATAGTCATCCACAGACAGGCTGTTTCGTTGTATCCCAGCTCTTCAGTGTGGCTAGATTAGCATCCATCAAGCCAGGAATCGAACCAACAATCACCTAGTCCAGGGGGCGGGCAACCTTTTCAGAGTGAGGGCTGGGTGAGACTTTTGGAAGGAGATCGCGGGCCGGAGTGAAAAACGAAATCTCAGAATTACTATATTTTGTTTACATAAATAAATTGTACAAAAATTGCATTGAACACTCTACAAATTTGATATTTTTTCTCAAGAGACTTCTGTATGTGATGTTATAAAAGCTGCCGACGAAGAGCCATTTTGGAATCATAAAAAATAATGACAGGGAAAGTAGCAAGTTGATCCAGCATTCGTTTTGACACACCTCACATAAGTTTTATGAAGGAAGAGGCGCTTTTGTTAAATGATATCTACAATGTTTTTATATAAACATGGATTGCTACTTTACAGTGCTCTATTTGTTTATTTACAAATAGTTTTGCATTATTCTAGACTAGTAGCAAACTCTTTTTTGCAATCGGACATTTGCTTGCACTCGGGCAGAGTTTTGCGTTGTGTTTCTTTCCCTACAATTTTTATTTTACTCTCTCAAATTTTGAATTTTTGCCTTTGCCAACTTATCTATCCCAGCGACTTCCTCTGATTATAACATTTTGATCTTTGAAAAGCCTGGCTTAAGGAAAAATTTAACTTGAATAAATTGCCTTTTTGCGGAATATACCTTGCTATGAGCAACTGAATTGAAAAAAGATTTGACTTTTGCTTTTCTAATTCCTTTTCATCCTTCTACATATCTATCTGCTCTATCCTGGATATTGAGCTGTATACTTTTCACAATAGGTTTTACCTTTCCTAAAAGTTCGCTTTTAGTTCACCACTTTATATATATATATATATATATATATATATAACTATTTTGAGGCGGCAGGAGTTGAATAGCAGAGTATGACCAATTAGTTTATTGAAAGTAATGAAAATTTATTTGCCACAAAAATGAACATAATATAAAATGTTTTTATTCTATGTTTACCCTTTTTTCTCAATAACTGCTTTAACATGCTTCCTAAAACTTGCAGAAGTGGTCTTAAAATATTTTATCATTTTTATTTAATAGTATATTTAAGAAAGTCGACATTGTTGTGTGATGTTCTATTGGTAGCATGTTCTAAAATGCATAAAATAGCATAATCTAAAAGGTTTAAATTTGGGCTAGAAGACGGCCATAAACATGATTCCCAAAAAGTACTATAGTTGGTTTGGTGTGATCTTGTATTTTTCTAACTGTGTGGGCTGGATCACCATTCTGTATCCATACATAATTACCATCTGAACAGTTTGCTGTAAGCCATGGCAATACTCGGTATCTCAAAGTCTTGTAGTAAGTATTAACATTGATCTTTTCATCAGCTTTGTAGAATTTTATAGGCATTTTCTTTTTATCGGAACCCACAACAACAAAAGCCATAATTTTGTTCTGAATTCCCCCTTAACTACAGCTGTCGATTATGCGATAAGTTAATGAGAATGGTGTGAGGTATGACTATGGCATTAGTATATACTAGGTTTCACAACAGTTGACTTAGTGCATGCTGAAAAAAACCTAAACGTTCATTGTATATTTTGCTTCCCACCATATATATATATGTGAGCAATACATTTTCAGATTCGCATGAAAATAAAAAATGGGTATCCGTTCCCGAAATTCGTGTACTTCAGAGGAAAATTAATAAACAAAACATGTTGAATAAACAACAATGACACAGATAATTGTATAAAATATATAATTTATTAACAGGGATATTAATAAAACAGGTACGACAAAAACCAAACAAGGAAGATTGAACAATATATTGGCGTGGAAAAAGGTAATGTTTTTGTCTGGAATAGATAAGGTTTTTAGGTGTGAAATAAATTTAAGACGTCAAGATATTTGCGTGAAAAAATAAATAATATTTTGGGCTTGAAATAAAGTCTTTGGAAATGAAAATTATTCTAAACTTACTTATCTTTTGGAAAAGATGGTTGCCGACTCATATTTCTAAAGACAGAAAAAAGGTGAAATGTTCAATTATGTGATTTGAGTTCAAAGTCGAAAGTAAAATATCTTCGTTTATATAAATAAATATGGTAGAGTTTCCAAAACAATATAGTATTCATAAGTGATAAGGAAATTTCTTTCTTTAGGACAAAATCGATTTTTTTTACGAATTAAAATTCTTAAAAAAAAATCCGATGTCTTTTCCAAAAGTTAATTTAAATTCTGGGTTTTGACAACGTTAGGAAATAGGGAAAATTCTGACTGACTGATTGATTGATTGACTGACTCTCTCTCTCTGTCTCACTCACTCACACACACACACACACACACACACACACACACACACACACACACACACACACACACACACACTAATTACCGCCGTGTATTGGTCATAACCACCTGTATTATTACGACAGGTAATATCTGTTTATAAAAGCCTTTTGTAAATTTAAAATCGTACATTACTTCTTATTATTATAAAATGGAAATGTCTTAATTACAAAATACTGATGTAACAACATTTCAACTAAATCTTATAAAAGACAACATTTGGAAACCGAGTTTCGGACGAAATTATATTCGTTATCGAGGAATGATGGTCATGTAAGCGGAGCATAGGTGACAGTACGAAGATCACTGATCACATATTATTAGATTAAACACCTCTAATTTGTAAAGAAAAGTCAGACAGATTCTAAAAGTTAGACTGCTATAGTATTGAATCTGACAAATCGATATTTGGTTCTATTTATCCAGTAATTTACGGAGAATCTTAGTGTGTGTTCTTTAACTTAAAATAGCAATTTCAATCGATATCGTCGATCACATATTCTATCCGGCTCAATATTTATTTTAGTTACAGAAATTTCCTGAAATTCCTCATTAATTTCAATTTGAAAGATGATAATCCAACAGAGATAATTATCCAACAGAGATGATTATCCAATGAAAACGCCCCGTTTCTTAACAATGTAAAATACATATGACGTCCTAAACTGCATCGCTCGGTAACGAATGTAGCTAATAGTTTACTGTATTTACATTAAGACTTCGTTATCAGCTTATTCCTTATTCATTTTTTGAAAGCTATTCAGAGACTGACCGTTGATAATTACGAATTTTCTTTCGACAAAACCAGTGCATTATTATGTGACTTATTTTACGACGACAAATGCGATTCACATTTATTAACCACGGATTTGCATTACGAAAATCTGAAACAAATGAGTTCATACTTCATTTTATTTATTTTTATAACACAACAATTTAAACGATCTTTATTAATTAATAATCAAGTAAACAAAAAAGATGGATTTCTACTTACCTTTTCCATTAAAAATAGCCTAAATTCGGGGAATGGTAGCCATCTTTTATCATTGCCCGACGATACGTCGTGTGTATTTGTGTAAATACGAATGAAAACTAAACAGTCGATTAATTTTAATACATTTAAAATACTTTAAAAAATTGAAAATGTAATGAATACATTTGAGTTACAAAATCATTTTTCTGCGATAAAGAGACATAGTAGAAAAGAGATAAGAGTTCTAATTTTTAAATAAAAACACACCAGAGAGAGAGAGAGAGAGAGAGAGAGAGAGAGAGAGAGAGAGAGAGAGAGAGAGAGAGAGAGAGGGGATGATGATGACGTCCCCACAGTTACCACCACCATTAGCGGACAAAAATTTAAGGGGAATATTTTCGGTTCACACGAATTTATGTTTATGACTAAGTTTACATTGGTTTTACGAGCACTAGCCTATCCCGCCGCCTCACCATGCATCTTGTAAACTCTAGCTCAATTTACCAACACCTACAAAAACATAACTGCCCTCCCTCTGATTTAAGATAAATTCTAGTTAATAACACTAAAATAATACATTCCGAAACCAATTAGAAAAAATTAAAAATACTGGAAGCTATCTACATAAAACACAACCTAAACTTAATCACATCACATATCAAACCAGTGGTAACATTTTAAAATGCTTAACGTAATGTGATTTTGTTCTGTGATGCTATCCAGCGTTGCTGAATTTAAATCGTCAACGACTTTCTGGAACAATGCGTATCGCTGCTGTCGTTTAAAAAATTCTCTTCTTTCTCCAGCTTTTTTGTTCATTTGCTTTTGACACCTGAGGATAATTCGACAACGAATCGAAAACGTTCATTAAACATGTAAAACCTATGGAACATTTATTAATAATTTTGATTTAAATACAAAAAAAACATAAGAAAAATGAAAAAATAAAAAAGAGGTATAATTAAATAGACAAATTCTGTTATTTTTAACAATGTTTGCATATATATATGTATAATATTAGATATACGTTAATATAATAAACATTTGCATAATATTAGATATACGTTAATATTATAAACTCATGTATAATATTAAATATACGTTAATTAGTATATAAATATATAAATATCCTCTACACTATTATAAAAACCAATGTTATATATATATATATATATATATATATATATATATATATATAACATTGGTTTTTATAATAGTGTAGAGGGTATATATATATCTCTCTCTCTATATATATATATATATTAGTAAATATCTTAAGAAGGCAGTGTGTCGGATTTGGTATATTTTGTGTATGTGGAGAATTCACCAAAATGGATGCTAGAGCATCCATTTTGGCAAATACTTCACATAGACATCAAAGGAAAAATCCGTCTATTTTTGACAAAGAGAAGATTTTCTCGAAATATTAAATCATTCTTAATCATTATCCGGACCAAACACACAGCCGACACTACACTTGTGATTATGTAAGATTTTAAAGAAAAATAAATAGTAAGTCTCCCCATTCGATTTATTATTTTTGTTTATTCCAGCTTATACCTAATCCGACACTCTGCATTTCCCTCATCATTCTTAACATATTTACTACAATTCCCATCAATGCTTCAAGCAAACTACCATTCTCTATTATATATATATATATATATATATATATATATATATATATATATATATATATATATATATATATAATCCGTAGACTAATTGTTTCGCTGTATCACATCTTTTCAGTGTCGCAAGTGCCTCGAGCCGATATCGAAGTTCGACTGTTTAATAGATAGCTGGCGCTTTTATCCATTCGGCTGTCAGTCACAAAGTAAAGTTAGCGAATAAAATACGTGTCCTTTTCTAGCCGTCAGACGAAAGTGGTGAGTGGAAAGCGAAAAAGCAAGTCAGAAAACCACACTAGACTTTCTCTAAAACCCTAACCCTAAATTACATCAGACTTTCCCTAAAACCCTAACCCTGAACCACATCAGATTTTCCCTAAAACCCTAACCCTAAACCACATCAGACTTTCTCTAAAACCCTAACCCTAAACCACATCAGTCTTTCTCTAAAACCCTAACCCTAAACCACATCAGACTTTCCCTAAAACCCTAACCCTAAACCACATCAGACTTTCCCTTAAACTCTAACCCTAAACCACATCAGACTTTCTCTAAAACCCTAACCCTAAACCACATCAGACTTTCCCTAAAACCCTAACCCTAAACCACATCAGACTTTCCCCTAAACCCTAACCTTAAACCACATCAGACTTTCCCTAAAACCCTAACGCTAAACCACATCAGACTTTCGCTAAAACCCTAGCCCTAACCCTAAACCACGTCAGACTTTCCCTAAACCCTAACCCTAAAGCACATCAGACTTTCCCTAAAACCTTAACTCTAAACCACATCAGACTTTCCCTAAAACCCTAACCCTAAACCACATCAGACTTTCCCTAAAACCCTAACCCTAAACCACATCAGACTTTCCCTAAAACCCTAACCCTAAACCACATCAGACTTTCCCTTAAACCCTAACCCTAAACCACATCAGACTTTCCCTAAAACCCTAACCCTAAACCACATCAGACTTTCCCTAAACCCCTAACCCTAAACCACATCAGACTTTCCCTTAAACCCTAACCCTAAACCACATCAGACTTTCCCTTAAACCCTAACCCTAAACCACATCAGACTTTCCCTAAAACCCTAACCCTAAACCACATCAGACTTTCCCTAAAACCCTAACCCTAAACCACATCAGACTTTCCCTAAAACCCTAACCCTAAACCACATCAGACTTTCCCTTAAACCCTAACCCTAAACCACATCAGACTTTCCCTTAAACCCTAACCCTAAACCACATCAGACTTTCACTAAAACCCTAACCCTAAACCACATCAGACTTTCCCTTAAACCCTAACCCTAAACCACATCAGACTTTCCCTAAAACCCTAACCCTAAACCACATCAGACTTTCCCTAAACCCCTAACCCTAAACCACATCAGACTTTCCCTAAAACCCTAACCCTAAACCACATCAGACTTTCCCTTAAACCCTAACCCTAAACCACATCAGACTTTCCCTAAACCACATCAGACTTTCCCTAAAACCCTAACCCTAAACCACATCAGACTTTCCCCGCCTATGAATTTAGAAAGAAATTCTCCACTCTATAATAAAAAAAATGGCAAAAAATGACATTTTTTTGCCTCATAACTTTTCATCCATCCATTCAATTTCTCTGAAGTAGTAGTAGTAGTAGTAGTAATAGTAAACAGAACTTTTATTATGTTTTGTGGAAGCAATTGTTCCTAATAGAAAATAAGTATCGCTGACCTTGGAAAAAATCTGGTTCGCGCCCCCCATGGGGTCAAAAGCCCCCAAAATGGCAAAAAATGACCCTTTTCTCTCATAACGTTTGATCCATCCATTCAATTTTTCTGAAACCTAGCCAAAATGTAGAGGCAATTGTTCTGGATATAAAATGAGCATCCTTGACCTCAGAAAAATTCTGGTTCGCGCTCCCAGGGGGTCAAAGGGGGGGTTAAAAATGCCCCAAATTTATTGCATTTTACACTCGTCACATCGAGTAACATACAGAGGAGGATCACGCATGCGCGGCTTGTTAATTAATGTTTTTAAAGTTTTTTGTATCTTTCATGAGAATAAACTTCAACCAAAACAATAAATTCGTCACAGGGTCTTTTAATATTTCAAAAATAATTTAATTCTTCAAAATATTATCCATTTATTTACGTTTAACGTAAAAATGATTCCCTTTTGTTTCTTGAGTTTTTCCATCAGTCTTTAGTCCCCCCCCCATACAATTTACAAATACCTTTTCGGAATTTTGTTCATTTTACACAAAACTTGCATAGTAAACTGCCCTTATACCACTCAACTTGGGGTGACACCCAAAACCTACACCCTAATTCTCAGTAACCCCTTACGTCTACAGTGGCGGCCTGCCTTGTTTGGGATGAAATATGTTAAGAAAAAATCACCTTTCTAAAGATTTGGCTGTTGAGATTTAAAAATTAAATAAACGTTTTAGAAGGTGACATGAAGAATCCTTCGAGACATTAAGTCTAGTGGATAAACTTATATAGCAAACTGACCGCCCACAATACACAACACTACCCCCGCAAAAAAATGGAACATCTTTAACCGTGTGATGTGACAAATAAAATGACAAGAAATGTAGAGGGTAGGTAGGGGGTGGGGTGAATCCTGAACTTTTAATTTGATTGTTTACTCTCAATCCTTTAAGAAAGATATTTAATTTGATTCAATATAAGTGAATGATAGCCACTTGCAGGAACGAGACCTGAAAGACCGCTTGGATGTTCCAGCGCATTTCCATCGCTATCATCCGCGGCAACGCCATGCCCATTATCACGTCATCCCACAGCGTTTAAGTCTTGATGAAGAAAACAAGAAATGGAGGCAAGTAAAACACTTGTATTTCTAATAAATATTGATCGTTATGTATGAAGTGAATGTATTCGTTCTTCTAACCGCAAAAAAATAATTCTCAGCTAAATATTTTGTTTTAAATAAATAAAACGAAATTTGTAGTCACTGGCATTTATATTCAATAAACGTATTAACAAATTCATTTTGAAACCAACCAACAACCATTTAAAGCCTTTGTTTCATACGAGCTGTGTAAAACATTTTTTGCAGTTAAAAATAAGTTTTAGCTAGTATTTACTCAATGCAAATATGATGTAGTTAACTTACTAACATTATGCAGTTAGCTTACTAAAATTAGCAAAAATATATAAAAAGGTCTACTTTTAGTCACGAGTGAATGAATACCGGCTTTATAAAGGTACCTGCGGGCGCAGTTTTTAGTGAAGCAAGGATTGCGCAATCTCCAACATACCTCTCCTGAAAAAACGGTGTTTGAGTCCAGTTGTAATGAGAAGTCCAGGACAACTGAAAACAATGCAAGAATAAGGAGAAAAAAGTTGGTGTTATTTTGTGGTTTTCCTTCTCCCAGAGTAATTACACAATCAAGGCTCTACCCTACTATTTAAACCAGAGCTGGAGGGAGGATATATGGATTCATACCTTTCCCAAAAGTATGAGTCAGCGCTTGTAACCATGCCACACACACACATTATATATATATATATATATATATATATATATATATATGCTAGCTGTAGATACCCAGCGTTGCCCAGGATGCAGTGAATTCATTTTAGTTTTCAATTTATGTTCATTTGCACATTTAAAACTAAAAATAAACAATTCCTATTATATTCTTCAATTTAAAATGCCGATTTTAATTTTACGCGATTATTTAAAAAAATACTCCATATTAGCAGTTAACTGGGCCGGAAATTGAAATAAATTGTATTTAAGTGCGTTATTATATTGTCAATGATACGGCACAACATGAAAATTAATTAGTCAGAAGCAAAGTTTGAGTTGTAAACTTCAATGCTATTTGAGACTAACAACATAAATTATGTATATATATATATATATATATATATATATATAGGTATGCATATATATATGTGTGTATATATATGTATATATATAAACATATATATATGTATATATATGTATATATGTATGTATATAAATATATATATATGTATATATATAAATATATATATATGTATATATATAAATATATATATATATGTATATATATAAATATATATATATATATATGTATATATATAAATATATATATATGTATATATATGTATATATATAAATATATATGTATATATATGTATATATATATATAAACATATATATATGTATATATATAAAAATATATATATATGTATATATATGTATATATATATGCATATATATAAACATATATATATATATGTATATATATATGCATATATATAAACATATATATATGTATATATATATGCATATATATATGTATATATATATGCATATATATATGTATATATATGCATATATATAAACATATATATATATGTATATATATATATGCATATATATAAACATATATATATATGTATATATATATGCATATATATATATGTATATATATATATGCATATATATAAACATATATATATATATGTATATATATGCATATATATAAACATATATATATGTATATGTATGTATGTATATGTATATGCACGTATATATATATGCAAATATATGTATATGTATATAAATAAATATGTATGTATATATATGTATATGTATATATGTAAACAATGAAACAATTTACAAAACTTCTTTATATACAATATTTCTAGTGAAGGTAGTTCCTCTTCTCTGGCCACGAGTAGAATTATTATGAGGACAAATTTTCACTCTTACACTGTTCATAGACCTTGCTCTTGAGAAGGCTACATAAAGTTGTCCATGAGTAAAGCAAGGTTGTGGTAGTTAGATCCCAACCTTATCGAAAGTCTGTCCTTGAGCTTTATTAATGGTCATTCATGAGTAGCATACAAAGATTCGGAAAGTCGTTGCTTTTGATGTAAGCGTGACACGCAAAATAGCACACACGCTATCGTATTAATATGTGTCTTCCCGGTCGTCCCCTCACTACCCCCCCCCCTTCGACGTAGAAAAAAAAATCTCAGAGGTTGGTTGGGATCGAACTATAAACCAGTCGGGCTGACGTCAAAACCCGACGTAAAAATCCTACGTCGCTAATCGTTGCGCCAAAACAAAATACTTGAAAATATTAATAAAATTAGGTGACTTGAATGCTTTTCCAAATTTAGGTGCGGCACGCATGCGCAGAGCTTTTGATGTAAGTGTGAAACACGAGCATACACGCTATCGTATTGATATATAGAATAATTATTTTAAATATAACAAATAAAACTACTATTTACAAACAAAACAACAAAAAACATTGTTTTTCGGTTTCAAATGCTTATGATTTTACCTACGACAATATTTCCGCATTTTTTTTTCTAATTAAAAAAAGATGAATGGACATTTTGTTGTTTTGTCCATTCATTCATTTAGATTTCATTTAGATTTTTAAAGTAAGTTTTACATTTATTTAATCAAACTGTTTAATTAAACAAAAATATTGCTCAGCATGATAAGAATGGGATTTATTTAACAATTAATTATCAGGTTTCGGAATTAAAAAAAAAATTAGAATTGCTAATGTGTATTATTTGTATTATTCAGACAGTTTCGGCCGATGTAACCTTCGACCTTCTTCAGGTGCGTCTTGAACTCGACAATCATGGATTAAATAAAGGGTTCGAAATTCCGTACAGATTCCCGAGTTCGACATAAATATTCTCAAGTTCGACAATACGAAGTTGAAGAAGACTAAACCAACCGAAACGTTGTGAGAATAAAATCCAATTTGAGAACAGTCGTCCGAATAATCCAAATAGTCCAAATTAATTATCATTTTTTTCAAATAATCTCGATGGACGTGTACTAGTATTTCACTTGCTTCTAAATTTGTTTCATTGATTAAACATTTTAACTATCGATGATGGCTCGTCCGAAATTGTATTATTTATTTTTATTTATTTATCAGAATACTATTAATTACGAATCAAATCTTTAGATTATAAAAAATGTTTTTGATAAAAAATATTGTTTAATTTTGGTGCTTCTTTACTTTCGCTCCGACATGTTCGGCCTCTCTTTAAAAATAGCTAAAGAAATGTATAAGTTTTTTTGTATGTACTTACGTGGTAGCTAGAAAGAAGACTGTACGTACACCAAAAATCAGGCAAATTCATCAATTATTTATTAAATTATAAAAAAACACGATTTTATCTATCCGTCGACATTTTTTTTTTTAACCATTTCGATTTCTGATTCGGCAAAGGTGATAACTCAATTTGTTTTATCAATTTCGGAAAAACAACTCATCAAAATACTATTAATTACGAATCAAATTTGAATTATCTCCCTTGCCCAATCATAAATCAGAACTGGATAAAATATGGCGCCCGATAAATAAATTCGTGTTTTCTTTTTTAATTTAATAAATACTGGATGAATTTGCGTAATTTTTGGTGTACATTCTTCTTTTCAGCTACTACGTAAGTACATAACAAAGTTTATACATTTCTTTGGCTATTTAAAAAAAAGAAAGAGACCTAGCGAAAGTTAAGAAGCACCTTAGTAAGTGATTCAGTTTGCTAAGTGACTTGTCACATTTACACAAAAAACAGACACCCCCTCACTCAAGTCGCTTTTCCAATTTTCTTTTTTAAATTATTTTTTATTAATCTGAAAAGTTTGTTTTTTTAATCAATATTATTCCAAAGAATAATAAAAAAAACAACAAATAAAAATGTTAGAGACCGTCGTAATATACAACCGCCAAACCTCAATTTTCAAACTATGTACATCATTTTTGAAAATATTACCTGTTCAACTTTTAGCAGGGCGTTCAGTTTGCTTACTGAGCGAATTATAAAGATTTCTGTGTAGCTTGCTTGCCATAAATATATTTTTTATTATATATATATATATATATATATATATATATATATATATATATATATATATGAAGTTAATCCAACAAAAGATATAGGAGGCAACTAATATCTTTTAATTAGTGAAACATCCGGATAAAGACTGAAGCTAAATATACTGGATAGAGCATTAATAGGGAAGAATTATCTTTGAAAACTCATGAGTTAAGGACGTTGAGATACTTTGCCTGAATTTAGAATTCTAATAAAATTTGATTCGCACCGTATTTTATTATTTCATTTTATATTATGCTATATATATATATATATATATATATATATATATATATATATATATATATATATATATATATATATATATATATATATATTGTTTGTATTTAGGCAAACATTATTAAATAACACGGAGTATTTTTGCTTGATAATACTTTTTTTTTAAATTTTTAAATTTTCCGAATAGTCCATTTAGTATTTCGGACAAATTGGTGTACGTAAGTTCCGTACGTTTATTGTTCCATTTTTCTTTCCTTTTTCACGTTACTTTTGATTTGATAAATCATCTTCATGTGGTATTAGTCTTAGTGTCTTTACAATTTATATTTACTGTTGAATATATATATATATATATATATATATATATATATATATATATATATATATATATATATATATACAGGGTGGGCCAAAATAAGGGTCCTATCTTTAAATTTGAATAACTTGAATTTGAATAACTTCCACAAAATAAAAGTTAAACTCACCAAACTTTATGTGTGTGTAGACTGACCCTTCCGAGATTTTTTGAAATAAACAAAACAAATTTTAGCCGAAAAACACTTCTTAAAACTTACAAAAACTAAAGTATTGTTTTTTACACTGTTTTGAGTTTTTTAAGCAAAAATAATGTTTTCTAAATGAGGGTACGTTCCTTAGGGCTAATACGGCTCATGCTTGCTTCGGAAGGGGTCCTTTACTTATTCTAAAAAAAAAAAAAAAAAAAAAATCAATAAATAAAAAAGTTATGAATTTTTAAAAATAGGACCCTTATTTTTGCCCACCCTGTATATATGAGATGTCTATAAATTTCAGTTTGCACAAACGCCTTTTCGGAATTTCGAGCTGAAGAGATCATGTTACGATGATGAATGTTACAGGAAACCCCTCTAAAAATATAGCAGTCAGTTTATTTTTTTTTTATAATCTAAAAAATGGCTAGGAGAAAAGTGTAGTATCTTTTCTGATCTTTTATGTCCTCGGTCAGTGAAGGAAAAAGCTTAGGGTTGGCAATTTTTTTTTGTCCAAATCCGGAGTTTTTTTTGGGGGGGGGGGGGCTGGATTTTCCCCACATAAATACGAAATGTTATTATGAATTGAATCAATAACAAAAGAAATGTGTTATGATCTGGAAAATTTGGCGCTTAATCGATAGTATTTCGAAGAAGTAAAACCCGTCGATCAACATCCGTCGAATATTCTATTCTTGTGATGTTTTTTTTGTTGTTGTTTTTGTTTGATTTTATCTGATTGTTTTAGTTTTTTTTACTAATGAGTCACCACTTATTAGGGCCGAAAAACACTCGAGGATAAGGATTAATAAGATGGCTGGTTGACAGTTAAAATAAAAAAAAGGGAGGTGCCGGTGGTTAAGTGGATAGCGATGCAGACTGACAACCTGGGTGTACCAAGTTCGAATCCAGTCGATTCCATAATACCACTTTCACGTAGGGATGTTGACAACCATTACGTGGTACCTCCTGTAAGTTGAATGGGTACTAAGAGATGATTGAAAATCTTCACTTACCACCCACTACAACAGCAATTCTTCCCTCTTTGTCAGAAACATCGCTCGAGGAATGTGAGAATTAAAGGAAAACCATGGGGGAAGCGGGAGTTACGATGCTGACGAAAGTAAACCAAAGGCCCACTTAATTTTATGAAAATAATAATTTTTTCTTCTTGTTCAAATTACTCATTCATTCATTAAGAGATTTATAGTAAGCATTAGATTTACTAGCAAAACTATGACCGTTTCATTCACATATTTTTGCTAGTAAAAGAAAATACATTTACTAGCAAAAATATGTGAATGAAGCGGCCATATTTTTGCTAGTAAATGTATTTTCTTTTCTTTACTACTCCGCTCACACACTCCGCTTTCCTGTCACCCAAATAGAAATGCAATTATCTACCCATTTAAACATTGTAGATAGCATTAATACCCGAAATGCTATATAATTACCCTTACTCGTTCCTAAACCTAATCATGTAACGCTATTTATTTGAAGCAAGCATTTCAGTACCTTTTTCATATTATCTCGGACATGCTGTTAAATGTTTTTTTTTTTTAGTTTAGTTTATTACCTAACTAGCAGACTTGGCCAGCTCACTATCGCTTCGCAATTTAATTCCTGTTCATTACTTGAAATCATTGAAACAAATCTAATCTTTTTCGCTCTCTCTATCGATGAGATAAGACAAAACTAATCGATAAGAAAAGAAGACAAAACTAATCGTTAAGAAGACAAAACTAATCGATAAGAAAAAGAAGACAAGACTCCTCTCTCTATCGATATGAAAAGAAGACAACACTAATCTATAAGGAAAAGAAAAATCTCTCTCTCTCTCTTCGTTCTGTTTTAATAATAATAATAATAATGGACCTTAGGGAAACTTATTGCCACCCAAATCCCAGAGAAGACCAATGCTCCTTACCAGCGAGAAAGCAATGGTAAACGGATGTTGTGATACTGCAAGTTTATTTGCGGTGGCTATTGAAAAGAGCTGGAGAATACTGGAAAGCTGGGGAAACTTGTTGTCACTCAGACTCCAGGGAATACCACCGGTTGTCGGTGAGCAATCACTGATGACCTGTGTGATAACTCCTAGTGAGTAAATAATAATAATAATAATAATAATAATAATAAAGGAATGTTTTTGTGTCTATATAAAAAGTGAAAGAAATTCTTTCTTTTCTTTTTTTATTATTATTATTATATATAATTGAGTTAAAGCTTTTCTTTCTTTGCTCGTATAATTTACACTTCAATACATGCTTATTGAAGCGAGCCGGCCACACGTACGTTCACTTTTATTATATAAAAAGAAGATGAACAAAAACTGTTATGACTTCCTACCGAAGAAGAAGAAAAAGAAGAAGTAGAAGAAAAAGAAGAAAAAGAAGAAAAAGCAGAAGAAGAAGAAGAAGAGTACAATGTCACACTAGTAATAAACAAAAAAAAACAAACAAAAAACAAACATGTGCATTTATCCAACTTGCTGCTTCGTTTCTCCCTTTTGGTTAGCAGCAGGGTGGGGGTGGGGGGCATCAACAATAAAACCACCTGGAAAAAACAACCTTTTTCAAGAATAATTGACATGTTTGTGGCATAAAATAAGTACACTCTTACTAAAAAGATAGAATGTTTACCTTTGTCATTGACTGACTGGATGAAACGACAAAAACTACTTATGACGCAAAGTCCAACTCTTAGCCTGCACGTGGCGGAACTGCTTTTACTAATAAGAGAAAAGGGCGAAGGCGAGTCTCTGGCGCCTTAAAACCAGTTGCTTCGGGCAGATGGGGCTCGTTAACCTGGGATGGTAGCCCCTCTAGGGGACGGAAAACCCTGATTTCAAACCTCCACTGCCTTGTGGATTACCGGTACACGGGTGAGGCTAAGGTAGTAAACCCCGACAGAAAATCCGGAGTGGAGCCCCAAAGGCGGCTGGTCCCTGCACTGCAAGACCTCCCGGCAACTCCTGCAGCCAAGCTGACGTCAACTGTATCGGCTCGCCTTTCCGTTGTATCCCGCCAGCAAGGTTGGAGAGGGGGGTCCTGACGACTGGGCATTCCCAGGTCCTCCATATCTTTTTCCCAGGTTCGCGTCCTGGAGAGGTCACTCCAGTGCCGCACTGCGGCAACACAACACGGGGAGACAGCAGTTACCGGTTAAAAAGTCCTGGCAAATTGGCGTCAGCTGGGACGCCTTGGGTTGTCTTCTGTCGGTTGGGAGGAATCTTCGAATTCCATCTGGCCAGCTATCGCCCGCCTTAAGCTGGGTAGCCCCCAGTCAATAAGGTGCTGGCCCGCCACTGTCCGTCTACTTCAGTGGGTGCCTGGAGTGTAGGCCAAAAGCCGAAAAACGGATTGAAACCTTGCACCAACGAAACCAAAACTAAAGCCACCAGTGCTGAAACTGGCAACATAGAACGTCAGAACAATGTGTCCTGGCCTATCTGACGACCTCCAAAAAATAGATGACTCCAGGAAAACTGCAATCATAAATAGGGAACTAAAGAGACTGAGCATAGACATAGCAGGACTGCAGGAGACACGACTCGCTGGCGATGGTAGCCTAAAAGAGAGAGACTACACTTTCTTCTGGTAGGGGCAGGAACCACATGAACATCGACTTTACGGGGTTGGATTTGCCGTCCGGAACTCCCTTCTACAAGCCATAGAAGCACCCTCCTCAGGCACACCAAGAATCCTCTCCCTCCGTCTCAACACCTCGTCTGGACCAGCGACTATTCTTACCGTTTATGCCCCTACACTCTGTTCTGCAACAGAGGCAAAGGACCTGTTCTACCAGGAACTTGAGGCAATGATACAGCAGATCTCTGCAATGGGGCAAATATTCCTACTCGGTGACTTTAACGCCCGGGTGGGAGCAGACTACGCCTCTTGGCCCCGTCCTTTGGGCCACTTCGGTGTCGGCAAGTTAAATGAAAACGGCCAGCGTCTCCTTGAGCTCTGCTCTTACTGCGACCTCTGCATCACCAATACCTTCTTTCCGACTAAGCCCTATCACAGGGTGTCGTGGAGACATCCCAGGTCTCGCCACTGGCATCAACTAGACTACGTCATTACTCGTAGGTCCCTCCTAGATCAAGTACTGGTTACGCGCAGCTTTCACAGCGCTGACTGTGACACAGGCCATTCTCTGGTCGCTAGCAAGATACGCTTCCTCCCCAAACGTGCCCACCGATCAAAGCAGAAGCCCCTGCCTCGCATCAATACAGTCGGAACTGCTATGCCTGAGCTGCGTGAACGCTTCGCCAGGGCCATGGACAAAGCCCTAGAAGACTGTCCAATAAACAGTGTCACGCTGAGGTGGAACCACATCCGAGAGGCTATCTTTCAGACTGCTCTCGATACTTTCGGCAGGAAAGAAAGGGGGCAAGAAGACTGGTTTGAGGCGGGAGCTGCTGAGATCAAACCTGCCATAGCTGCAAAGCGTGATGCCCTCCTCGCCTACAAGAGAGATCCATCCACTAGGACGTTTGCGGCACTCCGTACTGCTCGTAGCGATGCACAGAGGATTGCCAGACGCTGTGCAAATGATTACTGGCTCCATCTCTGCCAGAACATCCAGAAACGTGCGTGGAATGTATGAGGGGATGAAAAAGGCTTTCGGTCCAAACGTCATCAAGACCGCCCCACTCAAGTCAGCTGAAGGCCTGGTCATTACTGACCGATGCAAACAGATGGAAAGGTGGGTTGAGTACTTTCAGGAACTTTACTCGAAGGAAACCACTGTCACTGACTCAGCACTCGCGAAAACCAAATCACTTCCGAGAATGGACGAGCTGGACACCCCACCCACCATGGAAGAGCTCAGCAAAGCCATCGACTCCCTAGCCAGCGGCAAGGCCTCGGGCAGCGATAACATCTCACCTGAGGTAGTAAAGTTGGCAAAGGGTAGCTCCCTCCTGGAGCACCTATATGGACTCTTGCTGCACTGCTAGGAGGAAGGAACTGTGCCCAAAGACATGCGCCACGCTAAGATCATCACGTTGTACAAGAACAAAGGAGAAAGAAGCGACTGCAACAATTACCGTGGCATATCACTGCTAAGCATTGTCGGCAAGTCCTACGCACGCGTCCTCCTCAACAGACTCCAAATTCTCGCTGATCGCGTCTACCCAGAGGCACAGTGTGGCTTTAGACCCGCCAGATCGACCATAGACATGGTTTTTTCCATAAGACAACTCCAGGAGAAATGTCGCGAGCAGAGGCAGCCTCTCTATCTGGCCTTCATCGACCTGACCAAAGCTTTTGACTTGGTTAGCCGAGATGGACTGTTTGCCCTGCTTCAGTCATATTTCTTGGGTGGTTAGACATTGATTTTCTTTGTTTCCGACCAAGAATATTTTAGTTAAAAATAAAAAAAATTTAAACCCCACCCCTATTTTTTTACCCTTCCCTATAAATAGAAATATTTTTAGTTAAATAAAAACAAAATTTTGTTTGCCCCCCCCTCCCCATTTTTTACCCTCCCCCATACATAGAAATATTTTTAGTTAAGAAAAGAGAAACATTTTTTGACCCCTCCAATTTATTGTATCCTCCTCCATACATATAAGTATTTTTAATTAAACAAAAACATAATTTTTTCTGACCCCATGCCCCTAATTATTTTTAAATCTTCCCCATACATATTAATATTTTCAGTTTAAAAAAAAATGTTACACCCCCAATTTTGTAGTATTTTCAGTAAAAAAAAATTGTTTTTTACCCTCCCCCCCATACATAAGAATATTTTTAGTTAAAAAAAAAAAATTGACTTCCTTCTTAAAAAATTTTTTTTATCCTCTCCCATACATAGTTAAAAAAAATGAAAAAAATTAGAAGGCGCCTCGGTCATATAAAACAACTCATGTTTAAATATGCTATTGAAGGCGCCTACGTCATATCAAAGAACCCCTTTTGTTATTCTTCCAAAATGGTGTCCCATTTAGTAATGGCCGAGATAGTTGTTGCTTAACTTCAATTTACAACAAAACACCTTGTCTTAACAACGTAATGAAAATAAAGTATGATAATGTGAAAAACTCCTCTCACAATGACGCCACTTCCAAAAGGACCGGAAGGATGAGTCAGCAATTTATTTTTCAAAAATGATCACCCATTTACTAATGGCTGGAGTATGCCTTGCTTAACTTTAATTTACAACAAAACACCTTGTCTTAAAAACGTAATGAAAATAAAAAAAATATAATGCGAAAAAATTCTTCTCAAAATAACGTCACTTCCGAAAGGATCACTT
>OY744527.1:48826293-48933793 GCA_963556195.1 Sepiola atlantica | reverse complement strand
CTTGGAAGACATTCACAGCAAGAACTCGTTTCACTACCACAACGAAAAAAAAAATTCCTTTATTTTTAAGTATTACTAGCGCCAGGTGAAATTTTCATGGACAGAGTTTCTTTGCAAGTGCTTTCCGTCCGTGCAGCACGTTACCGCGGGGCTGCTTCCTTACAGATTACAACACAGTCTTCTTCAAATCCAATGCCAACACATACTCGTCATAAACCTTTCCTATAAATAATCAAACTTAGTTCCTTCCATTAATCATTTTCAATCCTCTCATAATATTCTTCATAGATTCTTGTCGAATTACCAACATCAATTATTTTACCCATCTTTAGCAATTGTTCTAGTTTTCTTCATTTGTCAACAATTTATTAACATTTGAAGAAGAATTTCAATCTGCGTTCGCAGATTGAAATTCTTCTTCAATGTTCCTTTTTTTACCTGTACTTCATACCATTCTCATTTAGTTATTTATATTTATGTTATTTTCACAATGTTTCGAACGATGTAACCCCCGACCTTCTTCAGGGGCCTCTTTTAGAACTTGTGAACTTAATATCGAAATCGTGAACCTTTACGGAATTCGGAACTGCCCACTTTATTTAAAACACGGGGGTTAGATTGTTCTATGACCGGCTAGAAGTGTTGATTATTATATTAGACTTAGTCATTATCGCCTTTAGTAAGGATTGAACCTGAAAACTCTAAAAAACTGTCATTTAGAACTGATTGTTAATTAACGACTTTAACCGTTGCGCTACTCAGTCATGGCTGATCAAAGTGTAGTATCTGTTCCGATGGATACTGCACCCCATAAACTGGTATTGTCTTGGCCTTCGGGGCTTGATTTACGCCGGTCTATGGGTCGGTCCTGTGCAGTTGTAGGAGGTCTACCCTCCCAGGCTTTGCCCCCCCCTCTTTGGAGAATAGTAAGTTTATTGCTTACTGCCTGAGGCGCCCCTACCGGGGAATGCCGACGGGGCTACCCAGGCAATTTCTAATGGCCAGATTGCTCACTTTCTCGGGCGCTGGCTTTTCAAACCCACTTTCACGACCCGACCTTGGGTCACATCTTAATTGTGGGAGTAAGATAAAAACTGGCCTTGTGCCTAACTCCTGGAGAGGAGTAAATCAATACTCCCCATATCCTTTTCTTCTATTCTCTCTTCGTTCTCCTCTTCTCTTTCCGTATAGATTCCCGAGTTCGACAGAAAGATTTCTAAGTTCGAAAAGCTGCACAAGAAGAACGACCGGAGGTTACATCGGCTAAAACATAGCAACCAAGATGAGAATAGTAGTCCGAATAATCCAAATAATACAAATTATCAATCCTCATCTAAAAAAAATTCGAAACATAATTATCTCTTGTTCAAAAAGTTTTATTGAAATGTAAACTCCTTTAGAATTAATTGTACTGAAAAATGAATAATTTGATCAAGATGAATGAAACACACATGAAACAATGAAACAACTCGATGTTAAAGAAATAAGCCTCCATACCCATTTACAGAAATCGTCTCTTTGTAAATTTGCAAATTAATTAATTATGCAAGTAATTATCTTGCTAGTAATTTTAAAGCTTACTTTAAATTTCAATAAATTGAATATAATATATATTTTTTTATATTAGTAAGATTATAAAGCTAAACCAAAAAATACATTTGATGTTATGTTTTAAATTTAATACAAACGTATGAATCTGAATTATATCAATAAATAATTATACAAAAACTGAAAGCGTAAATCGTTGTTACATTTTTTTTTGTTACTTTCACTAACGAACTAAACTATTTTTTACCGGGCAAAACTAATGGAATAAAAAATAAATGAAATAATCCTTCACTCTATAATAAAGACCAACGTGTAGTTATTTGTATATAAATAAATATATGTACTTCTATCCCGTCACGCAAAAGTTAGTGAGTAAAATATGTTCCTTTTTCTACCCCCCCCCCCCCGTACGAAATCATTTCAAGTAGTGGGGAGAAGCTAGAAAGCAAATAGCAAGTCAGACCATCACGCCAGACTTACCCAGCCGCCTGAAATGAATTCGGAAAAATGCTTTACTAATTTTTTTTTCTTTCGTTAGATCATCGGAATAATAATTTATATTTAAAAAATTAAATTACTGACTTAATTTTATGATTTTATGTGCATTTTATAGTAATATGTCTAGATAAATATCGAGTGCGAACACTGGTGAAACATACATTTTTCCCGCCATTTTTGACGGATGGTGTACGTTTGTACGTAAGTAATAAAAGTGTACGTTTGTACGTAAGTAATAAAAGTGTACGTTTGTACGTAAGTAATAAAAGTGTACGTTTGTACGTAAGTAATAAAAGTGTACGTTTGTACGTAAGTAATAAAAGTGTACGTTTGTACGTAAGTAATAAAAGTGTACGTTTGTACGTAAGTAATAAAAGTGTACGTTTGTACGTAAGTAATACAAGGGTTAAATAAGATAATTAGTATTAAAATACAAGGTAAAATACTGACACAATTGTTTTATATTTATGAATTAAATTCATTTTTTTATAACAATTCATTTTTTTTTAAATGTATCGGTTTAATTTATTAAAATATCTAATTTGATAAAAACAACGTATGTATTTAAATACGAACACTTTTACTAACTTAGATTTTAATCTTCTTTAAAATAAAATTACAATAAAAAAATTATCGTGTTTGGTTTTCTAATGTTTATTGGAAAATAAAATTAACGAGGAAAACCCCATCAAAATGATACACCATTCCTTTGATGTGCGTCGATAGATGCATTTAAATGTTATACAAAAAGCATACTTACCTGATAAGATAAATATGGCGGAAAACAACAATATATGAACACGCTTATTATTTACTTTTATGACTTTTAATTCAATCAATGAATAACACAATTATCCGAACTGATTTTTTGTTTCATTTTGATGACTCGGACGACTATTCTCATTTTTGGATGTTATTCCAACAACGTTTCGGCTGATGTAACCTCCGGCCTTCTCAAGATGCATCTTCTCGAACTTGCGAATCTTCACCTCGGGAACCGATACGGAAATTTCGAACTGAATACTTTTATTTAATCCACGGGGCTAGATTGTTCTCATGTAGAGCTGTTAGTTAATTATTATGTTATTCTTAGTTATTATCGCCTATGGTGAGGATTGAACCTTCAACCTCCAGAAGACTATCGTCGAGAACTGATTGTTAAGCAATGCCTTTATCCGTTGCGCCACAGTTTCAGTTCGAAATTTCGTATTCCTAAGATGCAAAAAAAACGTCGGCGGTCAATTGGCTAAAACGTTGCGAAAATAACAGGGTGAGAGTAGTAGATCGAATGATACAAATTATCACTGCTCCTCATCTAAAAAATTGCGAAACATAATTTTTTTGTCAAGGAAAATATAAAAGTTTGTTGTTGAATAAAATGTATAGTTTCCAATACTTTTTTTCAATTGATTAATTAAATTTAAGGTGCTGATATCGACCCTGAACCAGGTTCGACTCGGAAGTAGGACGCAGCAACGTATCAAAATAAAAAACAATATTTATTTGATAACAGTAACTTCGCTATGTTTTTTTTTGTTGTTTCTTTTAGAAAATTTCTTGAAAATATAACTTACAATCACAGGACGCAGCACCGTATCAAAATTGTCGTCTGGTACCATTCGGTTCGTCAACACTCGGCGTTTGCGTAGGACAGCCGAACGCTTCCGAGTCGAACCGCACGAAAACTGGTTCAGGATCGATATCAGTACCAAATTTAATTAGTCATCCATTTTTTCTCATCATTACTTTAATAAATATATTTCTATTTAATTTGTCACAATAAGTATGTAAATAAATGAAAAATAAGCACCTTTATAACGTTAGTCATTAGTTTGATATTAATGTAACATTTAAACTTGGAAATTACGATAAATCCGAGCAGCTCAATGAAGTAATAAAACATCTACTGTTTGAAATCGTAAACATTAAATAAACAGTGGATTTATTGTCGATATATGTTTTCATTTTTCCTAGATTTCTGTGTATATAAATAAATAAGTAAATAAATAAATAGAATAAAATCAATTCAAATTCATGTTAATTTTATTTTCAAACACAACGTAGAACATAAAGTCGTTTTATTTGTTTTTATTCAATTTATAAACACGAGAATATTTAAACTGATGTCTTCGTGGCGTTTCGGTTTTGAATTCATAATTTTAAGTTCTAACCCGACAAGATACTTTAGCCGAATGTTATATTGCTAACAAATATATATTTTCTCAGGTTTCATGTTTTTACTAGCAAATTTAACATTATCTTTGCATCTTAATAGATGAATGGATTGAATACAAAGTAAAAATTTACATTCATAAAATTGAAAAACTGAAATAAAAATATCGCAAGGACAGAAATTCTATGGAAAGTTTTAATTTTAATCTCAAGCAAAATTATAAAGGTGATTTTATACTATTCCTCCCGTCTCCAATCGGGTGTTTGTTTTAGAATTAGGGTTAGGGTTAAAAATCGTTCTCAGAGCACTTTTTAGTGTTTTTTAACACATAAAACACAAATAATCGTCCGATTGGAGACGGGAGTGATTTTATAAAATTACCATTAAATGTTCAAATTATGTTAATAAATATATATATTAGAAATAAATGGTTACTAATTTAACTGGCCAAACGAATTTTATTGAAATTAAATTCCGATAATTCTAGTTTACAGTTCAATGTTTTTGTTACTGTTTACTTTTTATGTTTTGGGTAAAATGTAGTTCAATTTTTGTTTCATTTGTGTATAAATATGTGTTTTTAAAACAAATATTAATGTTAAATAAAGCAAAAGTATATATATATATATATATATATATATATATATATATATATATATATAGAGAGAGAGAGAGAGAGAGAGAGAGATAAACATTTAATATTATTAGAATTATAATTATATTTGGAACAGATTGTGTAATGAAACATACATCACTTTACACAGGTGAAAAAGAAGTTAATATATTAGTTATTTCCTAGTAAAGAAATCAAATCTCACAGCATATTTAATTAGTTAATATTAAATGTTATATATATATATATATATATATATAGATATATAATATTTAATTAGTTAATAATAAATGTTATGTGTATATATAATATTTAATTAGTTAATATTAAAATGTATATATATATATAATATTTAATTAGTTAATATTAAATGTTATGTATATATATAATATTTAATTAGTTAATATTAAAATGTATACATATATAATATTTAATTAGTTAATATTAAATGTTATATATATATATATAATATTTAATTAGTTCATATTAAATGTTATGTATATATATATAATATTTAATTAGTTAATATTAAAATGTATATATATAATATTTAATTAGTTAATATTAAATGTTATATATATATAATATTTAATTAGTTAATATTAAATGTTATATATATATATAATATTTAATTAGTTAATATTAAATGTTATATATATATAATATTTAATTAGTTAATAGTAAAATGTATATATATAATATTTAATTAGTTAATATTAAATGTTATATATATATAATATTTTATTAGTTAATAGTAAAATGTATATATATAATATTTAATTAGTTAATAGTAAAATGTATATATATAATATTTAATTAGTTAATATTAAATGTTATGTATATATATATATAATATTTAATTAGTTAATATTAAAATGTATACATATATAATATTTAATTAGTTAATATTAAATGTTATATATATATATAATATTTAATTAGTTAATATTAAATGTTATATATATATAATATTTTATTAGTTAATATTAAATGTTATATATATACATTTAATATTATTATGAACAGAGTGTATGTCAAGCATACATCAATTTACAAACGCGAAAAAGAAGTTAATATGTTACATAGGTAAAAATAAAATCTCACAGCATATTTAATTAAATCCTTAAATGTCCCCTTTTCTTCAAAAGTTAAGATTCCCTTTTTATTTTGGGTTTCTAATCGCAAAACAATCAGAACTTTACTATTTAATTACGGTTCGTAAATTTTCCGTTTTTCGGAAATTATTTAATTTACATTTTAAATTTGATAAACTTAATTCACTTAAATGAATAAATGCAATTAAATAAAGTAAAATGTATAAGTTAATTTCATTGTCAATATAGTAGATTATAAAAATGAATATATATTTAATCAAAGAATCAAAACGTCGCAGTAGAGCGATTAATTGATAGTTAAACAACTATTATATATACGATTGTACATTCAGATTCGCATTGCGTAATCGTTCATTTTCGCGTCCATAGTTTTACGCGGACTGCATAAGAGGACGCACACACTTTATACAGTTAAGTAACTGTAACACATGATAGATAGTTTATATATATATATATATATATATATATATATATATATATATATATATATATATATATATATATAAGTAAATTTCGCGTACAACAAAATCGTAGGATAAATTTCAGAGGAAACATTTGTTTTTTGATCAATGAAACGGGCGGGTGGAAAAAAAAGAACATTTTCCTTAAGGCCTTATCGTCTGACCCGCTAAGAGGAAACGTCAGAATGATAAATTAAAAACTAAGAAAATCGAATGAGATATGAGGGGAAAAATTGTTTAAGTGAGAGAAAACGATTGAGAGAATATATATATATATATATATATATACATAATACATATTGTAATAAGGAATACATTCATTCATTTCAAATGAACACCAGGTGAACTTAAAAAGTTAATTCCAGGTGAATGCTTATATCAACTAATAATTTATGACAATAAAGTGATTCTCAAATATATTTTTCTGAACATAATTTTACAAAAAAACTATAATGAAATCAGTTCGTTCAAAAAAGTACATTTAATATTTATGACAAAAATGTCTACATTACAAAGAAAATTATTTATTTTGTTGGCTGATTGACTACTAACTTCCCTGACCTTTTGGCTAGGAGCAAAGTGTAGTATCTGTTCTGATATGACACTTTATATTTATATTTTCTGTCCTCGGTCAGTGAAAGATAAATCCTTCTAGACTGAGACAATTTTTACTTTTGGGGACCCGGATTTTCCACACATAAAAAACCGACCTTGTAGCTTACTCTGCCCTCGTGGGGAGGCAATAAATAGGGACTACTAACTTTAAATTGAATTTATGAACCCTAACCCGATACACAGTACGGACATGAATGAAATCAAGTTATGAAAAGAGGAGAATAATAGTGCTCAGTGTTGCTTTTATCAAGGCTGATAGAGCCGAATATGCAGACATGCGCGTCCTCTGACTTTGAATACAGTGTTTGCTATTATTAATTATTATTCTACAGTGAATTCACTTCTTATAAGTAAACGGAATGATAGACTGAAGATGACACACGAGACAATAGAAAGAGGGAGAGAGAGAGAGAGAGGGAGAGTGAAGGAGAGAGAGGGAGAGAGAGAAAGATTGAACAACAAAGTACATTGTACAGGAAATATCTACAAAATAAAATAAAAAATGCTTGATGTGTCTGAAAAGGTGGAGACTTGTCAAATAGTATTTAATTGATAATCGACCAATTACTCGAAATTTGTAATGACAATGCAGATTTGTAAATGTAAAAACGTTACATGATAAAGATAAACCGTTACACGATAAAGATAAAACGTTACATCATAAATAACATCAATCATTTCTCCCGCAATTTTTGAGTGCGAAAAATAACAAACTCCAACATTAGAGTTAGCTGAAATTACGAACATACAAAACTATGGATGCGGTCTCATCTCGTCTCTATTAGGTATGTGTATATGCTATATATTTGTATGTACAGGATTAACTCCTAAACTAATTAACCGATCATTATAAACTAGGCGTAAGAGTGAGTAATGTGAAATATATTTAGTTTAATTTAGTTTTATGCAAAAAGGTCAAAGATGGGGTTAAAAGCCCTTCTGTGAAAATTCAGATATCGACGATTTTTGTGAAATTTTTACAATAGGTATTAGACATCTATTAATAAATATTCCCCAAATTTCAGTTTCTTTGGCGTATTTTAAAGGGGCCTTTTAAGAGGAGGAAAAATATGAGCACCACCTCCCATTTGAAAATTCAAATATTTCAGACTTGCATTAAATTTGATTCATAGTCATTAGACGCCAATTAAGCAAGATTCCCTGAATTTAAATTTATTAAGAGCCCTTAAGCTTAAAAGTTTAAACATTTTCTAGACTCAAGATGATGTAATGGATTTTAATCAAAATTAGAATAAGGATTCTAGACATAAAGTTTAGTATCCTTATATGTTGATTTTAATGTTTGTAGGGAGGAATGAAAGTCGTGCGACACTGTTCTGTTCAAAGAATTTATTTTACTCTTCCTGCGACGGGTATTGTTCTAGGATTTTTTTAAAAGTAAAACTTGATAGATTTGCAGGTAAATAAATGTACATTTATAGAAAGTGACCGAGATGAAACTAAAATCAATTGCGTAGAGATGAGGAGGATAGAAATCAAAATGCATTCCGCAAAACCTGATATCGAAATAAATGTTGTATTAAAAGTGCAGAAAATGTGAAAACAAATAAAAATGAATGGAGGATTTTTGACAAGAAGAAACTTTTCGAAAGAAAAACAAAGATGCGACATGATTCGTTTAACACATTTTGGCTTTTTTATTCTCATGTCGACATGAAATGTGCATGTCCACATGGCGAACAAAAGAAGAAGAAAAAGAAAAAGAAGAAAAAGAAGAACATGAAAAAGAAGAAGAAGAATATGAAAAAAGAAGAATATGAAAAAGAAGAAGAATAAGAATATGAAAAAAGAAGAATATGAAAAAAAGAAGAAGAAAAAAAGATGAAAAAAAGAAGAATAGGAAAAGAAGAATAGGAAAAAAGAAGAATATGAAAAAGAAAAGAAGAAAAATAAGAAAAAGAAGAAGAAGAATATGAAAAAGAAGAAGAAGAAAAAGAAGAAGAAGAAGAAGAAGAAGGCGTACTACATCAAATAATGATTTCGTTTTTCTTCCTCGTCACAATGTTTACAGAAATAGTATTACTTATCTCTATATAAATAACATTGCGTGACCACTTTTCATGTGCGGATATAGGTGTGCGCGCGTTCGCGCGTTTTTCGCGATTACGTAACTTACGAATTTTTATTATTTTCTGTTAATCGATTGTTTATTAAAACCAAGAATGCAATAACGTAAACTACTAGAACGAACTTTAAAAAGTCATATTTACAAAAAATAATTTAACATAGAAATTCACTACTGCATAACAAATACAGAGCGAAAGAAAAAGAGAGAGAGACAGAGAGAGAGAGAAAGAAAGAGAGAGAAAGAAAAAGAGAGAAAGAGAGAAAGAGAGAGAGAGAGAGAGAGAGAGAGGGGGGGTGTCTACTTATTTATAAATTTAAAAGTTAAAGAAACGCGAAAATATTTATGCGACTTAAAAAAGTAAAAAACAAAGCGAAAAAAAATAAATAAATAAATAAGGTAAAAAAACGTCTCCCGGGCCACGCCGGGTAGGTACAACTGGTTTATGACGAAAGAGAAATGTCTTACTGTATTGTAGTTTTGGGAGTGACTTCTTTCATTGATTCGAAACGCGCATGAACAACTTAGAACTTAAAAAGTATGCCCGCCTATTAAGTCGGCGTGAAGAAGTTATGCATTTGCCATTACATGTGTGCGTTTTTCTATAATGCCGATGTTGCATTTGTGTAGACGTGTATTGATTTACTCCTCTCCAGGAGTTAGGCACAAGGCCAGTTTTTATCTTACTCCCACAAGTAAGATGTGACCCAAAGTCGGGTCGGGAAAGTGGGGTTTAAAAATTGCCTGGGCAGCCCCGTCGGCACTCCCCGGTAGGAGCGTATCAGGCAGTAAGCAATAAACTTACTCCTCCTCAAAGAGGGGAGGCAAAGCCTGGGAAGGTGGACCTCCCAGAACTGCACAGGACAGACCCATTGATCGGCGTAAATCAAGACCCGAAGGTCAAGACAACACCAGTATGGGGTGCAGTATCCATCGGAACAGATACTACACTTTGATCTTAGCCAAAAGGCCAAGACGCTTTGTGTAGACGTGTAGCAGGGAAATTCTATATGTCAAGAAACAATAACACACATATATATATATATATATATATATATATATATATATATATATATATATATATATAAACATGGGTTCATTTTTTTTAACCAGCGATACGGTTTTAACAATGTATGTACTCTATGCACTTATAGTACGCAAATCTTACCAATATTTTGTTTGTGTACGTCTATATTTGAATCGATGTATGGCCGATGTATGACCGTTTCGACGGAATCAAAACATTTCGTTCTGCTAACTTCACACTCGAGCAGCAGCAGGAGCAGCCATAATAATAAAAAGCGCCCATGTTAAACTTGTGTTGTTCGTCGCCTTATCAAGAACCGTAACCTTCCGCGTGTTCATCCATTCACTGAATACTGCAAAAAATAATCCTTGCCCAAATAGTTTTCATTTTCTCTTGAAATCTTAATTCGCTCATTTCTTTTTTTTTCTTTTCTAAAAACAAAACTCAAAATCAGCCATTTCTTTGTATTTTCATTTAAGAGCAATTTTAATAAATCTGGTCGCAGTCTCTGTGCTATGTGTGTGCGTATGTATTTTAGTGGCTACGTTTTCTCCTTGATAGATCGTTGCAAATATACCGTCGTAAACAAACAAGTAAATACAATCCAAATCTATATAGTAAGATATGGATTGAGGATTGCAACGAACAAAAAAAAAAAAACGAAACAAAAACAAACTCGGTGTTTCAAAGGAAGTATTTCATTTTTCGTGAAAGGTAATTTGCATATATATACCTATATCTATATATACATTTTACTGTGAAAATATTGCCTATTACTTGACTCGCTTACTACCGCATATTTGTTGTTTGTAAGAATTTAACTCGAAAGATAAGTGAATAAAATTGCCATTTAACGACAATTTTATTAAAGTCTTTAAAATTAGCGACATTTATTTAAAATTAATAAGAGCAAAAACGTGTCAGCGGGTGCGTGTGTCTGTCGCACACGCACCTGCCAATTTATCATAAGAATTATGAAAGCACAGAGATGAAACATTTAAAAACATTCACTTTCGTTTAGCATTTCTGACTTGAAATATTGTAAAGATTCCAAAAAACATACTCACATTTACACCCCTGCAAACAATGGTGGGGAAAAAGTGCAATATTTTCTTCAGTAATGTATATACATCTGTAAAGAATTTGTTTTTTTTTACATACTTTCTTCATGCATTATTTACGTATATTTATTTATAAGTTTTGGGAGAAAAAAATTATGTGCGATTTGCTAGAATATGATGTTTATCATAAAATATTTCAGCCGAAACATTAAGCGGGACATTTTCAAACTTTACTTTTATCGTAAATATTTAAAATGTTTGTTTTCAGAATTTATGTACAATATTGTAAAAGTATGTTTGTCCGTTTTTATCCGGTCAAAGACAGATAACACAATAAGCATGTTTTATTCTATATCATATTTGATTTTAATAGTTTGACATTGTTTTTCCTCTAAGATTAATATTATACTACTGTTAGATAAATTTTGCTAAATACCATTACACCGAAATAAATATATATATATATATATATATATATATATATATATATATATATATAAAACAATTGAGGGAATAATATTAAAAAGGTAAATATATGAGCGAAGTGCTCGAAGAATCTGCTAATTGCAGATATTCAATGAATTAGAAGAAGAACATAAACAGAATAACGAATGATAACAAATACGTTTGTGTGTGTGACAGAGAGAGAGAGAGAGAGAGAGAGAGAGAGAGAGAGAGAGAGAGAGAGAGAAACAAGGGCGACCATTACTTTTTCGTACCGAATAAGCTCCCCTTAATAAGCGTCATCAAGGAAACCGCGGCTGAATCTTTACATCAACAAAAAGTAAGAGTGTCATGGTCTTTTCTGTTTTTTTTTTTTTAAATGTACAATAAACATTTTAAAACATTTAATAAACAAGATCTAAACACAAAAGAAATACAAAAACCTAAAACAAAGCCATTAGAATGTAAATGCCTTTTAAAATTAAAAAAACAAACAAACAATTACTTCAGTAAACATTAGAAGTCTACAGATTTTTTTTTCAATTGAAAATAATTTTCATCGAAATACCTGGTATTTCATAAGGAAAACTGCATTGACATTTTGACGATAATGTTTGGTTTGTTTTTTTAAATATGAGAGGTATGTGTGTGTGTGTGTGTGTGTGTGTCAATATGGAAATACTGCGAGAATGACCGAACTCATGTGTCTGACTTTGTCGTAGTGGGAGGCAGGTCAATAATATGACCGCGCTGACCAGACATTCATGAAATTTATTTCATTTAAGCATCATTAAATTGTCGTTAAAATAATCAGAAGAAAACGTTGTCAATGCTATCAGTTATTAGTAAAAAAAAAAAGAAAGAAATAATTGAATAAATACTACACTATTACTTAATAAGCGCGGATAAAAATGTAGTACCTGTTCTGCCCTCGCTCAGAAGAAGAGAAATCCTCTTAAACTGAGAATTTTCAATTCCATTTTTGTCCCAATCCTGGCTGCCACGTCGCAAGGAGGCGGATGGGGACGAATTTTTTCAACAATTAAACACCGATCTTTTGTCTTACTTTGCCCTCGTGGGGATGCAAGTAAATGGAGAGGATTTCGAGGATAATATATGAAAACAAACTGGACAGATTACTAGAAAAATTAAAGTAATCTTTCTTCAAAAGTAGTTACAGACATTTTTTTGTTATAATTTTTATTTTTTTCTTGAAAAGAATTATCGATTGTATTTCTGGTCTCGTGGTAGCAAAGTGATACAGTTTGTATGAACGCTGTATACGCATAGACACCCTTTATATACATACATATATAAAATATATATATATATATATATATATATATATATATATATATATATATATATATAAAGGATGTCTATACGTATACAGCGTTCATACATATATATATATAAGGGTATCTGTGATATGTATATATATATATATATATATATATATATATATATATATATATGTGTGTGTGTGTATATGTGCACACGAAGTGTGTAAAGGCCACACAAAGGTGAAAAAGAAAGAAAGAAAATGTTTTACGCAGTTACGAGATTGATGAGAGGCTGATCTTTTGTCGTCAATACTAACACCACAGCAGGTTGACACGCGAATTATGTGCACTGCCCCCCCCCTCCTCCCCCTTCTCCCCATGCCTTTTTCCTCTCTTTCTCTTCTTTGCTTTTTCTCTTTGTGTCTGTGTGTGTGTGTCACTTTTTTTGTTTGTTTCTGCCCTCCCACCTTGACCACGCTCGCCCCCCCCCTTCTCCATTATGCTCGCAACTATGCCCTCACCTCTACCCTTCTTTACTTGCTATCAATACAGAGCTAGCCTACCGTAGGGTCGGTGTCATATAATGAACGCCCCCAGACCAGAGCAGCCGAGAGCGTGTCACGCCTTTTCTGCCCCGAACGTGGCTAACGGTACTAAAAATCTACTGATACCGTTGCCGTGAAAGAAAGGGTCTAGACCTCCGCAGGTCTTACAATGTCAGCCAGGAAGGCAACCTCTTTGAGCTCCTCCCCTCTCGCTGCCACGACTACCTCCACAAACCAATCCTCTGAAACTAGAATGGAGAAGTGACAAATCGAACGATTGACAATGACGACGGTGATGATGATGATGATGATGATGATGATGATGATGGCAATTCAAAAACTGCTGTAAAAAATGGCAATGCGTGTGTTTACACACACACAGAGAGAGAGAGAGAGAGAGAGAGAGAGAGAGAGAGAGAGAGAGAGAGAGAGAGAAGTCAAAGTATATCAAACTGTAGAGGAGACAGAGTAGATATTGTATTGTTCTTTTATTCAAAATATGATAGATAGATAGGCAGATAGATAGATAGATAGAGGGAGAGAGGGAGAGAGGGAGAGAGGGAGAGAGAGAGAGAGAGAATAAATGAATCTGGATTGATTAAGTGAATAAATAAACATACAAAAATGAAATCTCCCCCCTGCCCCTGCCCCTGCCCCTGCCCCCTACCCCTGCGCCCCCCCCCCCATTTTTGGGTACGTGTATAAGTGTGCGGTTTTAGTCATGGATGATGATAAAAATAAAATTAGAAATTAGAGAGACATCAGGGAGCAGATCGCGTGAAACGAAAAGAAAATGTCATAAAAAAGACAGAAGGAGGGGCAAAAAAGATCGAAGGTGGGGGGAGAAGTGGCAGATGAATAATATAAATAGAAAGAAGAAGAGAAAAAAAAAACAGAAAAAAAAAGAGTGGGAGGGGTGAAAAGAGAAGGATATTATGTTGATAATGTATCCCTCCTCCCCTCTCCTCCTTTTAACATTTGAACAATATGTAAGGTCTCTCTGTCTAGTCCCCTCCTATGTTCAGTTCTATTGGACTACAACGAAGTCTGACCTGTTCTCATAGTCGAGAGTAAAGCGTGGCGGAGGGATATCTGCTTTAATATTGACAATTCTAGTTGGTATAATAAATGATGCTCTGGACCAATAGGATCATATCATAGCGCGCCCCTCATAGAAACAGGGCATCGACCAGTCGACGTAAAAATTGTCACAAGCTAATGTGCTGTTTGAACTTGCTTTAGCCTCCACATCCATATATGGAGGCGCAGTCGTAGTGACACAGGAGTTACAGCCGCGGTGTCAGAGTTCAAAACAGATAGAGTGCTTTTCGTCGGGCACGCTCTTCCTTCCACTAAGCTTTGACACGATTCATCCGCGTTCATAAACAGCGAGCACCGCGCCGCGCTGGTAGCAAGCTTGCGAGAATGAATATATCTTAGAGTTTGGAAATGCGTTCTTATTTACGGTCCGTTTATGAAACTACAACCGCTACAGCAGCTTCGACTTCGTGATATATATATGTATAGATATGTATATATATATATTACACCAATAAAGAGACGGCTCTACTCGAAAAAATAATACTAACCCCGCACCAAAAAAACGTCTTCGTTAAGGAGAAAAGACAACAAATGTTAAGGAGCACAGAGTGAAATTTGGTTAACATGAAACTAAGCGTCATCTACCGGTGACACTGGGTTACACATACAAGAAACCCTGGATGAATAATAATTATACTTGAAGACTTAGTTTTTTTACAGGCGGTTATCTACAACTGGTAAACAGCCCGGGATCTCTTATACCATATCAAGATACCATCAGATGCTGACGGACCTATACTTCTACTAAGTGAGCGTTTTTGAAAAAAAGAAAAAAAAAAAAAATCACAAACGAAAGCAAATCTCACACACACACACACACACATATATATATATATATATATATATATACACACACACACACGTATGCGTGTGTGTGTGTACACAAACGCGCACATGCACGCAGATATACTTTGGAGATTATTATAAATTCAAATATTTACCGCTTCTTAAACTTAAGTTTTATTTCCTCAATCACTACTTATTTTAGCCCCTTGTAGGTATTTCTTTTTAAATTTCTTTTTTGTTTTATTATTCCAGATCATTTTCTGTTTATATAAATTATTTTACATCAACTTTATTTGTCGCTATTTATTAAATACCCTTCCCTATGTTGCTTCTTTGACGCCAACACTGACGACCAGAGTGGCATTACCGAGCACAGAAACGCCCGGGTTTTATGCTGTTTTTCTGTTTGTTTTTTTAAAAAAACCCTTAAATGTTCTAAGTTTATTTTTTTTTTACTATATTTGATTAACGTGTAATGACATTCAACTGTTAATAAAAGTTAAGACAAGGCAGCAAATGAAACTTTGTTTTGCTTTTAAAAATCTCTAATATTCGGAGAAGTGTTGTTTCCCTCACCCCTACGCGTGCGCGCACACACGTGTGCCGGTGAGAAAAAAAAACTGTACGGGAATTTTGTTTTTAACTAAAAGAAACAAAGAAACACCTACCTTCGCTTCGCCCCCCCCCCCTTCATTGTTTTAAACATATATTATTTAATTTCTTTTAATTAAAAATATATAAATATATATATATATCTTTATTAAAATTTTTAAAAATAGCCTTAATTTTATTTGATACGCATTCAGTTTTTAGCGTAATTACACCCTTTCGTCCCTTCCCTTTCTTTTACCCAGAGGGTGAGAGGAAGAGAGATAGAGAGGGAGGGAGGAAGGAACAAGGTCTTCCCGACCAGTGACCCGCCGACCCACAACCGGGTTCGCGTAGCTGTTAACTTCTGTGATCTGTGTCTAGCAACGTTGCCACAGTGCTGTGGTTCCCGGCCTCGCTCGACACCCAGCGCCACAAGATGGCGATGGTGCCATTTCAACAATCCAGTGTAAACCTGAGGGACCATGCGGACGACTTGGGAGGTTCGACGCCGACGCAACAGAGCCAACAAACCCCAAGTCAAGTCGTCCAGACAACCACTGCTCCGACGACACCAAACGGAAACCAGTCAAGCACACCGGACAATAAACAACAACACATAGAGTGCGTGGTGTGCGGGGACAAGAGTTCTGGGAAACATTACGGACAGTTCACCTGTGAGGGTTGTAAAAGCTTCTTTAAAAGATCTGTCAGACGTAACTTAACATACACCTGTCGAGGAAACCGCAACTGCCCCATTGACCAACATCACCGGAACCAGTGCCAGTTTTGTCGGCTTAAGAAATGTTTAAAGATGGGAATGCGACGGGAAGGTAGGTCGTTTCCCGGTGAGTTTTAACTGATTTATAAACATTTTCACTAAGAACAAAGGTGCTAGGTCCACAAGCGGTGATAATAATCAGTTGTGCTAAACGATACATTAACTTCGGTTTGCTAAAATCGAAAATCATGGGACTTTCATTTAAAACCCGCTTGTGTTCATTATTGAAGATTTGTTTGTTATTCGTCACTGAATAATAAACCACTGATATCTTTAGTTCGATAAGGCGATTCTCGTGTTTTTATTATAAATTTAACATAACTTTTAATGACTTGTATTCAAAGACAAAGGGTTGGGTTATTTGTTTTAATTGATTGAAAATTGTTCATTGAACTTATTAAGCTGTAAAGTCTCCTTTCACACACATTTGAGGATTAAACTTTCGTTTTCTCTTATGGTGCTCTAAAATATCCGGAGAAAACCACTTCATACTTCACATTCTGTTTTTAGCTCTGCATAATCCTTGAAATCCTAATTGTTTTATTTCAGTAATTTCTCCATTTCAACAATCCTAATCATTGCACATTTAAGGGGAAATAGTCAAGACCGCCATGCGTTTAGCTTGCATCATTTGTATCACATGTGAAGTATCGGTTATTTAAGTTGAGAGCACCCCATATTCGTCTACTTGTTTTATTTACTTTTATTATTTTTGTGTGTATTAATCATGTATTTATTTAAGTTATCTGATAACACTAATAATAATAATAATAAAACAAACAATTGTCTGCGAAAAAAAATGTCTTGCATAAATAGTTTAATTAAACATTTCTACTGGTTTTTATTATTTAAAACCTACTTCAGCATTATACTTAGCGTTTTTGAATAACTTATGCAAGTTATAATTCCACAAATGTGACATCTTTGTCATTACGAACGTATCTAGTTTAAACATTATAACCATGCAACTATTTTTAGATGGTTAAAACCTGACACCCACTTTTTACTGTTATAAAGCGTCTAATCTCGATTTACGATCTATAAAAATGTGTAAAACGTATCAGTTGATCGTTCATGTAATTGTTTTCTTCAAATTAAAATGAAATATTCTTACGATTGTGTTGCTGAGTTGTAAATACATGTGAGTAGAGTTAGTTATTTGCTGTGAATTTAAATTTAACTTGCGTACTAGTTTTACGAATGTCAGTTTGTGCGACTTCTATTTGGTTAAATGTACTTTTGTTTAAACTTTGTCTTAGTTTAAATGTAATTTTATAATTTACAAATCAAGATAAACCATATTAATTGTGTTTCTAAATCTGTTTTCAGTTTAAAGCGCTAATATCATCCATTAACTTTGTAACCGTTTCTATGTAAAAAAAAATGGGGTATCTTTTACAATAATCCGCAGAGTGAAAACGCTCAAAAAACAAATATACAACAAATAAAAGTAACTGTAGCCGATAAAAGTTATTTTCCAACTTATCTGACATTTGTTTGTATTTTTAAGCCGTTTCAATTGCTATTTATTAGAAATCAATATTTTTGTCACACGAACATTCGACAAGAAAAAAATGGCGTTTGGGGAATATCTAACTATTATGAGGCTGATACGCCATCTTTTTTTAGTTAAAATCTGTGCCCCAAAAAAACAAATTTTTTTTTCACATCTAATAAAAACCCATTTATACTACGTAAAAATACAAACAAATGTCATAGGTAACTAGGAAAATATCTATTCTCGACGTAGGTAATGATCACTTTTTGTATATTTATGTTTTTTTTTTATCCCGTTCTCGTTCGTTTTTTGGACCCCGTCTGCGACTCTGCGGATTATTGTAAAAGATACACAAATGTTTCTTGTTTCACACAGTTCGTGTAATGTCTAACATATTGAGAATTACAAAAAAAAACCAACAAATCAACGGTTATATGTCTTATTTAAATTAGCGCAACTTTTTAACTATCGTATGTAAATTGGAGCTACATTAAATGCCAATATTTTCCTATTTATTTCATATCTCGTTTTCTTTCCAACAGCGTCTTACTTTATCCGTTCTCTCGTTTCCTCTTTTTCTAGCTGTCCAACGAGGCAGAGTTCCGCCGACGCAGCACCCAGGATTTCCGGGACAAATGGCACTCACCAATGGAGACCCGCTAAATGGACATACGTACCTGTCCAGTTTTATCTCAATGCTGATTCGTGCTGAACCGTACCCGACCTCTCGATATGGTCAATGTATGCAACCGAACAATATCATGGGAATAGAGAATATTTGTGAACTCGCGGCCAGATTGTTGTTTAGCGCCGTTGAATGGGCCCGAAATATTCCCTTTTTTCCCGATCTGCAGGTGGCTGATCAAGTTGCGTTGTTACGGCTTAGCTGGAGTGAACTGTTCGTGCTGAACGCTGCCCAGTGTTCCATGCCACTCCATGTAGCCCCGTTGTTGGCTGCAGCGGGACTTCACGCTAGTCCGATGGCAGCAGACAGAGTTGTCGCTTTTATGGATCATATTCGAATATTCCAGGAGCAAGTTGAAAAACTGAAGGCACTGCATGTAGATTCAGCGGAATATAGTTGTTTAAAGGCTATTGTTCTTTTTAGTTCAGGTAAGAAAAACCACCACACTTTTCTCTTCCATTTCCTAACAAAATTATTCGAGAATAACGAAAAAAAATAAACAAATTAAATAATAATTATAAAAAAAATCAAATTATGGAAACTTCTTTTACACCTGAAGTTTTTATTTGATTAGTGAAGTTTGTGCATCTAATCTTAAAACAAGACCTACACTCCATTCTTTATTTTTTTTCGAAAGTGCATACAATGCTTATCTTATATCTTAGATAATATTTTGAATAAAAACCCATTTTCTCTGAAAATCTTTTACTTTTACTAACAGCAACTTTATATTAATAACAAATGTGACCTCATAAAATATGGAATCACATAAAATATGGAATATCTTAAGACTAATTATATAAGACTTTTGAAGACTACCTATATATTTATTCATATATTGTATTACAGAAGTTTATAACTATTTTCTGTAATAAAATATATAAATAAATATTACGCTCTTATTTTGAATCAATTTTTTAAATAATTGAGCACTCTTCTGGGGTTCTTACCTATATATATATATATATATATATATATATATATATATATATATGCACACATTGTTTACCTTGTCAGACTGTTTTGTCAAATTTTCTATTCGTAGGAGACTAGTATTCGAGTCACTAATTTGGTTACATTTTGTTTCTGTAACCGTAAACTGAAATATTTAGAAGTCTGTTTTCTTAGTAAGTAAAAACAAACAAATCAAACCGACAAATGTCATACTTCACATGAGTATGATTTGCTTGTAACATGATTCTAAAATGTAAAACAAAAAACAAAACTAATTCAGATAAAACTTAATTTGTTTTTCGGAAGTTTTACTTATTACCCTGAAGTAAATTTTATTTTATTTTTAGAACTAATTATTTTATGAAGTATTTTAGTTACCTCCTTTCCAGGAGGTTAAGTGTGGGTTTTGATGAAAGTGTTACTGTGAAACCAACTAGATTCGAACCCGGCACACCCCGGTCCTCATCCGCGTCGTTAGCCACCGTGCCATCCCCATACAATATTATACACGAGATAATCTTAAGTGTATTTTGTTCAGCATTCCTTCGTTCTTTTATTCTTCGGTTTAAATTTATTTAGCAGTAGGGATTTCATCCGGCGTTGCCCATGTGAAGATATATTGCTGATCGAAAGGTTTCTTAGGAAAATACTTTCAAATTGCGTTATATTTACAGTTTTTGCCTTGGAAAAAAAAAAGATAAAAATAACATTTTCAATATGAGATTAAGTAATAATAATAAAAAAAAACTGCCAGCGCGGTGGTGTTAAAAAAATAACCACTTATTTTAAATCTAAAAATTGCCCCCCCCCCCCAATTTAAATATTTAAACCTTTTAAAATACATTCTTCACTTAAATATTCTTTGATTAACTCTATTTTTAGTTTTATGAAACTAAAGAAGCTATTAAGAAAAAATGAATTTCGTTTCTTCACGTTCTAATACATTTCAGCTATGTTGGATCTAAACGATAATTGCCCCTAGTGATCCCAGATGGAATCGAAGGATCCCAGATGGAATCGAAGGAAAATTTCAATGCTGTCTTTAGATTCCTTGAAAAAATCTAACCCTTATTGCCACTTATTTGAATGTTATAACTATCGATTTGCATAACACAAACAGTAACTTTTCTATGTAAATGGTTTTCTGTGATTAGTAAATATTCGTTAGTTTATTTTGACGCATCACTTAGTTTCGCGATGAATGAGTTTTTTTAAAAAATCCATTCACGTTTGACATGTCTACCCTCCACCTTCCCCCATACAGATGCCCTTGATAATCTTGAATTGTTGTGTACCTGTTATTATGTAAACATAAAACTTGCTTTGTTTTACTAGTCTATGCGTCTTCGCTAACAACGTATTGTTTCTCACCCTCGCCTCATACATTCATTATTTAAACTTTGACATTTCCCAGCTTCATTACTTAAACTTTTACAACGTATCACCCCCCCCCCCGATAAAACGATCAGTTAACAAATTGCCTGAATACGTAACTTTTGCATTTTTTAACATAGATTTTCTCTAATTTCCCTTACATTGGCAAAACTGAAAGTTTAAAAAATAAAAAAAATCGTTCTTTCCGTATGTCTGCAGTTGCATTTTTTACAATTGCAGATTTGATCTGTATACATGGTTGACTTAGATCAATATAACAAATCTATACTTAAAACATTTAAGTGTTTTAGTTCAAGCGCATTAAGTCATTTAACTTTCAAATATGAAGCAATATTAAGTTCGTACATAAAGTCCCCCCCCCCTACATGTGAAATGTTTATATTTTGCTAACAAAATAGCATTTTGTTAGGATACAGTTCACTTTTATGTATTGACAACGTGAGATTCAGTTTGTTTCTTTTCCTGTTAGTATTTCTTTACTGTTTTCAAATTTAATAATCTGGTTCGATCCTAGATTTTTTTTTCTAATGACGATCAAACTTATCAATACAAAACTTAATTCTTAATTCCGTGAGGATTCTATCGTACAAGTTCTCGTCTCATATTCGGCGGAATTGAACATATCAAGTTTGATTCCGACAACTTTCAATGTACAAAATACAAAAGTGATTGATAGGAGTTGTTTAATTGTATTGAAATTAATGTTGACAAAACGAGCTTCACAATTATTCAAGTAAATCTGAGAAATACGAGGACCAATTACATTATCATTGATTATTCCAAATAGTTTCATCTTGTAAGGTATTGTCTTTCAATTATAGATTATAAATACCGGTCATATTCTGTTTCTTTTTCCAGTTTGGAGGGTTTATGTGCTTATGTAGATATATCAGACAATTATAACATTGCAATAAATGATTTCTCCCAGTTTGTGTATATCAGGTCAAAAACTTAATATGTATATACGTCTGTATATTTAGCGACAATCATTTCTGTTAGAAACCCCTTATATATCTAAACATGTACAAAATAGCCTTTGTTCAGCTTTTTTTCATGAGATTGTGCATTTTTCAAATGTCTGACTAAGGCGTTTACCATTAACTTCAGGGGAATCCCCCAAAAGTGCTACTAGACACTATTTTAAAACCATTTATTGCATAACTCAATTTTATTTGATGTCTTAGACAATTTATTTTTGTTATTCAATTACTCATATTCTAACAAGCATTACACAAAGTTTTATGCAATAAGTTGTTTTGTAATATTGCTCAATGGCATTAAAAAAAACAATTCTACAAATTTACCGAATCATGAAAAATACTTTATTTTGCGTTTTATCTTGATTCATTAATTTACAAAACTAAAGCTGAATTTACTATTAACAGATAATTCTCTACCAAACTAACTTCATACGTTATTTACAGGAGTGCTTTATACAAAGTTATATTTTTTTTAACACTTAGTAAAACATAGAAACACATTGATCGTCTGAATCCAGTCTGTATGCCTGCACTCCTCAACTATTAAACATGAGATTTGGGAGAGGATTCTATGTATCGGGTTCTGGTAATATACACTATATGCAGTGTATATCAAATGTGAGGTAATCAACGTTTGTTCCGAGGCTTTTTTTTCTATATACTTTAATAACCTAAAATATACCTTAGTTCTGGGATTAAGTTAGAAAAAGAAAATCTTACTTGTTCTAATTAGCTGTATTTTAGAAGTGAACAAGTCACCCGTTTCTTTCTTAACAATCGATGTATTTCCTTTGGCCGTTTCAATTCAACCTCTTGTCAGTATTTCTTGTCTTTGTGAGCATTTAGAAAGAGTGACTTTCTTTTTCACCGGTGCCATCTAATTTTATATACGTGACTGTATACACCACTAATACGTATCCAAATTAGATGGTAAAGTAATGTCTCTTTCATATAAAAATGTTAAAAGTAATGACTTATTTTTAGTTAGGCAAGAAGAATGTCTTAAAAGATATCAGTTTATGAATTTTCGAATGTAATCAAAGTAGAATAAATAGTTGTGGTGGTAGTGACCCAACGGGACGAGGCTACGTCTGGAATTATATTTAATGATATATGTCCCTATGCAAGCATTAGCTCTTTATTGGAAGCGCCTTTACCTCTAATTCTAAGGAGACCAAAATCACAGGTTGATTTAATGATTTTTTAAAAACTGTTTTTAATCATTTTATTGTCCCTCCCCCAATCTAAACCCATAACCTTCATTATGTAACCTATTTTCACCATTTCATTTTTTTTTTCCGGGTCCAACCACACTGTACTTATTTTAAGAGGACGGGTGTGTTTCCGTATTATGAACGGGTCGTCCTGTAGATGTAAACACAAATTGATACCAAGTTTAAAATACGAATAAAAAAAATGTTAGTTTTACCAACAAGTATATGAACACATTTTGTAGATAAGTCCTCGTCTGAAATATTTTGATATAATTTCAACTTGATTGCACTCTTTTATCATTGCGTAAAATAGCTGACGTACGCCGATTGTTTCTTGATTTTAATAGTGAAACCTAACAACATAGCAGTAGGTAGTAGGATTGTGTTCGCTGACAGGCACACTTTAAAAAAATACATGAAATCGTGGGTTTCTGTATCTTGGCTATTAATACACAGTAAATGTGAGTGCCGGGGCCTATTCAGAGAACGCTGTTGACAAGATTGGCTAATGTTGGCATACTTGCTATGCTTTAAGTATCTTAAATATTAGCGTAGACCATTTTCTCATTTTAAAATAACAGCAGATTGTCAAATTTATTTGTGAAATAACTGAAAACCAATTACATATTGACTGAACTATTTCTCTCGTATGTAATATCTAATATATATATATATATATATATATATATATATATATATATATTAGTACATGTATTGTATTAGTTTCTTTAGATGTAAAATCCGTTGAAAACTCAAGTTTATGAAAAGTGCTCAATGTATAAATTTTATTGTTATGTATAAATTTTATATTTTTAAGTAACCAATGTTTGTATAAATAAAAATTATTCTATATATATATATATATATATGTGTGTGTGTGTGATAAATTATATTCGGTAGATTATAACATTTAAAAAATTGATAACCTATTGATCATTGAGTTTATTTTCATCTGAATTAATCTTTTGTGAGGGTTTTGGTTCTTTAACTCAAACTTGTAACTTTTTTTTTTTAAGTGACGTTACGATTTTTCATTAGAAACTTCTATGTTTCTTCAACTCGTGCCATATATATATATATATATATATATATATTATAATACGCACACCTAGGACTCCTGATGTTCGTGTTTCAACGCGCTTTATTTTCAAGCCAGTGTAAACTAACGTTTTTGAAAGTGTAAAGTGCTCGTCGTTTAATTCCTCGTACAAGACGAGCTTCCTAGTCGATCCAACTTCCTGTCGTAATAGAGTATTTGGCGCAAAAGAAACGTCGTGACTATCACCTCATTGTCTCACCCCCCCCCCTGCCATGTAAATATACAGCTACTACTACTACTACGACTACAAATAAGTCTAAATATCCAGCACACCCGTTTGAGTTAAGAGTAACCTTCTTTCATGGAAGTTCTCTGAAGAAATACCCTACGTTTTGTGCCATTTTTACCGCAATAACAAACAACTTATTTTAAGACGTACACTTTAATCTTTGGTAGAATCGTTACAATTAATACAAACTTTGAAAAATATCCGAATGTATTATTTTATTGGAATTATTCCCCCCCGAAATGTTTAATTATCGTACAATTTCGTGCTTTATGTATTAAAAATAAATTTTATTTCATTAATTCACTTTTAAAAATCTTTAAGTACTATTAAACTACGATGTTAAGTTTTTCATTTCATGAATTAAAAATGTTATTGCTGTTAAATAGAATTTAAGTTTCAGTTTTGTAAAACTGAAACTTAAATTAAATTCTATTTTTTTTTTTTTTTACTTTAGTGTAAATCTTTAGTTAACAAATATAATGTTATTAGAAACCCATTCTTAACACAAGGAGGGCGGGGGTCTTTGTTAACTATTCTGTTTCTTCCATTTTTTAAAAAATTATTTATGACTAATTTTATTTGATCAATTCTACATTGTTCGCTTATCTTTTTGAATGACATTAATTTTTAAATGCTTCCTTGACGCAAGGTGTAGTATCTGTTCTGATGTTACACTTCACTTTTTTCTCTTCTGGGGCAATTATTATTGTTCCAATCCAGAGTGCCCCTTTTGGGGAGCTGGATTTTCACATTAAAAACAACCTTGTATCTAACTCTGCCTCGTGGGGAGGCAAGTAAATGGGATATTAATTCTTAAAGATTTACTCAGCATTAAAAAAAAAATAGTTTTAATTTCGACTCTTATTTTCATAATTGTGTCATTTAAAATAGACACTTTTATTGATACAAAAGCGAACATCCACACACTTATGACTAATTTTTCCTTCGATTTTCGAGTAAATTGAACAAGATAGAAAATTCCTTTTAATAGAAGTGATCAATCTCAAATCATTTGAACGAAATGGTGGATAAATCTTCGAGCCATAAATTAATATTATCACACGGTTAAGATTCTCGTAACAACTTGCGTTAACAGTTGCTGGTTATACTTTGGGTTCAAATGTTCTTGAATGTTCGCAAACATCTTTTGCGATATTTTTATCTGTAATATACGATTAAAATTTGTTCTACGTATTTTCTACTTGAAATGAAAAATTGTATAGAACCATTTTTACTTAAACTAACCTTTTTGATAGAAATTTTTAAGAAAGTTAAAGTTTTGCAAAACGGTAAAGTTTTAGCTTCTAGCATCAAACTATACATTTTCTCGAATAAAAAAAAAAACAAAAACTTTTACACGTTCTCAATAATGAATTAATCTCTTAATATTAAAAAAAATATATTTTTAAAATCCTGCTTAAAATTACTAGTTAAAATAATTCAACAAAAACCGTGATCATGTAAATAGATTTGAAGTCGCTGTTTTGATTCGTATGACGATCAGTTCAAATAGGATAGAGCGGCAAACATACTTTATAACATAAGGGTTTCTTCCGACATTTATTGAACATTGATTTTGATCCGTCGTTGAATGTATGCGTTTTTGTATAACGATTGACTAAATGTCACTATTTATTTGCCTCCTCCACCCCCACGGGGCAAAGTTGGACACATTATTTGGTCGTTTGCTTTACTTATCGTTAACTTATTTTCTAAACTTTCATTTGCATCCGAGTTATTGACAAACACCGAAATGACGACTTCGCAATACCACAGCGTTGTCATTGAATTTAATTTAAAAAATGATATCGGTTTAAAAAAAATTTGACTTCCATTCATAACCATCATAATTCAACTTTTAAGTGACGTTAATAAAACTATTTAAAAAAAAAAAAAAAAAAAAATACCAATGAAAATATTCTGTCTTTTAATCTAAATTGTCTACATAAAAAAAATCTCCGATTTTTACCTGATTCGATACGTCGTGCTGTTTCAATAATATTCCGTTTCACTTCAAACAACAAACGAGTTGGACAAGTTTGATTGTATTCAATATAGAATTGACTCCACTCCAAGAAGCAATTGTTTGAAGGTTCCTTCTTCATTACTGGACGTGAACTCTTTTGATGTTGTCTCTTTGTTTAGTCCTTTCCGCCTGAATAATTCGTTCTTTGTCCCGCTAAATGATATATGCAGACATGACATTAACATATACTCTACTAATCATATTCTACATTTTAACTGCTAATTTGTTTAGGGGGTTTCTCGCTCTTATTCTCGCACACAAAATAAAAATGTCATAATTACTTCTAAATATTCAGGCCGTGAATAATTGGAGAAAGATAATTCCTAAAGTAATAAAGTCGCTAGAAATATTTCCAGTTGACCTTCTCTCAATTTATTGGTCAAACAAAACCAATGTGCTAGAATTTGTTATTAACTGAAATTTACTTATTAATAACAATTTATTCGGAATACTGGACATAAATTTGTAAAATCCGAAACTAATCTAGATAAAACTTACAACCAACACATACGCGAGTTAAATCGTAAACTTTACTCGCGTATTTCTTTTAACTAAAAACAAACAAAATAAACTGATCCGCTCACTCGTTCAAATCAGTAAAAAAAAAGTGTACCCTAACCGTAATTCCTGTTTTAGCCAGAAAATTATTAAAAAGAAATATTTTTGTGTCTATTAAGTGAAAAATTCTTCTAGTTTTATTATCAAGATTAAGCCGCCCTTTCTTTGCTTATAAAAAAACTTGCATACGTAATTATTGAAGCGAGCTGGACACGTACGCTCACTTTTATTATATAGATGAATATCAAACGGTTGCTCATCCTATATAAACAATCATTCTTGTTATGCGATATTCACTAATTAACAATATTTCATTTCTTCTAATTTATGACAATATAATCCTTTAAGAACAGATTATTTATTAGATATAATATATAACAAATTATTTTTCCAACAAATGATATTTCTATACCTAGAATTATGTATAAAAATGAAGTCAGAAAATGTATGTGGTCCTAAGTATTTTTAAAGTAGGCAAAGATCAGCCCCTAATACAACGCTACTCTAAATAACTTAAACAATAATAGACCAACATTTAACGATTCTACTCGCTCTAAGAAATTGGCCTTTTGGCTAAGATCAAAGTGTAGTATTTGTTCCGGTGGATACTGCACCCCATACACTGGTATTGTCTTGGCCTTCGGGGCTTGACTTACGCCGGTCAATGGGTCTGTCCTGTGCAGTTCTAGGAGGTCCACCCTCCCAGGCTTTGCCTCCCCTCTTTGGGGAGGAGTAAGTTTATTGCTTACTGTCTGAGGCGCCCCTACCGGGGAATGCCGACGGGGCTGCCCAGGCAATTTTTAAACCCCACTTTCTCGACCCGACCTTGGGTCACATTTTACTTGTCTTTCTCGACCCGACCTTGGGTCACATTTTACTTGTGGGAGTAAGATAAAAACTGGCCTTGTGCCTAACTCTTGGAGAGGAGTAAATCAATACTCGCTCTAAGCAAATGCAATAATACCTACTTGTATTTTATACGATTAGCAATTTGAAGACGAGGAAATAAATTTAGGATTTTTTTTTTCTTCCGAAAATTGATGCTACTTTCAGTTGATATTAATGACGAATTTGAAAATAGAAAACTATTTCTTATTCACATCTGAAAGTAAATAGTTTTTGTCCCCAAAATAATTCTGGTTAAACCCACAAATAACGATGTTATTATTTTAAGGGATTTTGTACATTTGCCGTTACTCTTGACCAGTTCTTGGTCTTCGGACTAAATTAAAATATCGCCAATTATTGAAATTTAAGTAGGATCGCCCCTAAAGTAAATGTGGTATTGTGGTGACTGAAATAAGTCTAGCTAAGAATAGGATACATAGGATGACCCCCAACACACATCATCAATTTTGATGGCTATGTGCCTAATTTGTTCAAATCTATTTTATATTTTTGCAAATATACAATTCAAGGTGTAATATCTGTTGTCAGAAATTTTTGCCTGCGACCATTTTTCTTTTTCTTTTATCCAGAGTGATTTTTTTTTAATTTATTTATTTCAATTTTTTTATAGCGGGATACGCCCCCGCCCCAACCTCTACCCCCCCCCCCCCCCCGCCAATCTTTTGTCTAAATTTGCTTTCGTGGGAAGGCTAGTAAACAGGGATTCTTAACCATTTTGCTTCGACCTTTAGAATATGTGAAATAGCTGTGATATTAATTTATATCAATGATGAATTCAGAAAGTGGTAGGAAGTAATTGAGGGGGCACTTTTGGGAGTTGTCAAATGGAATATTTAATCTGGATATCGATACTGGACTAAGCGTTTAATTAAATTTTTTTAACAGTTGAATTGAGAAGATAGTTAAAGAGAAGATGCCCAAGAAGGCATAACAAACAAATAATTAAAAAATGAACTTCTCAACAGCTGATACTGAATAAACATTGTTTTTGTTTTTTACAAATCTCCGTATTCTTTCCAAATTTCTGATTCTTTAAAATATTCATTTGTTTCCTTGTTCAATTTCTGAGATAAATTTACACCCAACCTTAGATAACGTGAAATTTATATAATAAACAATACATTTGAATTATTGTTCATTCAGTTAATGTTATCCTATAACGACTAACATTAACAACTGAATGACCAATAAATATAATTAAAACGAAAATATTAAATGTTTTAATTAAAATGTCTTTATATAAAGTTAACAAATATAAACACTTGTATGTACAAGATTCACTCCTAACCGATCGTCATAAAATTTGAAAGCTGCGAGGCCTAAGAGATGGTAATGTGGGCATGTCATGTTCAATGCAAAAAAGAGTGGGAAAACCTTAAATTCAGATATCTTAGATTTTTGTGAAATACAAACAATAAGTATTTCAGATTAGCATTTAAGTTGATTCAGTCATTAGACACCAGTTAAGCAAGATTCCTTGAATTTCAATTTCTTAAGACCCCTTAAGCCTTACATTTTAGACATTTTCTAGAATCAAAATGATGTAATGGGTTTTTATCAAAGTTGGAATAAGGATACTAGACATAAGGTTTCGCATCATATCTAGATTTTAATTTTTGTACGGGGACGTAAAAGTGGCGAAAAACTGATCTCTTCGACCAATTAATTTTACCCGTTCTGAGATGTGTGTTTAAGTTTAAGATATAAATGCTTTATAATTATCAAAAATATAAATGTCTTGGTGTAAAAAGTTTAAGAAATAGTATTAACATTTTATGACGATTCTAACCATTTTATAACGAATTAAGAATGATGTCCAATTGCGAAAATCGACGACTGAAAAGAATCGAAACTAAGATCACTAAACGGGATTTTATCAACGAAAATATAAACATTTATTTTTATTATAAAAAAGAAATTTGACATTTTATACGCTTCCCTTTAATATTTCTTTCCAATTAAATATTGTTTTAATGCAATTCTACTATTAATCAAATTATAAACGTCTGCAAAGTTTTTGTCGCAATAATTGTAGCGTAATTAATTATGGCTTGAAATTCATTTAATTGTTTATTCTACGTTTATTAAAAAAATATAAATTTGACTTCTTACAATAAAAAATGTACATTGCCCAATAACCAGGAAAGAAATACAAAAGGACTAAGCAGCCTGAACACTCTTGATTGTATCTTCATTTTGGAATGTTACAGGTCTATAAAAATCGTTACATGACTATAAAACTAAGGATATTTTGTAATATACAACCCATCCCTTAAACCCAAGTATTTGAGATTGACAAATAAGCAAGGGAAACAAAACTAGAATTAGTCTTTTATTGTAATCAAGGTAATTGTTAAACCAAGAAATATTCGTCTTTATGAATGAAGTGGTTTTCCTTTCCAAAGAAATTTGTGTATATTTGACACAAGTAAATACTTTTGTAACTATTATGGTAAACAACGGAGGAAAAAAAACCCTGACCTAAAATATTTTTTAAATTGCAATTCAGGAGTCTCCAGAAAATAACTTAACGTGATTTTAAAAAAATTTTTTTTTTTAATTTATTTATTTTTATTTTGATGTAAGCATAGTAGTAATTAAAGTGGTCGATTGCTCCACTTACCCTTGATTCTTATGCTGAATGTTTAGTAAAGGAGCATCAAAGAAACATTTAAGTCTTTGGTATGACTCTACCGAGGATTGAACCCTATAATTACGCACTTTCATTTCATAACGGTATCCTTAAAATAAACGAATTTACTTTCTGCCATAAGTCTTTGTTAATACCAAATATTCTAACGCTCTTAAAGAGATCGAGAAAGGTTGGTCTTTGATTTGGTTGAGTAGTAACAGTGACTAGGAGAAATTGTCGCGACCATTTTCTTGTTTTCGGACAAATCAAACTTTTAAACAAACAATACGCATGCAAAATAATTGAGTCAACACCAATGTCAAAGGTCGAGTTACTAGAGACTTGTAGGAAGGCAGAATTAAGTTTTAGTGGTAGAAGTGCAGAATAGTGAACAGTCGAGACCTCGTAAACAACAAAGTTATAGCAAACGGCGAATTAAATTTTCTACCGACCAGTACACTTTTAACGTGTGGAAACTAAGATTTTTTTTTAAATTTCAAAATTTGATTTCAATGAAAGTTGTCTGCTCGACACGAAAAAAAATTGCGTGAAGATTTTCGAAGCGGTCGCTTAACTTCATGCTGAAAAGATATTAAATAAAAAAAATACTTACCCTACATTGACCCTAAGTCCTAGGGGCAAGCTCGCCCTTCAAACAACATAACCACCTAAGTTTAGCGAAGTTAAAGCTGTTACTTTGGTCATTGTTTTCCTAGTGTCGATAAGCGAACTTTGATCGAAATAAAAATTTTAAATATGTTAGTTACCACACGTTCAAAGTATACGGGTCGGTAGAGAATTTAATTCTACTGCGTTTGTTATAAATTATTTAATTTTGTTTGAGTTCTCGACTGTTGATTATTTTGTACTTTATTCATTTTGGTTATTCATGAAATTCCTTATTTTCCAGAACTTAAGTGTTGGAAACTGAAAGTAATTTCAGATCTTTATAGTTGTTTATGGAAGCAACTTCCACTTCCTCTTAGAGACCGGTGTTTTTTTTTTTTTTTTTTTTTTTTTTTCTTTCTCGAATAAAGTTCATAAGATTAGACCAAACACGTATGTTTGCATCATAAAGCTCTTTTACTAAGAAACCTACAGTGAATTGAAAAGATCAGTGTTGTAGTTTATTTGCAAATAATGCTTCCTCGCGAAATCGTTAATCCGTATAGTTAACTGACTACACTGTTGTAAACTAGTACGCATACGTGTTTCATTTCTATCTTTTTATTATTTTTTTTTTTTCGGGATTCGAATCCGCGGACTTGGAATTATACGACTTCGATTTTCTGGGAAAAGTACAGAATAGTTAACACTCGATAATTCGCAAAGCAAAATATAAAACATAATTTATATCAAATGCATTAGAATGAAATTCCATCTTACTCGCTTAGTTTTAACGTTTCCAACACTTTTATTTCACACTTTCTTCTATAAAATCTGTTTTCTCTACAATCTATATTGCGGCCAACAACTACAGGCATGTTGTGACGCCATTAAATGTCGATTTTTTTTAATACAAGAAACAATGTAAAATAAAGTGGCATAAACGTTAAAACTAGGCGGGTTTGGTAGAGAATTTCATTCTAATGCGTTTCGTAATCTTTGTTTTTGTTCAGGAGTTATCGAGTGTTAACTATTCTGTACTTTTGCCAATTATCTTAATCAGATTTTTGAGCCATGAGTGTTATAAGCAGAAAGGGAATGCAATTAGGAGCCTAATTTTTATGCAAATCAGTTATCATTGCCTTCCTACATACAACTTGTTTGTGTACAGGAGTATTTTCCTAAAAGATTATTTTCCTTTAAACAGACAAGTCAAACATAACGGTTTAAAAAAAAAAATCTATTTAGTAAATAGTTACGCAACATCCTAAGCTTCCGAGTGCTACACTTTTGCAATAACTAAATCTTAATGATTTAGCTAATAAATAAAAGATTTATTTACATAAAATTATTGAAAGATTAAAATCTAAAGTATCAACAGCACCAAGGACACCACTGCGAAGAGAACACTTTTACGGGACCCGACGGTTCGAACTATTTAAGCCTCATCACGCGTTGAACGCGTTAACCGAATCCCGGTTAACCTTCTCAGCAGACGACAGTAAGGTACGAATAAATGTCTCCGAAGAATGATCTCTGCAACTACGTTTAGCTTTCTGTGGTGTCGAAAAGAGCAATCGTCATTGACACTGCTACGATCAGTGACACCTTACCCGCTTCATCCTCTTTCGTACTCTACCCGACGATAGTGGCGATGTTCACTTGACACCACCACCACCCAAATCCGCCCCATTCTGAACTCTCAGCAGAGGTAGTAGAGAACAATTCAATAATGTCACCTCTGACTATTATGAAGAGCTCAACATTTAAAAATGTTAATGAGAGGAAGTATTATAGTTTTGCCAGTAAATCGCGTTACCTTTTTTTTTTTTTTGGTCGATTTGAATATCGCATCACTCTTTTCGCGTCGCTGCATCAGTTACTACTCACTCTGGTTCTATTGTCTATCGTCACTATTACACTTATCATCCCATCCCATTTCTAGGTTCAATACTTTACAATGTTCACGATTTCCCGTTAAAGAATAGCAAATCTTCCCTCCTCCACTGAACGACATTAAATATACGGTTATACGCAATTTATTTTTAATTAGTAACCCCCTAGGTCTATAACACCTGTTTCATTTATTTTTTTCATACATTTCCTCTGCCCTAACTGTAGGTATGACTAAAGAGATTTCGCTATTTTTAACGCTCCTAACAAAACTCTTAAAATAAATTTAAAAATAAAATAATAATTCAACGTAATTTTGACTGTATTAAGATCTGATAAAATATCGTATGAAAATTTATTTTATTTTAAAATCTTTAATTTTTAAAATTATTTTGTTTTTACTTCAAAAAAATTTAAAACGCGTCATAATGTAATTACGTGCAATCAAACTGAAGCCAAATTTTTACCAAAAGTCAAATAGTTACTCAATTTTATTTTAGTTAAAAAAAACTGAACTTATATGTAATATATATATATATATATATATATATATATATATATATATATATAAATTATATTACATTACTCATGTTTAGCCCCTATTTTAAATGAGTAAAAATTTCTAATAAAGCTGAAGTTATTTTTTTAACTTAATCAAGAGTAATGTCACATAAAAATTGTGTGTAAAAGAGCTGAAATCAAAAGATGTCATGATTTATTCCGTGAAAAGAAACTGGAAATAGTTACCCAATTATGCGATGATTATTTTCCTCTAATTATGTGAAAATCTGAAAATTATGTGCTATAAAATTTTCTTAATCATTTTAATTAGTGAATATTATAACATTCTAGAATTTGTCGCAAGGGTGTTTGTGATAAGGTGTTAATCAAATTAACTAATCAATTGGCTTAAAAATAAACGTGAAATATTTTTTATTTAATTGTTTAAAATGATAATTAAAAATAGAACAATGGAAATTTATCATACAGGAGACTTAAATTTGATTGATTGTTTCTAGCAAAAAAAAATAAATAAAAATTATCACTAATATTCATCACTATGCAAAATATTGTTCACACAGAAAATTAAGTCTCCGTTTAGTTTTCAGTTAACATTTTATTGTATTTGTAAGATACCCTAAAAGTTCTTTACAAATAGCGAAAAATAATTTAATATATTCAATTAAAAAGTCAAATTTCAGAATCTTACGTCTTTAAAATGCTTGTCAAAAGAAACCTTATCTTTCTGGAACTATTTCAATGAGTAAATTGATATTAAAGACGAATTATAAAAAGATTAGTACATTTTGCAAATGTCTGTTTACTGGCTTCCCAACGATAGTTTTTAATTAAATTTGTTTTTAAACAAGTGAAAAAAAAAATCAACAATTTATAAACTTTTGTTTTGAAAGCTTTTTAGGTACTTTGTTGTATTACAACCCGAGCTAACTTTGACCCCGTGGTCAGTCAAAGTAGGAGTTATGGTCAGTTAGCGTGGGTCCTAATGTAACAAAGTACCGCTTTTTAATTTCATTCTTAATTATTTTCTGTAGAATAAAAAGGTTATTGTTTCTGATTTTTTTAGATGAGGATTTATAATTTGCATGATTTGGATTATTCAGACTACTGTTCTCATCTTGAGTGTTATCATAGGTTCCTATTTGTTTCTCATTTCTATATTGTCTTTCCCCGACTAAAATATTTTATGGCTTGTTTGGGGATTCGTATGTATGAAACAATTAATGGCGTAATTTGTCAAATGTTTCCGTTGGATTACATATTTTTAATCATGTTTCTAGTCCAACGGAGTTTTTATAATTTAGTTGTCTAATAATTTAACTATTGATCAATATGTGATCTTTATTAAAAACATTGAAATTAAATAAAAACTTTGTTTTAGTAAAACAAATTAATTTTAATTAGCAATTAACTTAAAGAAAATGATTTTTTTTTTTTTTTTTTTTTTATTTATAAACAAAAGACGCGTTTTTAAGATTTATTCTTGTTGGGACTGATAAAATTAGTGTTTTCATGCTCATAAATGTTAGTCATTGTGTATTTGTTTTAATCAAAACTTTTGGTCATCCCTAATGCGACGATTAATCTATTCAAACGAGGAGCGCGAATATTTGAGATGACATATTAACTGGATCAAAATAGTACACAACCATTCTATAATTGTTCTGATAAATAATGAAATTATTTTAAACTGTACTTTTCCACACTCTTTGACAACACAACCAAATCTAATTCCTTGTGTTGATTAACTGACTTTTCTTCCAAGTAGTGGACCTTGGTTTTACTTTCGGCAACCTCATAACTCTCGATTCCCTTATTTTGTCCTTTAGTCCTCACATTCCATGAGCGATGTTTTTGACAAAGGATGAAAAATTGCTGTTTTCTGGGTCAGAATCTAACACTTACCGTTGGCTAGGTTTTGACCTTGTAGTATTTTTTTTTTATTTTTTATTATTTTAGCTCCTTACATTAAGTGGCTTCATGCCTTGTCTGGAGCGATTTCTATAAAGATTATTGCCCGAGACGTATTGTCTTGATAAAATAATAGGTTAAAATATTTTGACACCTTACTAACAATTTCGAATAGATACGCTCAAATAAAAGTATTGCATTTGAAAATCTGACATAACTGAATTGGTTTTAATGGAAAATTTCCTTGTAACAAATTCATACGTGTTTTCACCAATTATTTAAATGTTATATAAAGGAGACATACGTTTTCACCAATTATTTAAATGTTATATAAAGGAGACATACGTTTTCACCAATTATTTAAATGTTATATAAAGGAGACATACGTTATTTAAATAACGGTTAATAGTTAACGACTTTATAAAATTTCATTAACAAAATTAAGAAAACTTATGTTTTTGATGGAAAATAGTATATATCTCAACACTGAAGCTAATAGACGTTCGTTTCCTTAAGGCCTTTTTCTTATATATTTTAATCAGATACAGTACATGCTTAAATATTCGTCAGTTCTGGGGTTGACTTATGACTGAAAAAAAACCTACCATTTTTAGTTATGATTAGCTGCAATTAACTAAGTGACCAATTTCGTGTATATGAATACGCTTATATTTAACATACACTCCCTAGTATGCCCTCGTTTTTAGGGACAGACATGCACACATGTATTCTCATGTGTATGTAATATATATGGAGCGATATATAGGAGACGGAGAGGCGTTACGTACTAAATATACAAACATTACTCACTATATATATATATATATATATATATATATATATATATATATATATATTCGATGAGGAGAATCGAAATCGCACACTCGATGTTTTTAGTCTCATACTTTCCTAACTAAGAAAAAAAAAAAAAAAAAGACACTTGTTAAGTCGACTTTTAAAATAACACTCGTAAGAAAAATCGGACATAATTATTTGAAGTTTTAGGGAGCTCTATCCCCATGGGCCACTTAGAGGTAGCGACACGTAGAGATTCGGAACAATTTACATTTTCTTCCCCGGAGAATTTTATTCATATGATTCAAATTTCATCAAAATAGGATATATTTGAAGTTTTAAGAGGGTTATGTCTTCATAAACCCCTAAAGATTCGGGTAGACTTCCATTGTCTTCCCTGGCAAATTTTACATGATAATACTTAGATTTTCTTTTTATATGGAACGCACAAATATCAAACAGTGTGTGTGTGTGTGTATATATATATATATGTTTATAATAAACAAGCCCCTTTTTATCGTGTATTATGCTTAAAATTATTAACTGAGTGAATATCGTGTCTTTAGTGTGCAAGATCTGTTTTCGGTTCGATTCCGATTTCGAAATATTTATTTTCATGTTGTATATTATATATGTATATTAAATAATATTGCCATATAATTTTAAACACCTAAGTAGAACTCTTTATTCGTAACATTTTCATTTAAAATTTAGGTTAAAAAAAAATCACATTCAAGAATTTTCTCAAAGATGACTTAGTGTGCTGACGTCATGCCTAGTTAACTTGAACACATCAAGTTTTAATTCTGTGGCTTTGGGAGATAGATCGCTATATTCGGAAACTAAATTACGTAGGGTACTTCGATAAGTGTACTTCCTTTTTGATCAAAGGCGGCAGAACATCATTGTGAGGGTCTACATTAGCGCTTGTCATGGATTAATAATTTGTAAATTATAAAAATGAAGAAAGAGCTTAAGAAGTTCAAAGTTTGGAACAGGATTTCAGAGAGGGCCTCATTGATTCCTGAGGAAACCTCGTAACTCTCGTTTTCCTTATTTTGTTCTCACATTCCATGAGCAATATTTCTGAAAAAGGGGGAAGAATTACTGTTTTCTAGGTCGGAATATATCTATCTAACAGGTATCGTTGGCTAGTTTTTAACCTTGAAGTATTTTTTTCTAAGCTCCTTACATCAAGTGGCTTCATGTCTTGTCTGGAGCGATTTCCACAAAAAAACATCGGGTGTACCGCGAGGTTAGGGTTAAATACTAAAGATTGACTGAAAATAATTTCGATTAATGCCATTTTACTTGAACCCCCCCCCCCATTGAATAAATTCTGAATACATCCTTCAGCCCCAAACTAAGGAATTCTGTCTCGGACAACATAGTGACTCTACTAGTATTATATTATGTAATTTATATTATTTATACATTCTATGATATATAAAATAGAGCCAGTGGGTTCATTTTTTAATTTTTTATTTTCATCCGAGTATTTTTTTTTTATTCAATCGATTTCATCGCTTACATACTATATCCGGTTTGATGTTTTCATTTTGGTTAGTAATATTTCAGTTATTAGGAAGAGTTGTCACTATCTAAGTTTTAACATACATCAAGACTGGGAACAAATTTAATAACAACGCGTTTTGCGATTTACCGCACGTCTTCATCAAAATATATTTTGTATTGTACAACGTGTACAACGGTAAAAATTATATAATTTATATTCAATAAAAACAAAGATTTAGACTTTGAAGAACAATAATTCTGTTATATTACAAGCTCCGTGATCCCTGGTCGAAAACACAAAGTAAATCCTCGAACATGAAACTTTCTAACAGGGACGCGATACCAGATCGAAGACGATCAAGCATTACACTTATTTAAACAAAACAAAACACTCACCTAATACACGGTAGGTCCCACCTATTTCTATCGCTTAGCAACGAAGTGATAGAAAAAAAAATGGTCATACTAAAAAAAATTTGCTTTTATCTCTTTTTTGTTCTTTTAAATATTAATCAAATATTCATCCGGTGAAAAAACAAAATTCTCTAGAAAAATATCGAAGTAAATCAAGCGTGAATTAGACATTTTAAACACGAATCACCTATAAATTCCTATTTCAGTCACCTAAATTATTTAGTGCCTATTTCAGGTTTATTGATTAATAAGTTTTTTTTTCTTTCGCTCATTTTATGTTTCCAAAATGAACCGTGAATTGTGAAATTAATGTTTAAAATCTTTCCATTTGATTATTGAATTTCATTTTTTAAGAAATAGGATTTTAATTATTACGGTATCGTTGAGTCAATTTGGAAAAAAGAAATGCGAAACAAATGAAAATAAGGACAATGTTCAGCTAGTATATATATTAAGTAATCAAATTTTTTTCATTCAATTCATAATTTTCAATCCTCTCATGATATTCATCTTACAATCCATCCATTTCATTAATCCTTATCCTCGAGTTGCTTTTGGCTTTGATCATTAGTAAAATCTATATGTATACGGTTGCGCTATTTCTCTCACTAAGATTAAAACGTCAACTTCATATACACACACAAAGAACTATCTTCCTAATACTATGATCATGTATGCAATCAAAGTCACAAGGTTAACTAATTTGCATTTTAATTTGCAAAAGGCCATCTCATTAATTAACCATTCGTTTTATTTTTTTAATTCGATGATTGTTTTTATTTTAATATAACATATTTGACTTAGAATATTTTTTTATATCGTCGATAAAGATTTAGCATTTTGGAGAGAAAATAGCCTTTCCGTTCTTTTCTGACGAATTGAATTCTGGGAGGTTGACTTTATTACGTGAAAATTGATACTTATAGAAACTTAAAAAAAAAAAATCGAATTTAAATAGTACTAGGGGGTGCAAGGCAGAAGTTATTTGGTTTCCTCAATTTTCCCGGGCAACGCCGGGACATGTGTTCCGCTAATCGAAATGTTACGCAGTGTTAGGGATATTTAATTGCATTCAGAGTAAGAAAGAATTGTGGTTGCAGGGGATGGGAGGGGGGTGAAATCTGTTCTGTAAGAATTGAAAGAAAATAAAACGTAAAAACCCATTCACCTCAAAATAATTTACGTGACTGAAATAGGAATGTACTGTAAATGGTTATTGAACAAATATGTAAAACAGGTTTCTCTCGATGTATCCAGTTTACTTTCAATGATAGGCAGTGGATAAACAGTTTTTGTTTATCTTTGGTTAACTTAAGTTTATGATATTTAAGTAACTTTAAAAAAGCTAATATTTAAAAAAATATATATAATTGCTTATCGGACACTGGTAGATTCGTGGAAAAAAAATTGTTAATTTCGTAAGCGGCTGGCAATGTATAGGTTATAAATGGAAACATGCCTTCATTCTAACAATCATCATAGCCGGAATAAGTATCTATTTTTTTTTAAGAAAGCGAAATACATTTTCTTGCAAAGAACGTGTCAAAAGACAAGTGGCTAGTTAGAATCAAATATCGATTTGTCATATGCAATTATAGTAAAGTTTAACTTCAAGAATCCGACTGATTTTCTCTATATAATATGTTATTTATATATTATGTTATTATATATAAGTATGCGGATTTAGTTTCAAATTGTTCGATAAATTATCTGAAAAGTATTTACAAACACTTGAAATTCACTTCTGTTTTTGCTACTTTATCCTAATATTCATCAAAACTGATCCGAAATGATAAAACTTATTTCAATTGCATTAAACTATTTTTCAATCATTCGTTTATGAATCTGTTAATAAAATGGACTCCCAAGCGTAATAATACATGGAGAGTAACATCTTTGCTCTTTTCGTAAAATCTTTCCACCGGTAATAATTTGCTTTCATTTTCGTTTGTCGCTTTTTCTCATGAAAAGTGTGCATTTATATGGCGTTTACTAAGAATAACGAGATGCATCATTTTGTGTAAGGAGTTTCCAATCAATATACTTTTTTTTTCTTTTTAAAGACAAACACATAGACTATATTTATTTTTAAAACTAAAGACCACTTCCGCTATAATTGGTTTCTCAGCAAGTTAACGTGTACGAAGCGTATTTAAATAATTAAAAGCCTGAAATTGTAACATTCAGAAAGGCTTTATCGAACATCAAATTAGGGATTCTTCCATGGTGTATATCTCGATATATATATACGCTTTATGGATGTATAAATCTGCTCTTCCGTGAATGTATAAAAATAAATTCACTTATTTTTGATGACTCAAACAAATGCTGTTTAAAATGTTTGATTTCAAACAGATAGTAAATTGTTCTTTATAATCTGGTAATTTTAATTTATTTGCTTACGACGTTTGGTTTGTTGTTACGCTCAAACATTTAAGCGTTTCAATATTTGAATAAGTAACAGATGCATAGATGGAAAGTGTAAATGCAATATCGTCTTTCTTACATGTATTTCTTTAGCGGTGCATACACTTCTTGTAAATGAAAATAGCTCTTTATATAAAGTTACATATGTGTGTATATATTTATTCATGTACAGGATTTAATACTTAACAAATTCATCGATATGAATTTTGGAACACAGCTGCTAGGCGAAAGTGGTAATGTTGGCTATATTTAGTTTAATTTTGCAGAGCGAAAATTCAGATACCTTCTATTGAGAAATTTTAGAAATAGGTGTTATATATCGATTAGTACATATTCGCCAACTTCAGTTTCTTTTAAAGGGTATAACATGGGCACACCGTCCTATTTAAACATTCGAATGTATTGAATTTGCATTAAATTTGATCCCTTGCCATTAGGCACCAATTAAACAACCCCCCCCCCTTTTTCAGCTTAAGTCTTGAATATTTTTATTTTTTCTAGAATCAAAATCATGTAATGAATTTGGATCAAAATCGGAATAATTATTCTAGACATAAGGTTTAGTATCATTAGATCATGATTTTATCCATCCAGGTTAGGGTATTCTTTCAGTTCACAATATTTGAACATTTTTTTTTTTATTAAACTGAAAGTAATCAAAAGTGATAAATTTCTTGCTTGATGTTATTTTGCACATTTCAGTGCATGTGTGTCACGTGACATCCGTTTCCGACTTAATTTTAAGTTTAGATATTAATAGCATATAAGATGTTTTATTTACACAATAATTGGTTGTTACATGAAAAAAATACGGCACATATTTTCTGCTTGCTGACAACTTTAATTTAATGTTTTCAACTTTAAGTTTCTTTATCGATTCATTTAAAATATGTGGGATGAAAATGCTAAATCCTTCACTTACAACAGGGAATCAATCCATTTCATAATAGTTAATCAAACAGAAATACAACTGAAAAGAGTAAATTAATTTTATTTACCTCTCCCCCCCCCCCCCCCACCACCACCACACACCAGCAAAATTAGACAAGCCGTCAATTATTAGTGGGGGATCTAGACCCCCTCCCTAAGAAAGAGTTGTTTTGGATGGGTGCAAAATCCGCCATAATCGGACCTGTCGGTATTTGGCCGACCGTCGATAAACAAATCCCCCTCCAGAAGGGGGGAATGACTGGGACTGAACAGAATCGTATTTCACTCTAATCACATGGTGATGCCCCCCCCCCCCTGTGCTAAGTAGAATTATCGAAATAGTTGCCCCCTCCCCCATCCGCATTTCTCTTTGTCTGCATCTCTGACTGTCGTACCCTTCCCACCAATGTTTACAAAATTGGCATCACAGCCTAACTATCTCCAACTATCTCATCCTCTCCATTTTTACGTACCAGCTGTCACTTCATTATGCATAAAATGGTCACTCTGACTTTAACAAACCTTTTAATTATAAAATTAGGTTATTGCGTCCTTGACTCCATTTTAGGCAGCTATGTGTAAATATTTGTTTCAACCTCTATATTCATTTACGTGAGAAAGGTTGCTGCATTTTTTTTTCTTTTTTCGATACAATAAGATGTTGTTGGGGCCTGCTGTCATCATGCTCTTCAAAACATGTGCACCTTCCGAAAAAGCAACCATTAATTTTTACTATTTTCAATGAATGAACTTGTATATAGTTTAGTTATCTAAATCTTATCACAGCTTTTATGTTAAACTTGTTTTTATCGCGATGACTATTTTATGCTCGCTGTATGCACTTTTCTAACATAAGTAGAAGCGTTTCTTACCAGCGGGACCCGTGGAAATTCCACGGTGCTTTTTACATCCAATCTGTATAACTTACTGTTTATAATAATAATAATCCTTTTGAAATAAAAAAGTCGTTTTTTTTTCATTTGTCAGCTAAATATTCCTTAAATGAAACAAATGTCTCTATTTATTTAAAATTGTAGCAATTTATTTATTTACTTTTTAAAACGAATATTCTGTTTCGTTGCTGTAAAAATAGTTGTCAGATAACTATTTTTCGAATCAAAAGAATATAACTTGAAATGTATTTAAAATTGTAATGTTTGTCTCCGGGACGATATAATTTGATTTTGGAATATTTTTTTTTTTTAAATGGGTAAAATCAGAATTGATTACTTTAACGACACCATATTAATCTCCAATCACAATCTTTGCTAATCAGACGAACTCATTTTTTTTAATGTGAGAAAGGTGATAACGTACGTACGAATATGGAATGCCTTAGTGTATACATTTTTTTCTAGATCAGACCACTCTACCTCTTGACCATTTTACTTGTCAAAAAGAAATGGCATTAACTTGAACTTAAATGTCACATTTTATTTTACTAAAATCTTGTCAGGATAAATTGCCTTTAAATTCACTGAAAATGATTTTCCTTAATTAATCGAAAAAAGCCTAAGATGGCAATCGCTATATTTTAAAGTTTCCCATCTTTTACGTCTTTAACTTCATATTTATCTTAGATATTTTTTGAATCTTGTTTAAACAGCGCATTTTTTTTCTCGCCCGAATTATAGCAATTACTGTATTGCTTTCACACTAGTTGTGATATCTGAGCACCACTCTGCAGTTGGCTGGTGGGTGTGCAGATAGATATAGCTTTTGCATAAAAGAGAAGGGAAGAGAAATAGTTTGAATGGGTGAGTTCTTCGCTCGTTCGTAATCTTGTTTTGTCTTTTTTTTTTTTTTTTTTGTAAGTTGTGTTACCTCCGTTACTTGAAGGTCAAATGGAGCAATAGAGGGCAACCTTGATTTTGGCTGAATATCAAGGAAATTACTTAATATTTCCTCTGCTAATTTCACTTTGAACCACTGAGAAATGTATTAAAATAATTGAAGGTACTTGTGCACCCCTACAACTATGAATGAAATAATTCGAATGCGTCATTTGAATGTAAAAAAAATAGATACGGGCAGAATGTGTTTTTTTTCTTTCTTTGAAATTATTTAGGGTGAAGGGGGTACATGAACAAATTGACAAATAACGGTGACAATAAAAGTCTAAAGACAAAACTAACCATTCATAATTGACAATTTGAGCGGCAAATGTTTTTGCTTTGCTTTTTAAAGCGTGTATTGCAAGGAGAAACATTTTCAGAAATCCCCCAAAATGATCAAAGAAAAGTATAGCTGACACTTTTTCTAAAATAATAAAAAATAGTCGAATATTTAAAAACAACAACTCCAACCCAACTAGAAAAATAAACGGACTAACAGAAATTGCTTATTTTACTTCGTTAATAGTTCATGGTAATACAGGATGATTCATAAGTCACTTCACTTAGCTATTTAAAATGATTACCATATGAAGCACAAACATACTATGAACTTTTGATAATTGTTATCTTGCTCTCTAATTACTGCTATTTGTTAGGCAATGGAAACGTGATGTGAACAGAAAGCTTCCTTCGCACAACACCATAATCAATCAAATATGCTACAAAGAGTCGTAAATTCCTTGCAAAAAAGAATGGAGCTATGCATGTAGAACGAAGGTGGACATTTTGAAAATTTGCTGTAATTTTAAACTCCCATAAATGAATTTGTTGAATAAACATTCTGTTCTGTATTACCGTATTTTTTAACTTTAGAATTTCAAAAATTAATAAGTGACTTATGATTCTAGCGTTACCTGTCGCTAGTTATTTTTTTTTTTTTTTTTTTTTTTTTTTGTCCAACTTTTCCCCAAGTAGTTATTTAATAATTGTACACAAAGCGAAGCAGAATTTAGTGTTAGGAGTCCGATAAAGGGATTCTCAACCACCAACACGAACTCAAGATTTGTGTTAGGGCTTAAAAAAAAAGGGCATATATATGAATAGTACTCTTTATTTCCTTAAAGTTAAAATTATATTTAAAGCTAGTGTCTTATTTTTTTTGTTGTTAATTTGTTTAGTTTCCTTAAAATATGCAACAAAAGGAAACACGGGCATTTACAACATTGGTATTCTGGTACTAATAAAATGCATTTATATTCACCAACACTACCCCGCATTTCCGAATGGCAGTCGAGAATGCTGGGATCGAGATGAAAACCATAAATTCGGCTTCGCCTCATGTACAATTATTAAATTAATTATTTGTACAGAAAGGTGGAAAGTTAAAGTGGCAACAGTTAAACTCTAAAATACCGATCATAGTTACGTGTTCTGCTTCGGTCTATGCGACCTCCTCAGTCACTACCATGTATCTACTCTAGTTTAGTAAAATGATGGAATAAATTATGCTTCGCAATTGTTCGCTCTTGTTATTTATTTAGATATATCACATTCATATAAAATCATAGAATTAAGCCAATATTTTATCTTTTCATATAAATTATCATCTCTGATGACCGAAAGAAACAAAATGCTCGCCGTTGATTTAAAAAAAATAAATAAATAAATAAACAAACAAAAAAAAAATATATAAATATGAGAGAGGGAATGATTTATTTCTAGAAAAAGGCACGTGCTTTATTCCTAACTTTTGCGCGACAGGGTGTATATATAAAGTGGATTTCACATTTGTAGTGTCAATTAGAAAAATGTTACAATTAACTTTACGTTAGCGTGTATTTAAAAAAAAAATTATATATATATATATAAGACCTCGACTACAGCTTTTCTGAAATACCCGTTTTGTTTTTATTCTATATCTTAGCAGATTGGAATCGATCGGAGTTGTAACGTTCAATAAAACTTTCGTACTTCATTTTTCTGATGAATCATTTGCTGAATACTCCCGCATTCACATGATTTTTGTACGTTTTCTTAGAACCATTTTAGTCTCGCCGAGATTCGGTAAACATAATTTCCTATGTTCATAAATCTGACTTTCTATGAATGTGAAATGAAACTGGTTCATAACATGTTCTCAATTTCATGCATAGTTTGAATATTTGCAAGTTTATAAAGTTCAGAGTAAACACTTTCGTTTCTTCAGTGTTCCCGTATTTTAAAGTTAGTTTGCGAAGTGTCATAATAGTTTGCAAGTTAATAGACCTCCACGGTGAAGGTGGAGTAGTATTGACCGATATTCGGTCTGGCGTAACAGTTACGAAATACTATCATAAATAATTATGAAACATTGCCTTTTTGTGTCAGTAATTCACAATTCACTATCTTGTTTGGCCAAGTGTTTAAAAAAAAAAATATTTTAGTATTCTGTCAGCCGTAAAGGCAAAAAAAAATTGAACTTAAGTATTATGTCCGATTTCGTTGTAATTGAAACGCCCCGAATAACAAGTGAAATGCTTTCCCTTAAAATCTTTCAGAATGTTTTAGATGGGGAGCGATGGACCTGTGGCGCAACGGATAAAGTGCTATGTTTAATCGGTACTAAGTGACAATATTTCAGGTTTAAGATTCAATCCTCAGTACAGTCGATAATAGAATACAATTAAGAATTACGTTGGACTTCTACCCTCGTGGATGAAATAAAGTGTTGAGTTCGAAATTCGGTACAGATTCTCGAGTTCGACAAGACACATCTGAAGGTCGGAAGTTACATCGGCCGAAACGTGGGAATAATATCAAAGATGAGAACAGTAGTTCGAATAATCCAAATAGAATTTCTTTTATTAGGTATAGCAATATTATCAATCCGTTTTGTTTTAGCATAGTCTGTTGAGCCCATAGATATATCTTCTATTGTTAATTTTTTTAGCATAGTCTGTTGAGCCCATAGATATATCTTCTATTGTTAATTTAAATATATAATCCCACTTTAATTTGTTTATACTTATTTCAATGAAGGAAATTAACTAGTAGATATTTACCATGTTAACCCCTTTTTTTTTTTAGTATTTGGTGTTTTTTGTTCTAGCAATAATTCTATACAAGTCTAGATTTAAGCGAATTCCTCTATCTAAATAATCAAGAAACTAGTTTTGATGTGGATTCTTTTTTTTCTTTTTGCTTGTCAACTAAATCTTTAAAATACTAGGGGAAAAAGTCCAGTTTAACATAGTTTATTCCATACTTTTTATGATGCGACACTTATATTTGAATTAAAAAAAAAATTATTTTTTAATTAAAATTTTTTAAATTTTTTTTTTCTTTTTTTAGATGAAAGTATTTCTATCTTATTTTTTATGGATAAATAAATATCAAAATATGGTTAAAAAAAACGGTAAATAGAACCCAGTTAAATGTCGCACTGACACAAAGGATGTGAAATATACTTTGAATCCGATAACAATGACACATTGAGACTATTTTTATTTTACTGTTGGGTCACCACTTATCAAGGCCAAGAGCCACGCGAGGATAAGGCTTAATGAGACAAGATTATCAGCCGAAAGATGAGGAACACTACGGGAGTACTAACATTGATCAAGATATGAGCTGCGTCTGATTACTCATAGGCGATTTATGACAATAATCTGAAATTGGATTTGAAGACTAAGAATCGTTATTTTTTTTTTTTTTGAAAAAAAAAAAATAACGCAGTGTAAAGTGTTATCAACGAGCTTGACAAAACACAAACAAATGACTTCTAATTCTTATGGGGTTATGGTTCGCTGACATTGACAGTTTTTCGATGAATAAAATTGTACGCCGATGTCATTTTTCTGTCTCTAACAACGATTATCTAGGAATTTTATTTTCTGATATGATTTTCTTATTAGATTATCTTTTTTGTTTTGTCTGTTTTATTCCTTGTTCGATTTTATTTCGATGAACAAAAGCATATCTTGCTTCAAGCACAACCCCTTTTTTTCAACGAGTGTCGATAATAATGATCTACTAATTCAGTCGAGCTGTTTATGACTTTACATTGCTTTCAATTAACAGGTGAACCTTTGCTTTTTTTTTTCTTTCTCGCGTGTTATGAAGAAACTATAGCTGAGATTTTGCTAATTTGGGAGGAATTTTAGTTTATACAAAACGTAGACAAATAACAATTGTGAAATGCCATTCTTTATCCCTGTAAAATTTATAAATATATCGACTATATCCCTTTATGAAGTTGGCATTTATCGCACTGGCAGCGAGATTAAGATGTCAAATTTTTATTCAAAATAGAACGGCTTTCTAATATATTTATCATTTGTATGCGATTGACGTCATAAGGTAACTAATTTGCATATTGCTTTGCAAAAGGACGTCTCATTAATTCACTATTCATTCTTATTTTCTAGTTCAATTATTAAACAGTTTTATTGCGCATATAAAAAAAAACTCTCGTGGATAGAAAATTAGCATTCTAGGCGAAACGAGTCTTTTCGGTATTTTTTAGTCGATCGTTTTTTGGACATTGCGATTCTTGGTTTCCTCAATTTTCCCGGGCAACGCCAGGACCCGGCTAGCACTAGTGTAAAATAAGTCTGACGGACTACGATTGTTTGTTTATATTTATTTAAATTAAGCCTTGGATTTCTCTATTAGTAAAAATAAAAACAAAAAAAAAACAAGCAAACTTCCAACTTGTTCTTGTTAATTTATACATGTATTCTTTCATTTAACATTTATATATCGCAAATGACCCGAAAATCGGTTAGGAATAATACAAATAATCACAGGAAACATTTCATCTTAATTTAATAATTCTGTTTGTTTTAGATATTATTAGATATTTCTGAATTCAGTGAATTTTGCAATTTTCAAAATATATTCATTTTCATTTTTTTTTTTTAAACTGACGTTTATTAATCTCTAAGATTTACTCTATTACTATTCGTATCAATGTTCTTTTTCAGCAGTCATAATTTTGTTTGATTGTATCTATCGAATATTCAATAACAAATCAATTTATTAACCATTTTCTCGTCAGTTATTATAGTCTTTACTAGCGATCATTCCACTTATTACGCAGAATAGAATAACAATTACTTCATGGAAAACGGCTAAGAAAATTTGGTTAGATTAAAAACACAGCGTATCACAGGACGCTATTAAAACTTAATCAGAAAATGCAAATCGTTAACACTGAAAATGTATTCTGTAAAGTTTTGGTAAATAGGTGTTAGGGTTAGGGTGTGTAGACACTAACACAGATAGCGCCATTAGAAAGCTGAAGGTGTCATTTCATTATTTCAAAATCAAACAATTAAAAAACTTTCTCGTCTTCGTTTTATTATCTTTACTAGTAAAAACATGCTCCCAGATGGGGCCATATTTTTACTAGTCTTAGGGGATGGTATTATGACAAACGAACATATACTGCACTGCCCTCCCCTAAAGAAAGTAATGGCTGCGAGGATAGTCTCACAACAGGAACTACACCACGTCCTTCCTGAATTGAGCATTGCAGATAGTACATTAGTTTGAAATCGTAAAGCGAATTAAGCATTGCAAATAGTACAAATGTACAAACTATTAGAAATAGTATAGTTTCGGTTCCAGATCTCAATTAGTAACAGATTAGTATCTTTAAAGATGAACATATGATCATAATATCGCCCTGTTCATTTTGCAGGTAATACAGGATCTTCATCTAATTTAGTTGATCTCTTTCCAATTATATATAAAGTGTCGAATCGGTCAGGTCATGAATTCTTTTATGCAATCCGAACTTTATTGTTCGTGTGTTGTCGTATATTAAAGACATTGAAGTCTCAGGAATTTTAATTTTCTCATTCTAACTTTTTGTAATATTTATTTTATTGTTTTCTTAATCTTTTAAACTTCTATTCTTGGATGCAAATCGAAACATCCTGACCTGAATTGGCTATTAATAATTCACTCAAAGCGATATCTAAGAATTAAAATTAAATAAATACCGTAATCTGATTTTTAATTTCTTTGAGGAATACCTTTTTCTTGAAATCGAAATTCTATAGGAGATTAGGTGATTAAGTGTTGATTTTAATGACATTTTGTGCTTAAAATACGGATTATGTCATTGTTTTTTTTTTTTATAGAAAAACTGCAATGTTATTTGATGAGATAAAAACGTAATACAAACGAATATATCTAAGAAAAGTTTTGTTTTCGCTTAAAGCGACTCGTAATTCAAATTAAATGTTTTTAATAAACTAGCGTTTAAGTGTTCTTTGTCATAAGCAATTCAATCCTGCCATGTTTCGAAATAATGACAAGTTAGTATAAATCAAATGGGCATGTTTCTTCCCTTCAATAGATTTTCGAACAAGTGAATGATTCTAGTACTAACCCCCCCCCCTCATGTCCGATTCACGGTTTTAAATTCCTACAGTAAATCGCGTTTCTGTTAATTGGGTGACTAATTCACATGTGGTTAATATTCCAATACAACATATTCGTAATACGTAATTAGTGTTAATCATTTAGCGAGATGATGATAAAAATACTCGTCGTTAAATACGAAGATGAATCATTGTTTGAAACACTGAGCAGGATGTTGATCTGTTTGATATAAAATGTTCAATGTGAGAAAATAATAGGTTACTAATTTAACTATTTTTGTTTTAAAATTAACTTTTAGTTTCGACAGTGTTTGACATGCTTGGTTTTATTAGTCCAATTTTTATTTTTTACATTGCTACTTTTTTACATTGCTACTTTTTTACATTGCTACTTTATAGCTCAGTAAAAAAAAATGTAAACTAAACTAATAGTCGACATCCTATGATTTTTGTGTCTGATATTTATTTACTCCCTCGCTAGGAGTTAGGCACAAGGCCAGTTTTATCTTACTCCCACAAGTAAGATGTGACCCCAAGCTCGGGTCGAGAAAGTGGGGTTTTAAAAGCCAGCGCTCGAGGTGAGCACTCTGGCCATTTAAAAATTGCCTGGGCAGCCCCGTCGGCATTCCCCGGTAGGGGCGCCTCAGACAGTAAGCAATAAACTTACTCCTCTCCAAAGAGGGAAGGCGAAGCCTGGGAGGGTGGACCTCCTAGAACTGCACAGGACAGGCGTGCAGTATCCATCGGAACAGATACTACACTTTGATCTTAGCCAAAAGGCCGAATGGAGTTATAAAGATAACTGATTAGACAAATACTTAGGTGACACACAAATATAATTAGTTAGCAAAACTAATTGCGCAATAATTTAACTAAAAAGCGAACTACAGTATGTTATATATATATATATATATGCATACATAACATTATTTTAGCAGATTTGTGCTACAATTATCAGGTTGAGAAAATCTTTTCGATACAAATGTAAATTTCTCTACTTGTATATAAATTAGGTATTTGTACACGCTTAGTGAATCACTAATTAACCGATCATTATTAATTTTGAAACAACGCAGCTTGGCGTAAGGGTAGGTAATATGGGCTACATTTAGTTTAATGCAAAGGAGGCAAAGAGGGGGTGAAAGTCTTTCGTGAAAATTCAGATAACTCCGATATTTATGAAATTTTAACAATAGGTATTAGACATCAATCAATAAATATTCCTCAATTTAAGGTTCTTTTTATTTGAATTTTATTTTTAGGAAGAGATAAAACAAACTCCTATTTAAAAAATCGTATTTGCACTGAATTGAGTCATTAGACACCAATTAAGCAAAATTCCCATAATTTCAATTTCTTTAAATTTAAAAAATCTTCTTAGAATAAAAACTAATGGTTTATGATCAAAATTAAAATGATTCCATACAAAAGATTTAGTATTGTATTTTGACTTTTAATATCCGTAAGGGGACATAAAAAGTGCTGCATAACTTTTACGTTCGTAGAATTAATTTTACCCGTCATGCAACGGATATTCTCGTTTGTGTATATTCCCTTTGACTAGTCATATTCAGATCGTGATCGTCTTTTTTTTAACATCCGAGTTGCAAACGATTACAAAATGTTTCAGTTTATTATTGATAAACATGTCTCTTAATGAAGGCGCCAGACGACAGTTGTAGGTCATGTTACAAAATTTTCTCGCCGCCGTCTCTGTTCAGGACGACACGATTGCAACTATATTATTTATAAACATTCTGTATCTGGCTCATCAGTGTGCACGATCGCATGTGTAGACCCCACTCCCCCCTGATTATCCTTTTACACATATGTAGCACAAACGAATGGAATGCGTACATATGTCAAATGCTGTTCACTCCAACTACTCGCCTCTTTACAATCACTTTTCTCTTCTGCTCTTTTATTTATGTACGCGACAATTTCAGTTTATTGTTAGCTAAGAAAACTACCCATTCTCGTAGATTTATCATAAATGAAACGAAGAATTCACCCATGACCATTTACTGCTGTTTCAAATCCATTCAGCTCACCGACGAATGAATATTGCCCAGGTTTCGTCAGTTTTTCGTCAAACATTTGCATATAGTTCTCACTGTTAGATACCTTAGCATTCTAACATCCGTGGTAACGAAAACTCCAACAAAGAAGCAAAAATGCACTGAAGATAACCCGATCAAATATAAAGATACCGCACACCGATCTTAGGCCAAGTATCAAAAAACTAATCATGGACAAAGGAATGGAACCCACACTATTATTAATAAATAATAATAAACTCCATAGTGTCCAATAAGACATCAAAGAATGACAAAATGGATATACAGAAATAATTTAAAAAAATATCAGTACAAGCCCGTCTTGGCTACACTTATATTACCTACATATACATACTCAAAAATGAAAATCCACCTATGTTATACATGTAATAAATAATATATACTGTTGAACATATATTTATAGAATGAATGCATTTAATTCTTAAACACGACAAATATTACCTGGCAGACAATATGAATCAATTATTTAACAGTATCGAGCTAAATAACATTTTTTTAAGGAAACTAAGATATTCGAAAATCTAAATCTAAAAAAACTTTGATAAAATAATCTCCATCTGAAGTTCATCCAAAAACCATGACGTCCGTTCAAATCTTTGTTGCATAAAATGACCTTACAAGAGTTGATATGCCGTCAAACAAAACAATCAAATCATAATTTTCACTATTTGTTAGAAGTTTACCAATGTCGTTGGATCATCGGTACTTAAAAAAAGAATATTACATTTTTTAATCACTTTGTTTAAATGCCTTCCTAGTGATTAAACACTCATAATCAAGATCTGAATCTATCTACAGAAAATCTCTCCGCCGAGTACAATGGAGAAGTTGTCTTGTTAACGGCTCAACCGGATTAACTCGTAGAATTGATGTTATTATATGAAGTCGTGGGAATTGTAATCGAATAAATATCGCTCGATAATGTTACTTGACGTAACGTTTACAAAAATAAACCCTCAAATAATCTATTTAATTACTATTAAAAAGTTATGATTTTGGAATTTCTCTGTTCGTACGTAAATATAAACCAGTGATTGGTTGACAAAAGGAATAGGCAGAGTACACAATACTAAGGTAGTAGTTTTACGATGCGAATACCAAAGTTCGAATCTCATAAGTCTAAAGGATTTTTTTTAACTGGATATGTTTTATACATTAAAAAAAATACTCAAGATAAAAATATTTAATGTTTAAGTGACTTTATGATCCACAAAAAAAGTAGACATAATTGATATTCGGCATTAGTTCAAAGCGAATTTGTGCTAAAAAAAATAATTTCTATTTTTTTTTTTTTTCAGTAAAAACAATACGTATCTCCATCGTAGTTACTTACTCTCGTGCAAATTCTAAGTAACGTATTTTTTAAATGAAATTTCAAAATTATTATTTTTCAATGCCATTACATATTTTAACTCTCCCAAATACCCTGTTCGTTGGTCCTAATAGTTCGCATTACATGATTCGCAATACTAAGTTCAAATTCTATCGGTCTTATTTTGTTCAATTAAAATATGAACCCCCATCATCACCAATGAGTAAAATAGACACGCGTTCAATTAATTAACACTAAATATTGCGCATTATTTGAATTCTTTCGACTACGGATATCGTGATTGTTATTTTCATAACGTTTCGGCCGATGTAACCTCAGACTTTCACGTATTTTTAAGACTCTGGAACCTATACGGAATTCTAGCTGAACTTTTAATTTCTACCACAGATAGATTGTTCTCGTTCCGTCAGCTATGGCCGAATATGTGTTACGTAATTATGTTATTAGTTATCGACTGTAGTAAGGACTGAACCCTCAACCTCCAGGAGACTGTTACTTAGAACTGATTATTAATCAACGCATTTATCCGTTGCGCAACGGGTCTGGAAAATTCCCAAACTAGATATTGTTCTGGCATAAAATCACTCTAAATGGGGTTGGTATGCCGTAAAATAAACCAAAGCCAAATGCCCATATTTGGAACATTTAAAAAAAATTGTCTTGTGCGCATTCATTTTTTAAAATATCAAAATGAATTTCTTCAAGATTTTTTTCACAAGATCTTTTTATTCACCAGAGTTGTTTTGAGATATCGGATACTCACATTTTCTTGAATAGGCTATTATCAACTATTATCAGATAGTATCCGCGATATTCTTTTTTATAGCACTAGCAGTGGATTTCTCTAACCAATCTTTTGAAAATTGCTTTGCATCCTGTGTAAATTTTAGTCATTTATAAAATGTTATAACAATGACTATTTTGTTCAGTCAAATGTTGAACCCCGAAGTTCTTAAAATAGTAAAAAAAAAATTTAAAAAATGGAAGCATTCTCTCTAGCAATACTATTTCATTTTCTTTTTACTACATTCATTGCCAAGGTAAACTTCTGTATTGCAGTTTGGTTTAGCTTCGAATATCATTCGTGTATGTGTGAAATGATTGAGTGTTTATCAATCCTTTATTACGTGTCTCCGTTTCAGAGTACACGCATTTTTAGTTCATGATTTTATAACGAACACTCATTGATCAGCTATCAATTCAACGTGTACTCTTTCCGAGGGGCGGAGTTAGATTGAATAGCTTTCATTCAAAACTAGTAGTAATGTAATATGTAATACGAAGTTGATTAACTGTAAAACCGATTTCATCATTTTGCTTAGATTCGACATCACATACGTCTTATATGTGATGTCGAATCTAAGCAAGTTTCAGTTTAATATAATGAAGTGACATAAACATTTTTTTTTATAAGTTTGTAATAAAATAAAGACATTACATGTAATTCTGTTCAAAATTTATTTCTATCAAGAATGTAACTAAACTAAAAACGTTGATACCGACCCATATTTGATATTTTCTTAGTCAAAGCAATAGACGAATGACGTCAGCAAACCAACATTGTTTTCACGGACTCAAATGAGATGTTGAGATTAGACTTTTATTTTTTGTGTTCAAATCGACTTTGGTATAAGGTGAACCTTTCTAAACAATACTTGTAATATTTAAAGGTGGCATGGTTTTATCAAACGTTCATCACATTTACCATCCATTATAAGCACTCGAATATCATGAACCCTTTTAAAAGCAGGTTTTACATGATAAATATTTAATTACACTAGTAAGAAAAAAATTACCCATATCTGAATTAAACTGTACAAGAATCCGTTTTTGTTTTTTCTGACATGGTGTTAATAGCTTTGTAAATATATATTTAGACTTCAAAATATTCGCAAATATCTTATGGAGAACATTTCGGAGAGTATAAGGCATTACACACCGATGAATATTGAATATATTAAATAATTTTGTATGTCATAATTTAACTAAATGTAAGTAAAATATGAATCTAGTTTTATATGATGATATTTTGATTATTAAAACTAAAACGTTTTGTTAATTTGCAAGGATCTTTTATCTGGAGTAAAACGTTCATTTCGGAGTTTATAAATTAGCAATTGTTATACGTATAACAATGCAAACATTTCTTGCGCTAAATGAGCGAATGTGTCGAAATAGAAGCACGAGGTTTACACTTAAATCGTTTGAAGGATTCCTGTTTCGACTAATGTGATTATTTCCCTCATTTTCAATGCATTCTACAACTATTAGCCCACATCATGCAATTAATCACTTCCTGATGACTTGTGTAAACCCATGTGCTGCTTTTAACATTGCACACATTTTCGATGTGACAGCATTTTTTTTTTAACGTATTCAGTTATCATATGAAAATACAAAGTAAATGATTACGAAATGGATCTCTAGTGTTATGGTATTCCCCCTATTTAGATATACAATATAATCTCTCGATATGTATATAATGATTTAACTGTAATCCACCCGGAGTTGAGTATTGATTTACTCCTCTCCAGGAGTTAGGCACAAGGCCAGTGTTTATCTTACTCCCACAAGTAAGATGTGACCCAAGGTCGGGTCGGGGAAAGTGGGGTTTAAAAATTGCCTGGGGCAGCCCCGTCGGCATTCCCGGTAAGCAATAAACTTACTCCTCCCCAAAGAGGGGAGACAAAGCCTGGGAAGGTGGACCGCACAGAACAGACCCATTTACAGGTGTAAATCAAGCCCCAAAGGCCAAGACAACACCAGTATGGGGTCCAGTATCCATCGTAACAGATACTACACTTTGATCTTAGCCAAAAGGCCGAGTTGAGTAGCAGACTTCAGATCGGTATATAACAGTCGAGGTCAACTCGGCGGCCTTTTATTTGTCGGGCTGAGGTATTAGTCCTAGATTCACCCTCCCAGGCCTTGCTTTGCCTTTCCTCTTTGGGGAGGAGTTAGTTTATTGCCTGAGGCGCCTCGACCGTGTAATGCCGACGGGGCGGCCCAGACAACTTTTAAGACACCAGAGTGCCCCTCCCCCTTCTTTTTATTTTTTTATTTTTTATTTTTTTAAGAGACGCTGGCTTACTCTCCCCACATACCGGCCTTGTATCATATCATACTTATGATGGCAAAGTGGTTAACGACGCGGACTGAGGACCTGGGTGTGCCGTGTTCGAATCCAGTTCGTTCCACAAACACTTTCACCAAACCCACATCTGATCTTGTGTCTAACCTCCTGGAAAGGATGTAAATGAAATATTTATGTGGGAAGTATGTAAATGTCGAATGGCAGAAGCTGCACTGACGACATTGCATTACTGTTTCTTCATTGCCTTATTCTTCTTTTCAACATATGTGCTTGTCTTATTCATTTATGATACCCCGTCGAGAGTATAACAGTTAATGCATAATAAATTGAAAAGTATAGCATTTTGTGATCTTATATGTGATCAATACAATTTATTAGAATCTCTCCAATATTACTTACATTGGTCCGAATATTGCTTATGGTGCATTCATGTTTTCCTATATTTTAACATCTTTCCCCATAATTATGAATTGACAAAGTGTCATTTATCCCGCATGGTGGCTTTCAATTTTAGTATTTGATATGCACCTTGTCACTTCGTCCACTGGTTTGTATTTTAATAAGTGTATTTAAAGACAACTCGGCGTATACAAACTGTTATCACTTAGATATTAAAGTGATTAATATACAGTTTCGAATATACTCTAGAATGTTTGCATCATATCATGTATTTTCTAAGCATACATTTCTTAGTCATATGAATCATAATTACATAATTTTATAGTCTTAATATATCAAGCCTACATGTTCTATAGCAACTGATCGATTGATTTTTATCTAAATATTGGTTTAATATGCTGTTTGTTTCCGCGTATATTCTTTAAAACTCATGATCTAATTTTGATCGCTAGTATGTATATTGCAATATTTCTATCTATCTAGATCTGAGGACACCGTCAGACAGACAATCAGACAGACAGTCAACCTTTTGGAAAGGTATGTTAGATCATTTCAAGTATCAATTTTATTGTTCTGGACCTTTTTTCTTTCTATAGTCCCAAACTCTTATTCTAAGACATCTGAAAACGAATGCATTTCCTATTTTGTCTCTCTTCTCGACTTTCAAAGCTTTAACTTGGCTCACTCCATTATTTCATTGTTTTCGTCTTTCAAATATCTTTTCATGTTCCTATCAGTTTGCTTTTGAAAAGATTTATCAATTGGCTTTAAGATTATTTCAAAAGTTTGAATACAATATTTGTAAAGTCTTAATTTGCTGTAATGGGAAATAATAAATTCTTCAATGTGAGTGTTCTGTTATTACGAAATTGAAGAGACGTTAGTATATTGCCACACTATAAAGGAAGTGTTGCTTACATAACTTATTTGGGTAATTGTTATTTTCAATGAAATTTGGAAGGGAGAAAGTTAAATTCATTAATGATTTATTTACTACATACATACAAAATACTTCCTCTATTTATGTTTTTGTTGTGAGAAATGTTGTAAAATGTTGTCCTGTTTTGTGATGTATTTCTGTGTATGTATTTACTCGGGTCAATAGAGGTTACATTTTGATCCTCCCTTCCTCGGCAAGTTTACAATGATTTCTGTCTTCAATGCATTCGAACTTTGATTCGTCTAATTTTATATTTCCAAAATTAACTTTAATTTGTATTTAATCAATACAAGCAATTAATACAGAAAACTGAAATCGGCCTTTTGGCCAAGATCAAAGTGTAGTATCTGTTCCGATGGATACTACACTTTATAGACCGGTATCGTCTTGGCCTTCGGGTCTTAATTCCGCCGGTCAGTGGGTTTGTCCTGTGCAGTTCTAGGAGATCCACCCTCCCAGGCTTTGCCTCCCGTCTTTGGGGTGGAGTGAGTTTATCGCTTACTGCCTGAGGCGCCCCTACCGGGGAATGCCGACGGGGCTGCCCAGGCATTTTTTGTATGGTCAGAGTACTCGCCTTCTCGAGCGCTGGCTTTTCAAATCCTACTTTCCCGACCTTGTGTCACATCTTACCTTGTGGGAGGAAGATAAATAAAATAGTCACATTGAAATGAAGAATTGTAACAACGCTGCATTTTACTTGCACTTCTGCAAGTTTTTGTTCACTTCCTAAGTAAATGCAGTGTAAATGTGCTGATATCTAATTGGAATACTTTGTCATTTGTCGATGCAAATTAGTTCTCAAAGTATTTCAATCTGCAAAAGAATTAAATGTTCATTAATTTCCCGAGTGACTTACGCATGCGATTTATTAAAAAATATTTAACTTCTATAACTTCAAAGTTCAACTTATTAAACAAATTCTAAATTCTGAGGTTTATAATTGCTTTGCCTTTTCGCTGTAATATCGGTTAATATAATGGATAATGGTGTTCTAAATGATAATAGCAATCTAACAAAATACAATAATTGATACTTGAAATGCTTTGCTGTGCCAAGACATTCAAACTGCATATCCATGTTTTTACTTCGATTTTTTAAAGTTTTTCTGTCACACTTGTAAATTGTTTGGGTAAAACGTATTTTTATATAGCAAGCAAATGGCAGAAGCCATTGTTGGTCTTTTTAGCCTAGTTGATATAAAGTTTCTTATTCAACAGAAATATGAACGCTTTTGTGTTCAAGTACTTGAGGATAAACAATTCATCAGTGTTTTAACACGTGAAATTGTTCAACTGAATCCCTATAATTCATAAAACAATACACAATTTGTAACACATTGTTTAAAAGATCAAAATTACATTCGTACGATCAACGAATTTAATATTACACCGATGCTTCGTTTTTAAAATGTCTCCAAGGAAAGGTTTTATATGGTTTTTATTTGAGATGTAGCCATTGTTGCAACCACATTTCTGTGCTGATTTTTTATATTATTGAAGACTATTAACAAAACTTATGCTTCGCCAGTGTTCTCACTTTTATTCATATAAAAGCATAGAATTACGCTACTAATTTAATTTTTCATATATAAAAAATTATCATTTCTGATGACCTAAAAATCCCCACCGTTGGCCTGTTATCTAAAGTGGGAGATTTCTGAATTCATTTCAGGCAGTGGAGTGGTGTCTGATGTTGTTGCTTTGTAGTTTCCTCTCACGACTTGAAATGATTTCGTCCGGGGGCTAGAAAAACGCACGTGTTTTACTCTAACTTTTGTGTGATGGGACAGATTTATATTTATTTATATACAAATAAATACACGTTGGTCTTTATTATACAGTGGGAGATTGTATTTTTTTTTCAATAAGCCTTCTATTTCAGCTTAAAGAAACATTAAAATTTGTCTTGAAATTATTTGCATTTTTAAAGAACTGTAATATTCCAAATTCATCCTGCTGGCTTGTAACGGTTTATTTATCTTTCCTTAAGCCAAGGCTTTTCAAAGATTAAAATCTTATCAGGAATTACATAGATGGATAAGTTGGCAGTAGAAAAGCAACTGGACAGACTCCATATTTTTACACGCACACACTTACTCTACAGTAGTTTATATTTTTTTAAACTTTTAAATTTTGGCGTTTCCACGGCCAACTTATCCATCTATGTAATTCCCCTGATAAGATTTTAATCTTTGAAAAGCCTTAGATTAAAGAAAGAAAAATAAACATGTTTTTACTGTGTACACCTTGCATTGAACAATCGAAGTTGAAATAGATTTGTCATTCGTACATATTTATCCCTCTTTCATTTATCTTTATAATTGTTCTCTCATATATTGAGCTTAAACTATTTCACTATAGGTTCTATCCTCTAAAAGTACACTTTTAGTTTTATTTTATATATATATAGAATATATATATATATATATATATATATATATAAATAATTACACACACTAATTACTGCCGTATATTAAGAGAGGAAAAATAACTCTTCAGGTCATTCTGAAGCTTTAAATACACCATTACACCAACTCTCCCATTTATTTGGCCTCAATAAAAAAAAATGTGAACATTCATACATTCGTTTGCATTTTAGCATTTAATGTAGATATAATAATTATACCATGCTCTCTTTAAATTTAATTATTTTCTAACCCAAAAGATTCTATGAAGTTTTCTTAATGTTATAATGTTTAAAATCGGTGTACTTAGACATTTTGTTAATGTCGACAGCATAAAATGAACTGTCGTTAAAACTGAAACCAAAATTGTTTCTAACCAACTTTTCTTTCATTTTCAGATGCTTGTGGACTTTCAGATGTGGCTCATATTGAAGGACTACAAGAAAAATCTCAGTGTGCTCTTGAGGAATATGTCCGAAGTCAGTACCCAAACCAACCAACGCGTTTTGGAAAATTACTACTCCGGTTACCCTCTCTGCGTACAGTGAGTGCTCAAGTAATCGAACAGTTGTTTTTCGTACGTTTGGTGGGCAAAACTCCCATCGAAACATTAATCAGAGACATGCTACTCAGTGGGGGCTCGTTTAACTGGCCTTATATGGCTATACAATGAATGTTGGATTATACTTAATCTTTTGTCAGTCACCCTAATACTACCCACTCATCTATTTCCAAGCAAATCTGGTTCGAAATGAATAAAGAAAACAAAGAAAAACTAAAATATTAAAATATAAGAATAACTCCAAGGAAAACGACCACAGAAACTACTTTAGTGCTGGAAGGAAAAGTCCAACACTGAAAACCGTTAAATTGGAAGTTTCTGGATACAAAATGTTTTTGGTGGAATTTCATGGAACTGGATTTGATAACTGAAAGGTGAAATATGGCTGGTGGTGGCTATAGTAAAGGTGCAGAGACAGTTAATCAAAAGATTAACAGAAAACCAATGAATTTGTTCTCGGTCAGGAAAGAGTTTTTTTAATGGGAAACAGATGAATTCTTTTAATTCTGACCACGGACACTTTTTTTTTTTTAAATGAAGGACTGTAAATGTACTTGCATCTATAGTATGTGCATGTCTATACAGATCAATGCACATGCAAATAAAAATGACCTGCATATGTGAGGTAGACTGTATGAAAGTGTCTGTATGTGTGCATGAATAAGTACATGTGTATATATAAATACATCAGTGTGGTATATGAATGACTCATAACGAATACAACAAAAACAAAATAAAACAAGGCAGCTGGAGAAAGACTATAATGAAATGAGAATCATGATTGACAACAGATTTAAAAAATTCTCTTAAGAAACATGTGACAGCAAAAGCTAACGAGAACTTAGTTGTGTTTAGAGATTTTTGTCTAAAAAGGATGGCCCAAATCTCCATTCATATCTTGCAACAGATCAAGAGTGTGATGACGTAATATTTCAACTTTACATAACACAAACATTCATTACGTGAATGAAAAACAACACACAAAAAAAAGCACAGACTGAACATACGTGAAATAACTCTCATCGATACAAATACAGATCTATACCAGTGCATCTAAGCGTTGGCTACAAGTGCATAGAAATGAATGGGGATTCATTTTTAGAACAAAAATGTATGAATCAACCAGCAAATACTGAATGTTTTCAAACTCTTTCTCCAAGCCTTTTATGAACATTTCATTCTCACTCTTCTCAAAAATGGAGTTTCCTGGTTACGATAATTAGTTTTATCTCCATCCCTCAAATCTTATTTAAATTTTTCCCTTTCTCCAAAATATCAAAACTGGATAAGGTGTTAGTTTTTTTTTTCTCTCTGTCTTTCAACATGAAGAGAGATGGAAGGAGTTCTTCACTTGTACATAGAAAAGTGGAATAAACAGTGATGGCATGCCGCACTCAATTACACATTATCAAAAATTAAGAATAAAAACTGTATTCAATATTGATTCTTGAAACTTGTTGTTTTCGAATATTTAAAGAGATATACTATATAATATATATGTAAGTGTATATATATTGTATTAATGTTTTTTTTTTTTTTTTTTTTTTTTTTTTTTTCTTTAGAAACTGGTGAGTTTATCAAGGTGCCATTCCACCACCCTGTCATTGTTTGATGACGTTTTCTCTAATGTTGAAATGTCACTATCCCACTAACATTATTTTCGTACATCAGTAAGATGTTATGGTGATATTTTACTACAGACGTCAAAAATGTATAACGAAATATAAGGAACTCCCACTCGTTCATAATCTGAATCTAATTAAAAAAATACAAAAAGATAGGACAAATATGACCTATATTTTAATTTTCTTTAATTAAACAAAAAATAATGAAATATAAAACATTAAAATCTTCAAAGATGATAACATCTTTTGCATCAGAAAAGCTACTGCATTCATCTAAAACTTAAATACATTTTCTAAATCATCAATATTAACCTTTTATTCTATAAATATTTAGAAAAAAAATACTTAGTTTTTTTTTTCAATCTTTTTCTAAATTATTTCAAAAGTCATTTTAATAATCATTGCTAATAATAAATATAAAGCAAACCGTTCGTTTAATCATGGACTGATTTCATTCTTCATTTTTAATGTTTATTTTTAGCATAAGTTAATGTCACCATTGATCTCTACATGACTATATCAACAACTGAGTCGAGCACTTGCAATAATTTCATGTGATATTCCATAAGTGCTTATATCATTACGATATATATATATATATAGACATTTATATCAGAGTGAATGTGTGTTATCATAATCTTGTTTATCAATTGTGGCAGGTTAATTCTACAAGAGAACCATTTCAAGCACATCACTTCTGCAAAGTTCTAAATGTTACATTTGACACATGTACACTCACAGCCAACTATTGAGAATAACTCTACCTGCTAGTATTAAAGCAATGATGATTTTTTTTAAGATTGCAGATTTCTGAATGCTGTATTGATATTGTAATCTGTGTAAAATGGATCCATTGTGTGTTATTTGAAGTACTGAGAGAATGGCAATCAGATCCCATCTATTCGGTTAACCTTGAAACCAATTTGTTTATTTTTATCGCTAACTATATACATTCTTTTAAGATTTTTAGTGTACTTGTCATTGTGGTGATATTTTTTTTTAATTTCATATACCATATAAATTAAAGCAAATATACACAATTAAAAATTAATTTGTAATATACATGTATTTATTTATGCAATATTTTATAAAAAAAAAAATTTGTATGAAAATCTGGAAATTCTATATAAATAGGAGAATAAATCTTTACTATTTTGCATTTTTTTCTTTTTTCCTTTTTACATTATGAAGTGAAATTCATCAATGTTGCTCCATCCGTATGAATGTATATGATTCTTGTAAATAAGTTTTTTTTAATTTTTATTTTTTAAAAAGTTTTCTAAAATTAAAATTGATCAATTTTATTATCAGACGTTAATTTCCTTTGTGGCGGTATTTTGTTCACTTTTGTAGCATTTTGTTATCCATGGCTTTACTATTAGTTACCATTTATCAAGGCCGAGAGGCACTCGAGGATAAGGGTTGCTGAGGCTGGAATGATTTCCAAGCAAAAGATAAGATTATGAGTACTAACATCGATCAATGGTATGAACTGTTTGATTAGGTTTAGGGGGGGGGGGTGCGGTCAATAATAAATGTTCTATTAATATCAATTTTAAGAAAGATGCCTCATTTTCTGGAAGTAGTTTGTGTACTTGCGTAATTTACCTTTTATTTTAAAAAAAAAAGAAAAAAAAAAGACCCACATGAATGATATAACAATCAGAAATATTATATGCAAATTTAAAAATTAGTCAACTGATGGATAGTTTTTCTTTACAATTTTACAGTAGGTTTAAAAATTCTATTTTAAAACATACCTTTCAATCTATAGTTTCCACAACTATTGGGATTTCACTCATTTAGCTGTTGACATATCTAAAGTTTTCAATATTTTACTCTAATAAGTGATTTAAAAACATTTTTTTTTTACACTAAATGCACGAATAAGCGTGAAATCATTTATATTTTATGAATCAGATGATTCTATTGTTGGCATTGGTTTTCTCGATATCTTAGAAAGAAATCGGGTACTTATGGAAGAGACTGAAAGTGTTTGGAACGAACTGGATTCGAACTTGGCACACTCAGGTCGTCTGTCTGAGTCGTTAACCATGTAGCCACCTGCAGCTCTCAACCAGCAATATTAAATACAATTAGTAATCTTAAACTAATAAATCTGCCATTTTTTAAAAAATGTGTAGCAAATGTTCTCTGGTACATTTTTGGTCTTTTATATTCAATCGTTACTTTATTTTATTTTCTTTAAATTAATTTTATTTGTGGACACTTTTTTTTTTCCAGCGATGTGAATGTAATTTTTATTTCTGAGGGTAAAAATCTGACCTGCTTGATATATTTTTCCACTGAAAGATTAAGATTAAATTAAACATTTTTTTTTAATTGGTACAAATAAATATTTTACACTTCGGTTTAATGTAATCTGAAATTTTATCATAAGTTATTTGCAAAACAGTTAAATATGTAAAGAAATATATGCTTTTAAAGAACAAAATATTCTAATCATAAAACAAATCCATCAACATTGAATTTAACCTTACATTTTTTCATCTTTTTACCTGATTGAAACCGTTTCTTGGAAATAAGATTATTTTGACTTGTTAAGGCTATTTTTATACACTGTATTCTGCTTATAATAATGGGACCTGTGGACATTCCACAACTGTATCCTTCATCTGTTGTAAATTGTTGCTGTGTTTTAAATTATTTCCAGTCTATGGACGTTTGACATGAACGAAGACTTCAATGTATTATTATACCATCTTCGGACAGAACACATACTACACATCGCATCTTCGATGATTAGGCAACCTCAGTTCGGAAGGTGATAACGTATGGACAGATATGAAATTGTCTTAGCGTATTATTGGTCCCCCGATTTATAAAATCGGGGGACTTAAGTTTTAAGGCATGTCCGTCCGTCCAGATTTTTCTCCGCAATCATCCATTGAATTTCTCTGAAATTTTGCATGAAGTTGTAACTTTGGTCAGGTTAGACAGTGACATTCTCCAAATTTTGAAAATAATCTGGTTAGCGCCCCCCCCCCAGGGAGTAAAAAGGCCCCGAAATGGCAAAAAATTACATTTTTGCCCTATAACTTTTCATCCATCCATTCAATTTCTCTGAGACTTGGCCAAAATGTGGACGCAATTGTTCCTAATAGAAAACAAGTATCGCTGACCTTGGAAAAAATCTGGTTCGCGCCCCCAGGGAGTCAAACCCCCCAAAATGGCAAAAATGACCCTTTTCTCCCATAACGTTTGATCCATCCATTCAATTTCTGAAACTTGGCCAAAATGTAGAAGTAATTGTTCTGGATATAAAATGAGCATCCTTGACCTAAAAAACAACAACTCTGGTTCGCGCCCCCCCGGGAGGTCAAAAATGCCCCAAATTGCCCAAATTTATTGCATTTTACACATCGAGTCACACACAGGAAGCTTATTATTATCATATGGATTGAATATCTATTAAAATGCTTTATTGGAAAGAAAATCCTGCCCATCTTTAAACATGCCAACATTTGTTGCCTTGATCTGATGGTGAATATTTTATTGAAAACATTTTGCTATGAATTTCGTATCTGATTTACAATTTGTTGACGTTTGCATAATTAAAGATTTCAGTGTTTAATATCTTATTCCTATTAAAGACTACATTTTTTACGTGTATCATAGACTGCTCCCTGCTACGAACCAATAAATAATACTTTCTGCGACAGCAAATAACAATTGGATGTTTTTCTGATTTTTGTTCATCAATTGTAACATAAACATAAGAACAAATAGTTAACAGCTGAGAAGATTCAATCTTCATTCATCATTGACAATATTGATCCACACCAATGGATACATATCCATATATATTTATGTATTATTACTTCTATTATTTCCTAGATGTTAATCCAATAAAACTCCAGTGCTTATAGTTCTCAAAATTTAGATCTGTGTTATAGGATACACTTTTATTTATACAAACATTATTGGCTACATGTGCGCATACATGTTTCAGCTGCGATGTAATACCAACTCCAGCTTGTTCGGGCCATTTAAAACAAAATCGAATAGAAAATTACATTTTTGCATAACGTTTTGGTTGGATGTGATTGAAATAGTAGAGGAAGCAAGGTATGTATCCGCTCAGACCCAGTTACTTATTCATATATCTACACATCCTTACACTTGTGCATATATAAATATTCACATACTCCCATTCTCTGATCCATGCCTTACCGGTTATAGAGTTCTTATCTTTTAATTTATCTTAATCTACGTGTGCTTTTCAGAAGTTTGTCTCTTCTGATGTCTAGGTCAATCTTTCGGATCCCCAAATTTATTAGTCTATAGAGGTCAAACAACGCATACATGTATATGAGCTTATATATATATATATATATATATATATATATATATGAACATTTTATTTGTTTCTTAAATTAAAAAAAAAAAAAAAAAAAAAAAAAATTGTACTCGCTCTTTTGATTCTTCTTAATCAACGTAGGTTTAAGAAATTAAGTAAATTTTATTCATTATAAAATTAGTGCCAGTTTTTTTTTTCCCAAAGCAAGCTCTCATATTTAGATATTTCACTACACGCTGACATGTTCGTGATGCACCAACTTGCTGGGATAATCTGAGTTGACTTTCGGGGTCTTTTTGTAATCAGCTGCTTAATATCATGAACGATTTCAGGCGTCCAATATTCAGGCTCTGAATACAACGTTTTGTTTCCGATTAGTTGTCGTTTAAAGCCTCTTGCGTGTTCTTAATTGCTCCATATCGTATATAGCCTTCCAGTCACCATTCTTTGCCGCAGGGAAAACACCATCTTCTTGGGGTAAACTTTTCAAAGGCTAATTTCCCTAATGCTGTTTGGAAGGAAAAAAAATGGATGAGGCAAACAACTATAAAATCTTGGATCGGAAAGCAACATATTCAGCATGACACAAAATGTGGTGGCTGAGAGATCGCGCTACTTTTAATTAGGCGACTCTATTTTTGTTGTTATTTCAGCATTCACACGACGTTAGAAAGTTTGATTTCCTAAGTGTAAATCGTTCCAGAGGATTTCCAATCTGCAGATTACACCAGGGTCGTCTCCAAATCGAATGTAAACAAATACTTTTCGTAAATGGACCCTATAAGTAATCAAACTTAGTTCATACCTTTGTTCCCGCATCCTTCAGTCGACAATCAATCTTTCCATCTCATTAACTCTTATCAAGGCCAAGAGCCACTAGAGGATAAGTGATGACCCAACAGCAAAATCAAAATCTTTGTGAAATAGAAATATAGTATATTCACCGAATATGATTTCCATATTAGCATTCTATAGAGAATACTTCTTTAAAATATATTTTCTTCGCGAATGAACACATTGTAGTAAATCTCATTCATCCGACGTTATAAGTATTTCATAATTTAGTTTGTTGCATGTAATTATTTACTTCCCGGAAGACAATGTCAAAAAAGATAAAGGTACATTATCAATATATTTTCAACCATATTTTCTACATAACAATTTTCATCTAAAATCATCGAATAATTAAGCTCAATGAGGAACGTATTTTACGCCTTAGATCACCGGATTGTTGTCAAGATTACTTTTTGCGATAAACAATTTCAATTGTTTCAAATAATAACTCATGTATTTATATTTTCTCTTAATAAATGGAGAACAGTTTTGAGTTTGTATTAAAATGAATTATCGTTATCAATGGAAGTACAAAATTAAAATTTTGAACGTCGAATTGAATGAAGCCACATTTTATAAGATCTAAAAAGAAATTCATAAACTTGACATTTCAAGATATTTTTTTAATTTATTATTCCCCCCCCCCCCCCAAAAGCAAGGCATATTTGCCACCGAAAAGTAAGGGACAACCTAGGTGAGGAGTTGAGCAAAAGTTGTTTATTTACTTGTGTACATTTCATTAAAATTTCTTCATGTTGCTATGGTTGGGGAAGGGTGCAACATTGCGGCGAGTTGGCTGGGGCTTGGTAGAGTTTGAGACTTATTAGGTTACAAATTATTTATTTATTTTTGAAATTTTTTTTTGCGCTCTGTCTAACGAGAGGCGAACTCAACCATTGAAAAATATTAACATAACCGCCACTGGTAGTACATTAATATTATCTCCCTTTGTATATATGTGTGTGTTTCCAAGGTTATCATTATCGCAATGGCTTTTCAGAATAAGCTATTGTCAGTTGTTTCAATATCCCAAAGATAAACCTATCAATGAACCTTTGGCAACTAAATCTAGCTACTGGCCTTATTGTGCCGAAAATGTTTGTAACCGACAGAGAGAGTGGCGGCGTAATAGGTGTCTTAAAACCAGTTTATTTCGTGCTGAACGTGTTAGTCTTGGATAACTCTGTCTAGAAGAATGATGACCCTGATTTTTAATACTGAGATAAATGAGGCTTCTCGGGTAGAAGGAAACTGTAAAATCTGTTGGCAATGTGATTATCGGTCATCTTGCCTTGGCACGTGATTTGGTTATAATCATGGAGTCTCGGAATGGTACTTGTGTTGTACAAGCGTTCGTAATGCTGATCCAATGGTGTACAGATATCTCTCTCTCCTATCAAATGTCGCCTTAACATGTCTTATGGCGACGGAGGAGTGGTGAAGTATGCGGATATTATCTGTTGGAAGCACATAGTTACATTTCTGTACGTAAGCGACAAGAATCTTATTGTAATATTACTGACTTCTTCATTTTGAAAGATTTTCTTCTGTGAAAGTTCCTACAACTGAGCACTCTGTTTAGGGGAGAATTACACAAGCAGTTGTCTGGTGTAGTGCTTTTAAAGGTGAAATAGAAAGAAAATCATCACCGTCAACAATTTTAGCCTAAAATATGTTCTCTTTCCGATATTTTATTTTTAACCAATATTCGATTAAAAAGCGTTGTTAATGTTGACAGTAACATGTTTGGGTTTATATATATATGGGAAATGAAAATGTAAAAACCAAGAGATATTTTTTTTATATATTCATCAACGTTTCGTCTTTATTGTAAGACTTCATCAGGATGATAATTTTAAGTGTCATGCAAGTACATCGAAATATTGGTTTGACATGATGGGTTGATAAGAAAAAGTAGTAGCCGTGGCTATTAAGAGCGCTGGACGAGGGTCCAGGCTGCGAGAAGTCAGTAATGGCAAAGAGTGAAATGAATATGGAAAGCTTTGAGTGGATACCGAGGCAGCAGTGAAAAAGCTGTTTTTTCCTTTTTCATTTCCCATTACGTCTGATTACTCTCATCTTTCCTTCTCATATATATATATATATATATATATATATATTTATATATATAATGTATGTAATATTATGAAAATCGGAAACATTCAAATTCTTAAGGGGGTGGGCTTAGTTAAAATTTCGGGTTTTAGCGACCGAGCCCCTGATCTGTCTTAACATTTCTCAAAGAAATTAAAATTTTGAATGTTGCTTAATCTGTTTAAGAGCAATTGTTTATGCTAATTGGATATATTTGAATTATCAAAGAGAGGGTCGAGGTAACTTATGACACTGAAAAAACATCAAATTATATGAACACCGAGAACAAAAGATCATCATTAATCATTTCAAATATGTCATTAATTTTTTTTTGCTAAGAGATCAAACGCTGAAAAGTGAACACATAGACAGATCTTACCTGTAAGTGTAAATGCATGCACATTTGATGGCCGGAACACGTGGTTCGCAAAAGGATGATAAACACCCGAAGCAACTATTTAACGGTGAGTTACATCACGGAAAATGTCCTCAATGCAAGGGGGAAAGGCAGGTACAAGGACAGTACTAAGAACATCCTCAAACTCCTGACGATTAATCTAAGCCAATTGGGAGGAAATAGCTTTAAGTGGTGCTAGGGGCGTTCAAAGAACGTCGTCTGGAACATGATCAACTCAAGTGTCAGCTCTGAAAGGGCGATGATCAAGATTTAGATGTAGACATCAAAAGCTTGACGGGCGAATTTTGTTAACAGGTGTTTCTCTAAGAAACAGAGGACGACCACACAAAATGTCTCCTAAAAACAGGCTGACCCAACGTGCGTGATGTGTAAAACAACACGAAAACTTAAGACATTACACGAATTGTGATGAGACGCCAATCATCTGTGAAGATGCAGCGAATCGTTATGTATGAGTATATATGTGTGCATATGTATTTTTGTTTCATTTTACTTACAAGGTTCTCAGAAATCAAGGGGGCCTCTTATTAGCGCTAACACTTGATCTCTATATGAGATATGTATGGAATATTCGAATATATATATATTAAATTATATTTAAATATTTTACGTACCTACGACGACGTTTCGAGCGTTCGTCTTTAATTAATGCAGGGAAATGACAATCTCAGACGGTCAAATATATATATATATATATATATATATATATATATATATATATATATATATATAATGTGTGTGTGCAGGTTCGAATGATTTCGATGAGAATCCGAGTAAGAGAGCTCAATGTACATTTTAAACAGAGCATGAATAAATTTTAAAGGGGGGAAAAACTAGACACACATTCGGGTTGTACACATTATAACTTATGTCGACCTGGATCGGTCTCATAAGATGTATAACCATACGCATTGGTTATACATCTGATGAGACCGATCTAGGTCGAAATAAGTTATAATGTGCACAACCCGAATGTGTGTCTAGTTTTTCTCCCTTTAAAATTTAATATATATATATATATATATATGAAGAAGAATAGAAAGGAATTAGAGAAGTAAAAGCCAAATCAAAATTCAATTCAATTGCTCAGAGCAAGGTATATTCCGCAAAGAGGCAATTTATTCAAGTTAAATTTTCCTAAAAGTTCGCTTTTAGTACACCACTTAATATATATATATATATATATATATATATATATATATATATATATTATGTATTTCGTTTTTTTTTTTAGATAAGGATTGGTAATCTTTATTTTTTGAGTATTCGCACTGGTGTTTCCATCTTGGTTGTTATATTCACAGCGTTTCTGTCGATGCAACACCCGACTTTCTTCACGTGCATTTTCTTTTCAAAGTTGGGAAGCATTTTGTCGAACTCGAGAAACTTTATCTTGAACTTGGGCATCTGTATGGAATTTCGAACTGAACCAATTATATTTTTATGTATGTCTCTGCATGTATATATATGTATGCATACTTGTGTATATACGTGTGTGTATACATGCATATATATACATATGAGTATATATATATATACAAGTTTATATATGTGTATGTATATACGTATATATTTTATATACGTATATATATATATGTGTGTCTTCAAAAATAGATGTAAATTTATGTATCTTAATGTTTACCTGTATTTTTTTTCTTTTTAACATATTTCACCCCAAACAAAGCAGGGCGCCACTGTAGACGTAAGGGGCTACTGAGCATTAGGAAGTAGGTTTAGGGTGTCATCCTAAGTTGGGAGCTGTGCAGCGAGATGTCTGTTTACATTAGTTTTAAACCTCTGCATGTCAGTAACGTCGGGTGAGCAGGGAGGGAGTTCCCCAAGCCGGCAGCACGAGGAAATAAGCTTCTCCGGCATCTGGGGACCTCCACAGCGAATGGATGGGGCCTAGCTGATTGTCGGGTTGTTATAGTGTATTTGCGTCGAGGGGGCACCAGAACAGCTAGTTCATCGGAGCACAATCCATTGAAGTATTTGTAAAACAAGCACAAGGATGCAACATTGCGGCGATGGGAAAGATGCTGTATTTGTTTAAGACTGTGCAATGCATGATATTGATGAATTGCGCTATCACTATAAAAATACACATCTTGCCAGGAATGATCACTCGTAACAATCGTTTACCTGACATCTTGTATTTCTTGAAGGTGCAAAATGGGGTAATGGATATCGAATGTGACTATGAAATCGGCACCGATGTGTGTAACCCACACGTACCTATAGCTATGGATTACTTGACAAAGAAAACGCGATATCGACAATGAATATTTTACAAAAGTATTGTACCTCTATTCAAATTATAAACTTTCTAAAAAAAAACATAGAAAGGGATGATATGTCATAAACAAAAAACCCCAAAAAAACAACTAATTAAATTACTAATACAATTCATAAATAACCTATATCGAAACAAGCATAGTGTTTTGAAACTAATATTTTATGTGTACATATTTTTCTCTGCGTAATTGATCGAAATTAGAAACAAAAATATTTGACACCGTCTAAGAAATGCTCATTGTCATTTTCATTGTATCATTTTACAAAGGCATCTTGTCATCTCCTATTTATGCATGACAGTCTTTTAAAATGAAAATCATGAAACTGAAAGGTGATCACTTTCAACCACAATGCAATAATTCGCATGTATAGGTGTAAGGATCTTCAAATATTTACCTAAGAAAAGTTCGAAATGGTGCACCTGAATAAGATCGGAGGTCAGATCGGCCGGATCGGAGGTCACATCGGCTGAAACGTTAAAATAACAACCAAGATGAGAACAGTAATCCAAATAATATAAATTATCAATCTTTATCTAAAAAAATTCCGAAACATAAAACCAGTATATTCTATTATTATTTGCTCACTTTACACAAAGAATAAAAAAATAACATCTTTAAAATATCATATTTCGGAATGGACCCTTGGCGCAACGGAAAAAGGCGCTGAGTAACAATCAGCCATAAGTGACAGTCTTCTCATTACAGACGATATGCTTAACACTTCTATCCAGTCATGGCTGATGGAACGAGAACAATCTACCCTTGTGGATTAAATAAAGGGTTTAGTTCGAAATTACATATAGATTCCCGAGTTCGACATAAAGATTCCCGAGTTCGAAAAGATGCACCCGAAGAAGGTCAGAGGTTACATGGGTGAAAACGTTGTAGACATAACAACCAAGATTAGTCTAGTGATTCGACTAATACAAAGAATGCACATTTAAAATATGTTTACGTATATCGTTATTGAGAAATTATAATAAAAAGTTGAAGACCCGTTTCCATTTTGAAATCTCAATTTTGAGTGACGCTTCCATAGAACAAAATCATGTTTATCTACAATAGACTTCCTTACGTTCTTTATCCATTCTGTGCCCCTATTAACCTTTTGCCTATTTTAATTCCTTCTCTTAATTTAAATGGTAAAACAGACGAAAGAGATTTCCACAAAATGGACCAAAGTTGTAACGCTGGTGGGCCGTGAGCCAGCACCAACGTCATTTATTATTGACTTGTTGAACTGGTGATGTGACGAATAAGTTGCGTGACTAAAAGAATAACTAAAGAATGAAAGTGTTGAGAGAGAGAGAGAGAGGGAGAGGGAGAGAGAGAGAGAGAGAGAGAGAGAACTACGTCCGGTCTATTCAGGTTTCGAAATTACAAGAACTAAATGATATGCTAACCGGAAGACGACCATTGTCTTTTTGGCACTGTCTTTGAACTGATCTAATTTCACACTCTTTTACTTGCCCATTTCAAGGTATTCACAGGCAAACCATTCTGCCGTTTTCGAGGCGTCACGCGGAGGTCATTAAATTTGCTTTGGATTTTCAGCAGAACACAAAAAGAGAAAGAGCTTTGGCAGGTGACAATGCTAAACCACTGAGAATAAAGTTATGAATGACGCGACAAGAAATTACTAAATGATTAAATAATAATTTTCTACCAAGTTATACGTTTATTAAGTATTTATAAGAATACACGTTCCAAGGCGAGTAAAATTAATTCCCCGAACAGAACAGTTTTGCACCACTTTTATGTCATCTTACTAAGATTAAAATAAACAGATAATGCTACTATATCTTATGTCTAGAATCCGTATTCTAATTTTTATCACAATCAATTACATGCTTTTTCATTCTAGCAATTGGGTAAAATTTTAGACTTAAGCTGAAGGGGTCTTAAGAAAAAATTGAAATTCAGGGAATCTTGCTCACTTTGTGTCTAATGACTATGAATCAAATTTAATGAAAATCTGAAATATTTGAATTTTCAAATGGAAGTTTGTACTCATAAACTCCCTAAAACCCTTTAAAATACTAAAAAGAAACTGAAAATTGGGGAATATTTATTAATTGTTGTCTAACACCCATTGTTAAAATTTGATAACAATCGGAGCCATCTGTATTTTAATGGAGGGCTTCCACTCCTTCTTTTCCCCCTTTAAATAAAACTACATTAAAATTAATATAACCCACATTACTTAGCCATACGCCTAGCAGCTATCTTCCAAAATTCATGACCATCGGTTAATTAACTTAGGACTGAATCCTATAATAGAAATATAACACGTATAAACATACACCACTTTATATAAATAGTGATAAGAAACATAAGAATATTTGTTTTCAAGTAAATATTTTAGTTTTATACTTCTGATAAATAACACCATAAAAAAGAAGTTTCGAAATAACGGTTTATTCTCGAAGATTCTTAACCATCTAAATAATATACAGCATCATGCAACTGCTGAAGTGATCAAAATCATGCTGATTACCGTCTATTTCTTCCGTCTTTTAAAAATAATTTGTGAAGCTTCTGTCAGAACTTTTTGTCATTTCATGCCTTCTCCAAATTTATTCTCTTATTTTGTCAAAATTTCTCTATAAGAACAGTCAAAGATTGTAACTTCAAAATATGTAATTTTTGCAATGTCAGCGTGTGTAGCTGAACGCTTTCAAAAAGGCGACCTGACGCGTCTGGGGTCAGGTCGAGGTTGCTGTCTGAGCCGATATGATGCGGAACTCAAATTGGCAGTGAAGACAGCGCATCACTGAAGACCACCCTTAATGCACCTAGAAAATGTATTTTACAATTCGCCTTCATCTATTCACAGCTACAAAAATGATGTGAGGGTGGTAAAGTATCTGTTCTACAATCTTGAGAGAAATATGATTGATTCAATGTGTTTGTTTATTTTTCATAAACTCGGAGGTAATTATATCTTTTGAATTTTAAGTATATTTCGAATGCCAGAATTTAAATTTTGATCAGATACTCAGTGTTACTAAATCGGAAGGAATAAAAAAGAGAAACACAGCGGGAAAGATCGTTTCTATAGTTATGTGGTATATTTTCTCTCCGATTACACCGTATTCAATGCAACAACATGTTTTCCACGAGATCGTTATCATGTAGTAAACGTTTTCCGACAACACCGTATTCAATGTAACAACGTATCTGCCACTGGATCTTTATCACGTAGTAGACTTGTTCATTCTCACATCGAGGTTCTACACATTAGCTAAAGACGGACTCTTTTATGGCGGCGATAAAATAGGTCAAGACTATTTTCACCACTCGATTGAGGTTCTGGTTTCTCAAGTCCGCCACAAAATAAAATCCCATTTTTCTACCTTTTTATGTACTTTGTATTGTTCATGTACAGCCAAAAAGATGTTCTGTATTTTAGATTTTGTTTAGTCCGCAGAAAGTAATTGGAAACTAAGGCTTATTGAGATCGAGTTTAGTTAATCCGCTAATAAGTTTGAATCTGTTAATTCGTGTGTCCTTTTTTGTTTCATTTTACTTCAGTCGTTGTTCTCAGAAATCAAGAGGCTCCTTCCTGCTAACACTTGATCCTTATATGAGATACATAGATATTCGAATACTCTAATGAATTTCTCCTTCAAACGTTGAGTTAGTAAAGAGGTTAAGCACATTAAATTTCCTCTACCCAATTAACCAGTTAACTATGTTATAATATATCTTTCTTGTGGTCTTTTGGTCTTACCGTATTCCAGGACATAATTCATCAAGTCTGGTGGAGTATCCAGCTAGGTGGTGTTACTTAAGGTAACATCACTAAGAGAAGGTGCACTATTCCTCATATGAGCAAGTGTATAGCTGTGCTGAGGACATCTTATTTGTGCTGCGAATACTATTTTACTTTGAATATTTGGTCAGGATTTACTTGTAGGGTGAAGTATCCTCATATCAGGTTGTCCTGACAAACCCTTGTACAGAGAGACCGAATACACTCGAGGAAGGTGTCTAATAGGTAATTCAAACTTTCTGTGACGTTGGAAACGATTATGTGTGGCCGCTGAAAAATTTGATCAATTGCTACATTGATCAAATTTTAAATCAAAATTTGAATCAAAATTTTTAGAATATGTCTATTGTCAGGCCTTTGTAAAACAATGTTGAGATTGGGAAAATCTAAGTCCGATCGAGTTTTGTTTTGAAATGAAGAATCAAGATTCTCATTATCAAATTCGAAAGTGTGAAAAATCCATGAAAATTAGTGAAGTCCCCAAATAATATCGAGTCTGAAAAGTTAGCGATAGATCTTCAAATATTATATACGAATGTCGAACAAATTCAGGGCGACGCTAATCTATTACTAATAAAGATTTGTCTGTCTGAAATCGAAACGATACTATTACTTCTATATATTGTACCATTTCTTAATGCTCAATTCAGGGGAGGGTTCTGTAATATCTGTTATGTTATCATGATACACTCTTCACAGAAATTAACTCCCCTCTTTTTAGGTGGGTAGTGTAGTATTTGTTTTGTTGTCATGGGCCCATCCTGCATGGTATTATTTCCTCCTTTAGGGAGGTAGTGAGGTATATGTTCTGTTGTTATGATGCCATCCTACTAGGCATTGCCTCTTCCTTTGGAGGCGTAGTGTAGTATATGCTCATTAATCATGATACCATTGTTCCAGACATTAACTCCTCCTTCGGACAGCAATGTTCGTCGTCATGATACCATCCACCGAGGCATTACCTTCTTTTTTTGGTGTGTGTGTGTGTGTGGGGGGATAGTGAAGTACATGTTCTCTGGTCATGATACCACCTTCTAAAAGAACAACGTTGCTCCTTTTTTGTGAATTTGTGATGTAGTGATATATTATCAAAAATATGCGACAAGAGGTCGCGTATTTTTTATAGTTATAATAAGTGCGTGTAAAAGGAGAGATATTGGCATTTCCATAATCACACAATGCATGAGGCCAATCTATAAAGCGTGTCTATCAACTGGTAGAAATAAGAAGAGACATCTGTCCATATTAAAATATAGATGGAACTTCGGAGTTCTAATTATTTTCTCGCCAAATTAAGAAAATAGATTTCTGCAGTTTACTATCGATTAGGCACTAAAAAGGTGAACAAAGAGGCGGAAATCACCAACAAAGAGGTTCGATTTGGAAACATTAGAGATTAAGTCGCAATCGAACAAACGACAGCTTCAACTACATTGACCTTTTAGCGAGGAGCAAAATGTAATATCTTTCTCGATACTACACTTCATATTTTATCTCCTTCTAGACGGAGGTAATTTTTATTTTTGTCCTAATTCAGAGTGCCTCTTTTTGGGAAGCTGGACTTTCTCACATTAAAAAATCTACATTGTGCCTAACTCTGCTCTCGTGGGAAGGATAGCAAAAAGGGGCAGCTTCAACGTACTTTCGGGAAACAACACAACCTAAGCAGAGAAGAACCGGTGGAGGAATAGACTAATAAAGAAACTAAGGTAGGTAGGAATAATTTCTTTGTCCCCCCCCCCTTAACATTTTTTTTTCTTCTTCTTCTTCTTCTTCTTCTTCTTCTTCAAAGTTCTTTGATGTGTTTCATTTTGGATTCCCTTACGTTTCAGTTCTTAGACTTCGGTAGAATTTTGTATCCTATGGTTGTTCAGAAGGACAAGTTTCTGAGTGATTGGGAGACTTCTTATAAAGCAACTCAAGTCTCTCATAGAAAGTGACTTCTCATAAAGAAATCTGTATTAATCTAAACACAGACCGCGCCAAGAAAGTATAGAAATGATTTGGTGGGCTCAGTGAACTTTGGTGCAATGAGAAAGAAAATTCCCCAAAGAGAAATGGTGTGTTAGACGTTCTGGCTTACTGATCATTAAGTGAGTGTAATTGGACTGAACGTGTTGGCTGTAGAAAAATAGGTCCTGTAGCTAGAAATTGTTCTGACCAATGAAGATTAAGGTTAGTTGAAGACGATAGAAAGACGTACTCCGATTGGGAGAAAGAGTTAGCGCCCCAAAGATTGTAGAATAAGGAATATAAGGAGTTAAAAAAATACCCCAGACTAACTTGATAAATAAGAGACTGTGAAACGTTTGAATTATTTTTTGAAAAGGGAGAGTTAACGTGTGAGGTTAAGGAGAAGGACGCATTTATTTGAGAGCTTTGGTAGACACAGAATCAGTGTTGTCTATATTAAACTCAGAGTGACGAAACAGATTCGTGTAGATGGAGCTCAACTGAACCATAAATATATTGAGATTTTCCAAGTAGACGATAGTACAATAAAAATGTTGGGAACGGTTGGCATTTTAGTATGAATAATCAAGTTGAAAACAAGGCAGAGAATTTATGTGTCATCGAATGTTGATAAAGAATTGAGAATTGCAGAAAAAAATATTATTCAGTAATTTACTTTCGTTCACCTTCATTGAAAATCGCGCGCAAAAATTTAACTTGGCAAAAAACAAACAGGGGAAATAGATGTCTTGTCTGAGAAATATATAAAGTTACACATATGCACTGCAGTTGCGAGCATTTGAAGGGTGGGAGGCGCCATTACAAAAGATGGTGTATGATATTAAGTAACTTCGTCGCAAGAATTAGCTTAGGAAAGTGATGAATTAACAACAATGTCGGCAGTTGTTAAGGACAATACATGTGCAGATTTATAATGCCAAATTCATAGAAAGTTAAAACAGGAATCAATGGTGAAAGGGCCTAAGGTGGATGTTAAGTTTTACAGAAACCAATTGAAAGAGGAATAACGACGAGGAAGAAGGCGAGATTAAAAGAGTACATGTTATTGGTGAAGGAGATAAATCTGAATAACATGGAACTGTTAACCCTGAAGTAAACATCCGAAGAGTAAACTCTGACCGGAACGAGGGTCAAGAATTTTGTCGTTTCCTTTTTCATTTTTCAATTTTTTTCTGTTTGTTTTTTGGAGAATACCAGACATTTACCCGCTATTTCAGAGGCTCTAACCTAACCCTAACCCTAACCCTAACACTAACCCTAACCCTAACATTAACCTAGAGATATCACCGCTCCTTTACACTAGGTTCACCGGGTATATTCACCAGGTACTTTTCAAAGTTCTTTTTCATGAGTCTAGTGGCTCCTATGATTAATGGAATGATTGAAATCTTCCAAAGGTCCCAGTTTCCTTTCATGTCGTACATGATGTGATATTTCCAAGGCAATAATCGAATTAGTTACTGATAATGAATGATAATCTGTGAATTCGGTTATGAAAGAAACTCTAAAGTCTTTTAACATCACGCATATCACCACATTTCTATATCATCAGTAAAGTAAACTCCGATAAATATGTTATGTAAACTATTGATAATCTCCTGAAACCCCAAAGAAATGAGCGATTGTGATTGTAAGATGACACTATCATTGTACAGAACAAAGGGGTAACATTTTCAGGAGAAGTGAAATGAAAGGATTAACAAGAACGGGTCAGAGATAACATTGATCCAGTGTTCTAAAGGGCCCATACGAAACAAGTGAAACTGGATAGAAAATGGTGGCAATACTCCAGAATACTAGATCCAACAGAACCGATATTTCTTAAATTCTGAGATCAATTAAGAAAAATTGAAAAGCGTGCACGCTAACAACATAAAACGAACAAATGCTCGAGAAATGAAATGTTACCGTGGCCACAGAGAGTGAGGGGAGTCAGTAAAGGAAGTGACGTTTGTTGGACCGCATAGTAGAGTGGATGAAGATGATTCTGAAATGAAGGTGGAACTAATACCTCAAAGAACGAGGCCGGGGTCTAATGAGAGGGAAGAATTAGGAAGCTCTGCAGACTTAAACTCGAATGAATGGGTTGAAGAAAATTCGATCCTCCATAACAGAATTGAAATGAAGGTTTGCAAGAGGTAATTTTTTTCGAGAGGGGAGATACAGTTAAAAAGAAAATGGAGAAAAGTCACAAAGCAAAGATACGGTGATAGGCGCACGAAAAATGAAGGCGTAGAGAGCTTATACGAATGGAAGCAGAAGACATGGCGATTAATGTCTTGAAAACACCACAGTGAGTTAGGTTTGCCTAGGATTAGAGGAAATCCCCTTATTTAATGTAAATGCCGAAACGATAAATATATGAAACCATAAGGTTTTTAAGTCATTCAAAATGTTATGGAAAGCAACTGTTGTCGTTTCAGGATGCCTGGAGTGAGGCTATTCATGCTGTTCGGACTAATGGTCGGAGTCAAAGCACTGCAAAATAGCCAGAGCACAGTCTTTAAGCAAACCAGCGAAGTTACAATGACCGGATCTAAGTAGAAGATAACTTGCTTGGTTGATATCCGACCCTACAAGACGTTATTGAATAAAAAAGAAAAAAGAATAAGATAAAACAAGTGAGAGACGTCAGAGAAAAGTCTGTGATGGATCACTTCAGGGTCAATGAAACAGGGTATCTGAAGCTGATGTTTATTGTCGGCGAACAGTATGAAGAGTTAACAAGACAGAATAGGATGGTGTTTAAGTATTTGCAGAAAATAGACTTATTAAGAAAGAGAGAGAGAGAGAGAGAGAGAGAGAGAGAGGGGGGGAAGAGAGAGATGGACGGAGAGGAATAGTGACAGACAAACAGACAGACCGAGACAGGCAGACAGAGAGAGTGAAAATAGGATGGGGGAAGGTAAAAGCGCTTCATGTACTTCTTGACAAAGTTAATGAAAGGAACCATGCATTAATAAAGGAAAAGTTGAAATTGGAAGGAAAGGGTTAGGATGAGGGTTAGGGTTAGTATAGTATCATGAAATGCTAACAGATATTGCTTAGGAAAACGTGTCAATCTTGAACGTAACAAAGAACGAACTGGCAGAAGATAAGAATGTAATAAATTGCATATTAAGGGGTTATCATCTGAAGAAGGATTAGTAAGTAACCAAACGAGTTTTAGAATTGTGTATTTAGATGCGACAATGAAACAGATGATTCAGTTAATAGCTGTAAATGCTCGACTTAATAAGGTTTCCCTTTATCACTGAAGCATGTTAAGATCCAGCTGGACCTGTTGTCATTAGAGCATCTATCCCCAAATGTGGTGAGCCCTGGTCAGTTAAGGGGGGTGTTGCTAACAATTCAGTTAAAGTTACCTAACATGTTCAGACTGCCAACCGGTTCAGTGAAAGACTTATGACATTATTTTGAGACGATAAGATGTACTACTCTTATCAGTTGAGATAAAATAATGGCTATAATTCTTGTACAATTACTGGATAAAGGCAGTGGTTTTGAAGTGCATGAGGTACTAAATTTATGTAGCAATAGAGACGAAAACGAACCTGATTCAAAATGTATTAGATGTTTTGTGTTTAGGACAACCGCTTTCCAGAGGAAAAAAAAAGAACTCGTGTTCATAATGGTAGATGTTGATAGTTGGAACTAATTTTCATGCATGAGCAACTAATTCTAACGTGTAAAGACTGACTAACTTTGAAAAGACGGATTAAGAGACGACAGTAAGTCGAATGTGGGATAGATGTGATAAAGCGTTAGGGTTGGAAATTTGTCTGTGTTATTACGTCGTTGTTTGAACAGGAGTTTTTTCTGACGTTTGGGCTGTCGGCTACAGGAGATGTACATACACCTATATTTTTCTTACAATTTTCATGTTCTTTATCCGGGAAGAAGAGGAAAAAGGAGATCAATAGTCACGTATAGGTTGGATGTAAGCAATATATCAATAAACTTGGCATAAACTAAGTTTATGCTATTAACAACACAATAATTCATGATATCTAGAACAAATGTTTTGAAAGAGTGTTCAACTAGAAATGTAATCTGCAGTGAATATATGATATACGTGATGGAATTATTTAGGGGTATGAAAGGATGGTTAAAGAAATCTGTCATGTTGAAGTGATGACGAAGGAAGTGTTACTCCATGCAGCGTACATATCAAATAAGATATCGGCTATTGTATCAAATAGGGTATTGAACTGATCTAACTGTTCAAAGAGCGGGAAAAGAATGATAAGGGTAAGTTCGTCTTTATTAACATTAGCTGCTTTTGGTGCACCATTATGTATTTTGCCGTTTTATCAGATAGAAGAAAATAGTTGAAATTAAGGATAAATTTTAGTCTCTGACGAACGTGTCGGCCAATAATTGGACTGGATTATGGAGTCCATTGTTCCGAGAATTCACTATGATAAAGGACTATGAGATTCACGACGTGTTAGGACCAGCTAAGAAAACTAGGTTGAAAAATCAAGCATAACAATTAAGGGACATAATCCCAGCGAATATTTGCAGCGGAACTAAATGGAGGCATACGATGCGTTGGTATTACTAAACCTCAATAATGTTAATTACATTGTAATGTTCAATGCATCGGTAGTTATAATGTGTAAATTGAGACGATTAGATAAACCGTATAGGATTAATAATAAACTAAGCCTAATTCAAGGGGAGCTCAAAAGACACTTAATACTGAGCTGGGAGGGAAGAAGTTGAATGCGATGGAGACCATATTTTGTGTTACAGACAGCAAGATAGGTGCTTATGTAGATGATGCTGAAATCAGTAGAGGAGGAAAACTCCAAGAGAATACAACGATTCAAATGGACATTTCCCAAGTTATCCAATGAAACGATGTTTCACTATTTGATTTCATATTTGTAACATCCATAAGAATTTATATATATATATATATATATATATATATATATATATATATATATATATATATATATATATATATATATATATTTAAGAGAGAATAGTAGTTTGCTTGAAGCATTACTGGGTATTGTTATATACGTATTAAGAAGGCTGAAGGCAATGCAGAGCCGGATTAATGAGAAGCTGGAAAGAACAAAAATAAACAATCGAAGGACAGATCTTACAACTATCTATTTATTTCTTCTTTTCAACCTTACATAATAAACAACAGGTATGTTGCTAACTGTGTGCAATCATCCGGACATTACACACAGTTAATAATATACTTGCTGTTTATCATGTAAGATTGAAAAGAAAAAATAAATAGATAGTTGTAAGATCTGTCCTTCGATTGTTTCTTTTTTTTTCTGTCGAGCTTCTCATCAATCCGGCTCTCTCCATTGTCTTCAGCCTTCTTAATACTTTATATATATATATATATATATATATATATATATATATATATATATATATATATATATATATATATATATATCTTTTACTTAATATTTTTTCAAACTTTGAATTTTGGCTTTTCCACTGCCAACTTATCTATCTATGTAATTCCTCTGATGATAAGATTTGAAAATCCTTGGCTTAAGGAAAGAATAAAAAAACATAATTTTATTACCGAGTATACCTTGCATTGAACAATCGAAGTTGAAATAAATTTGTCATTCGTACATGTTTATCCCTTATCTTTCATCTATCTTTATAATGGCTCTATCTCGTATATTGAGCTTAAACCATTTCACTATAGGTTCTATCTACTAAAAGTATACTTTTAGTTCCATATTTTATTTTATTTATTTTATATATTATATATATATATATATATATATATATATATATATATATATATATATATAGAGAGAGAGAGAGAGAGAGAGAAGTTAATACTCATTGGTCTTTATTATAGGGTGTTGAATTAAAACCGTTGTTTATATACTGGTGTTGTTGTCCTTGTGTAGCTATGAAACAGTGTCGATTTATTAAAATATACGTTATGGATGTTCAATGCAAGGTATACTTGGTAATAAAATTATGTTTATTATTCTTTCCTTAAGCCAAGGCTTTTCAAATCTTATCATCAGAGGAATTACATAGATAAATAAGTTGGCAGTGGAAAAGCCAAAATTCAAAATTTGAAGAAATATTAAGTAAAGGATATATATATATATATATATATATATATATATATATATATATATATATATATATATATATATATATATATAAAGTATTAAGAAGGCTGACAGCAATGACGTTAGCTGGTGAAATCTTGAAATGTTAAGTCGTTTCTCATGTCATCGAAGGATTGAAAAATGTATTCTTGTCTAGAATATATCTTTGTAGTAAATCCTGAGCTAATCTTACCTTTCATATTCTAGCAGATGCGAGCCTACGGTAAGACAACCATATCTAGGTTCCGGAGATGCATTAGATCTGCCTGACAACTGCGAGAGGCATAACAAACACACATACTTGTACGTTTGCAGAGAAATGCATCCAAGTGTGATTCTCCACGTGTTTTATGATCTGCTTAACTTCTTACTAATTTCTTTCAACTTTGTGATAGATTTTATTTCAGGACCCAGAATGATTGATAAAGCATAGCGGTCCGACACATGCACAAATGGCATTTTCTGCATTAGAATATGAAAAAAAAACCCACAAAATATCAGTACCTGTTGAAATCTTAATAGAAAATCTAATATATCAAAATAAGACAGTCGATACTATACTTACACATCATTGCATCTAATAAATCAATATTTGATTCTGCCTAACCCATTTCTTTCGTTGGTGCATGTTGTTAAGAACAATCAATTTTAATTCAATTAATTCTGTATATTTTTTGCAGGGAAACCATCTTCCTTTTCAGCAGTAAATGTAAATTACAGATGGAAGCCATTTGTGCTATCAACAGGAAATTTTTTTAATAATAGTAAATACTCACACTAACACATTCTTTTGTTTATTACTGCGAAATAACTGTTAAATATTTACATATTTTTAATATCCTAATTCCGATATAATCTGACGGGGAAACAAATAGATATATGAAAACTTTTAAATTTCTATGTCGATCAAGTCACGTGACACACCTTTCGTATCTAGAAATTAAAACTCGATTTCCTGAATTAGAAAACCGATAAAAGGATTTGTCATAAAACTTTCAATGACAAGATAAAGATTCCCGAGCAACGCCGGGTTGTTAATCCATAACGAAAATTACAAGGTTTATTTTAACATTAATACAATACTTATTTCGTTGATAATCGTCAGACTTAGGTTTGCTATTCTAGATTAACAGAATACGAGTATCGCAGCATAAAAAAACACTTTACGTCATCAAACAAGGAACACATTCCATTAAAACTATTCTATATTGAATTAAATGTTTATTATTATTTTAAATGTAAAAAAAGCAATTTAATTAAATATCTTGAATTCGTTCGCTATCCTTTTTTTTACATGACCGGAATTCAGATTGCATGTGTTCACAGCAAGCAAGCTTCATACAAAAAAATGACGTCAGCTTCTTTACAGCTCGCATAAAATTAGTGTAATTCAATGCATATTTAATAATATACTTCGTTTGCTGTGTTAAACCTAATCTAAATGAATGAATTAGTTGTGTAAAATCCGCCTTCTGCCTGTTAACTTGCGTGTGAGCCACCAAGTCATGTACGAAGTTGTAGTGCTTTACACTTACCAGCGCTCACTTCCGTCGTTTCTCCTTTCAGCAAAGCACGCATTAAACTTATTTACGACGTCTGTTTCGTTGAGATCATTCTAAGTTGCCTTTCACGGCATCGAGTCCGCCTCAAAATCGAAAGGTTGCTGGTTTGAATTCACCCATGGTTAACTAGTTTCGCTTTCTTGCTTATCATTCATGCGTATAATGGAACTCTTAAGTGACTTAAGTATTATTATATTTTTTTAATAAATTGAACTTTTTATAACTGATATTTACAAACAATAATAACTAAAAACACGTTTAATTATGAAATTTATTCAACTACAATGCATTGCGTTTTACTAAGAAACCAAGTCAGCCATTATACTGAATTACTTCGTTAAATGAAAAACTTATTAAGAACAAAATATTCTACTTTCAATAAATAATTATTTTCATTAAATCTACTACAACACGTTTCGTTTACGTATAAACCAAGTCAGCCATTATACTGAATTACTTCGTTAAATAACAACAAAAAAATCTACTTTCAATAAATAATTATTTTCATTAAATCTACTACACCACATTTCGTTTACGTAGAAACCAAGTCAGCCATTATACTGAATTTCTTCGTTAAATGGAAAAAATATTTTACTTTCAATAAATAATTATTTTCATTAAATCTACTACAACACATTTCATTACGTAGAAACCAAGTCAGCCATTATACTGAATTACTTCGTTAAAGGAAAAACTTATTAAGAACAAAATATTTTGCTTTCAATAAATAATTATTTTCATTAAATCTACTACAACACGTTTCGTTTACGTAGAAACCAAGTCAGCCATTATACTGAATTACTTCGTGAAATTCCATTCATACGAAATTCAACTTCAAGTATTAAAATATTGACTGTTTTGCAAAATATTTACATCTAATACTTTTTGAAATAGACATTGAAACAACATTACGGATTACGTCGGGCAAGGACAGTGAAACGCCATCTTTTAACCTCCTATTATTTATAAGATTAACAGCTACAAATTACACCTTCGAGCGTAATTGTGCGAATAGGTCCGATAGATTTAAAAACAATAATATTTTAGTACGAAAAAAAACAAAAAAACGTTAAACTTTAAAAAGAAATGCAAAACAAAAATAAATGGATAAAAAATTCCGAGAAACGCCGGGTCGGGACAGCTAGTTCTTAATAAAGTTGAATCGATTGATTGTAAAACGCAATACGCGCCAATTGGTTTGCTAAACTTTGAAGTTCAACATCTCAAAGCTAGAAAAAGTGTAGTAAAATAGTTTCAATGTCGAGTAGTAATTATTTGGTTGAACATTAAATGGTTAATTTAAAACGAGATCGTTGTTATCGGTCATCAGAATATTATTTACTCAGATTTAAATTAAAAACGAGTCTAATTTCTCTATTTATATCTACTTCATAAAATACATATATAACTTTATGTATGTCATACACATACTTTTTTTTATACACGACATATATAGACTTTCTAAAATACATATATTTCTATATGACATAATCCCAAAATAGATATTTAATACATCATTTTAGAGGTTACTTAATACATATTTAGGACAAATAATCAATCAGTTGTATTTTTGAATAAGTTTCTTTTATTTTAAAAATCTAAAAATTATATAAATGGCGATGAAACATTGATATCAATTCACAGGATCTAATTCGCCCAAAAGATAACGACTAAACTTTCCGACTAACAGCAATGAGCTGTTCTATGGATATTTTTCGCTTTTTAGTATTTAGACAATATGCAGTAGTGCAGGTATAATTCTACAGTTGATTAGACTTTAGTAGATGTTTAATACATGATAATACTTATATCTGTTTCGTCAGTTGTGCATGACAAATATCGGATCGTGTTCTTAGAAAATAAAAAAAATGTATTTACAATCGATTTTAATTGTTTCATATTTAATCCTGATCAATATTCTATTGTTGATTGATCATGAATAACGGAGAAGAATAAGGTAGTTCTGTTCCTGTCACCCATGAAAAAATAAATATAATTATTTACTTGATGACATTTCGAAAGTTGAAAAGAATTTGAAAGCATGTAAACGTCCGAATAGAAAATTATTTCTACTTTTAAGTTCTTAACAAATCCTGATGTATTAACATATTGAATGTTTTAGAGGCCTTTTACATCCAAATAATTGTTAAAATAGAGATTAAATCATCACCTAAAAAACTTTATAATATTTTGCTTCAATCAATAATTAAAAAAATACCATAATAAGTAAATTTAATATTTCTGAATTTTTTAGATGATGATTGATAATTTGTATAATTTTGGTTATTCGAACAGAAATATTCCAGAGTTCGAAGAGATTTACCTGAAGAAGGCCGGAGGTTACAGCGGCCAAAACGTTGTGATGATAACACTCAAGATGAGAAATGTAGTCCGAATAACCAAAATTATACAAGTAAATTTCACTTCCAAACAATTGGTAAAAAAAAGAAACACACTCGAAAATGAAAACACTCGACGGTTAAGGATAGCGAGTTTTATATAAAAACTAACAGAAAGACCCGACGTTGCTCGGGATTGAATGAGGATCACTACTATGTACTGTTTCACCATGCTCATAACACCATGTTAGTTTCTTATTTTAGCATCACATTCTCCTATTTCGCCCCCTAATATTGTCGGCAAAAGTTGAAAACTCTCTGAATTAATGTCTTATACATATTTAATTGGGTATAAGTTTTAAGGGGGTTCTGTTTCAGTGGGTCACTTAGAGATGAGGCCCACATAGATATTCAGTACATGGAGAGTAACGTAGAGATTCGAGACCACTTCCATTGTCTTCCTCGGAGAATTTTATAAGTATGATTTTTTTATCAGAATAGGACATATTTGAAGTCGTAAGATAAGTTATGCCCTCATAACCCACTTAGAGGTGTATTTGAGAACACTTTCATTGGTAAATTTGACATAAGAATACACTTTTAGATTTTATGTATATTCTCTAACCTTTTTTCTATACGGAACACACACATATTACACATACACAGGGACAATGAGATTTATATACATAGATGACTTTCAAATTATGCCCATCTTCTAAATACTTAACTTGCAGTTTTGAATTCAGTTATATGAGTTAAAAACAGCATGAAACCGTTTATCTTTCATAGATTTCGCTGATTTTACTGAAAACAATTTGAAGTGTAAACACTTCACGTTTCGTGATCATAAATAACTCTGACCTGATTAAAAGGTACGTATCATTTAAAGGATAGGTTTCTGCCTTAACATTAAACATTTTGCATTCAAGCTTCTCCGATTTTCGCTAAATGACAATCTTCCTGTATGTTTGAATATTTCTTTACACACGCGGGTGTCTTTATCTTGTCATTCAAGAAATGGAACATTTATTCTTATCTTGAATAAATGATTATAAAAAAAACTACTTAATTAATAACATCTTGAAAAATGAAATATACATAGGCTCGTGAACAACTGTCTACACAATACTGACATATATTATAGGGTGACCCTCTCCTAAAATATCACCCGTGGAATCGTTAATAGAATTCACAATTCTTTTTGTAATCCAACCATATTTGGTACAAATAAACTTCAGTCTATGCCAGACTTGTCCACCGAGTTTTAGTCATGAATGTCTAACAGTCTTATCGATGTTCAATGATAAGCACACCTGGATACGACGTACACACCTGTCAATATCTCTGATACACCCCTTTCTTCGTATAGCCCCTTCTATTTATCTTCCTCCCACAAGGTAAGATGTGACACAAGGTCGGGAAAGTGGGAAAGAACCAGCGCTCGAGAATTTGAGTACTCTGGCTGTTTGAAAATTGCCTGGGCAGCCCCGTCGGCATTCCCCAGTAGGGGCGTCTCAGACAGAAAGCAATAAAATTACTCCTCCCCTATTTTAGCTGTGGTGGCCCTTTACGGTTCATGAATAGCCTGAGAATTTTTTTGATAGACATTATCTTTGAGATAAGCTCACGGATAAAACTCGGAGTGGGATGAGGTAAGATTCAATGAGTGTAGAGACCATTCATGATCACACACCTCCTACTGATGAGACGATCACCAAAGTGGGGAATACCATTGAACAGAGATAAAACTAAGGTGGTTTAACATTTATAATCGAAACTTGGTGGACAAGTCAGACATAGACTGGAGTATATTTGTGCCAAATATAGTTGGATTGCCGAAATGATTGTGAATGTTATTACCGATTCCATGAGTGCCATTCTTTGGGTTCACTCTGTACAATAGATTAATTTATCAGAAAACAAAAAAGATTTATTCAATTACTTATCATTTAGCACACACGAAGTACATTCTATTTTGCCTGTAAAAATTGTTTTGCTGTTTTTTTTTCCGTCGATTGCTTTTATTTAGTGATTTTCGTTTCATTTTCAGGTACACTCAACCTTTATTTAGTCCGTTTTTTCTATCAACTGATTAAATACAAGTACGTAAATACCTCTCTTTTAATCAATAGTTACCTAATCATCAAAAAGAAATATTCGTTTTGGAAGTTTGATGATAAACTTAATTATATAAAAAAAGCGCAGATCATCTTTAAGTACAGACATGTATGCATGTGCCTGTGAAAATGAAAAACTCGATCAGGGAAATGTTAACACTATGATTTTAATGGGATCGTTAAAGCTCACTTTCGCTGGATTAATATGAAAATAATAGTCGACTTGTTGCCTCAGTCAAAGATAATGCGGTTCGCAAATCACTGCCCTTTTCGCTTTTCTCTTTTCTCCTTTCTCCTTTTTCCTTTTCTTTTTTGTCGGTTTTAAGACACCAGATTTCAGACATTAAATAATCTCAGTTCATTCTTTTTAACCAATGAGAATACAGATAATTTTAACCAATGAGAATACAGATAATTTTTAACCAATGAGAATACAGATAATTAGTTGATTCACTTTTATCTTATTAACGTGAATTTGCTTATTGCAGTGCAATAACCAGTCGTGTGTTCGATCCTCACTAGTAACCTATGATCTCGACATTGCTTTAATTTTCAAACTACACGCCAGACAAAGACGGATCCTTTCATGGCGGGTTCAGGATCATCACGTCCGCCACAAAAAAAAACTATTTGTGCATATAATTGTTAGAGTATGAGTTTTTTTTATAAGTAGCTAGTATATTTTTGAATTCATGTTTTTGTTTAATTTAACCTTTTATGAGGCAACGGCATGTCTCTGTATAAATATATGTATTTTTTATATGTACATGTGTCTGTAAATCTAATATATAAAGTTATCTTGTCTGATTTTCCACGTTAAACCTAAATAGCAATATAAATGACAAATCGATATTTGATTCTGACTAGCGATTTCTTCTTTTTGAACTTGCAGCATGTTCGTTACACTAAAAAAGTATAATTCGCTTCAGTTTTTTTTCGAAAGTAATTATTCCGGCAACGAAGATTATTATAATGAAGATAATTAAAATAATGACATAAAAGGCATACAACTTAAGGGAGATAATTCCTATTTTAACTTAAAGGTAATAACATGAGTTATCTCCTTTACTTTCTGATCCGTTACCGATTTTTTCGTGACATAAATATTATTATTATTATTATTATTATTATTATTATTATTATTATTATTATTATTATTATTATTATTATTATTATTATTATTATTATTATTATTATCATCATCATCATCATCATCATCATCATTATTATTATTATTATTATTATTATTATTATTATTATTATTATTATTATTACTATTTTAATTATTATTATTATTATTATTATTATTATTATTATTATTATTATTATTATTATTATATAAAAGTTTTCACACAATTCATTGTAAGTTACTGCTCATTGGTAGTAGTGTTCCCTGGAGTCCGAGTGACAAAAAGTCTCCTCAAATTTCCAGCACTCTCCACCTTTTTCCATAACCATTGCAAATTACTTTGTGTTAACACAACAGCTGTTTACCATTGATTTGTCGCTAGTAACAACCGTTTGCTTTCTCTAGAATTTGAGTGGCAATAAGCCCCCAAAGGTCTCAGTTGAGGTCTGGTTAGTGCTCTTCCTCTATTGATTTTTTCATCCTCCTTGACCCTTCACGACAGTTTCTGTCACCACATACATGTGTGTATGTCTTTGAATTTATTTTTGTGCATGTATGATGCGGGAGGGGGTAGTTTATTGGATTTCATTATTAAAAAAATAAATTAAGATAATATTAATTAATCCAGGGCTATGCTTTGTAGGTACGGTTAGTGGTTAATCTAGTAATTTAGATTCTCATATAGGTGTGAAAGGTAGCGTACGAAACATCCGTAGAAAGAACGGACGCTGACAATGAGAGTTGCGAATCTAACACCAATAGAAATGATAACAAATCTTACGTGTCTGTCTTGCTTAGCTAATTTCAACATAAATGGTTTCTCCTACAGTCGCATTTCAAGAATACAACATGTTTTATTGATCTATGCTAGAAAACATTTTTTAGCTCGTTTCTTCATATTCCGTAAATCTTTACACTCGAAAAACTGCTTCGATCATTTTCAGAATACATTCCAGAAATCACACAAGCATAAACGTATTTGTCACATACATGATAAATCATCACGAGTATACTCATATATATATATATATATATATATATATATATATATATATATATATATATATATATATATATATATATATATATATATATACTAGAAGAATTCTCGTCCCAGAATGAGTAAAATGAATCCCCCAAACAGAAAAATTTTGACCTTACGAAGATTAAAATCAAGATGTAATGATACTAAAACTTATGTCTATGATTATACATCAATTTTGATCAAAATCCATTGCATGATTCTGATGGTAAAAAAATGTCTAAAATAAAAGGCTTAAGCTTAAGGGGGCTTAATAAGAAATTGAAATTCAGGGAATCTTGCTTAATTCGTGTCTAATGAATATGGATCAAATTTAATGAAAATCTGTAATGAATGAATTTTCAAATGGGAGGTTGTGTCCATATTATGCTCCCCCAAAACCCTTTAAAATACTCTACTTAAAATTGAAGAACGTTTGTAAATTGATGTCTAATACGTATTGTTAAAATTTCACAAAAATCGGAAGTAACTGAATTTTCACGAAGGGCTCATATCCCATTTTGACCCCTTTGCATAAAACTAAATAAACTAAATATACCCCATATTACCTACCCTTACGTCTAGCAGCTATGTTCCAAAATGCATAATTATCGGTTCCTTAATTTAGGAGTTTATCCTGTACAACAAACTATATATATATATATATATACACCCCCCACACACACACATATATATATATATATATATATATATATATATATATATATATATATATATATATATATATATATATATATATAGTAACATATACACATACCTAAATGTTAAAGTTTACAAAAAATTGTGCTTATGTTATTCAGTGTTGCTTAGAAGATATATTTCAAAATTCATAATGATCCGTTAATTAGTTTAAGACATTATTATGTTTGTCATAGATGCCAAACTACAGATACACACAAAAAAGATTTCAAGAAATAAATTGTTACCTTTTGTTCATAATCGTTTAAGTGTAACCGTTATTTTAAGTATTGTATGAACACTAAAAACAGATGCGGATGTGAAGAATGGATATGATTTCAATGTCTGGCCTTCAGCCTCCGGTTGGCTGCCAAAATTACAAATGTGTGCCACATCAACCAAAATGGATCAAAGGAATTTCAATATATTTTATATTTTTAAAACTTTTGTTTATAATTATCTTTTTTTGTCACAACTTCTACTAAAGCATGTAAGACATTCTCTTCGTTATTTTTTTTTGTCACAACTTCTACTAAAACATGTAAGACATTCTCTTCGTTATTTTTTGGTCACAACTTCTACTAAAGCATGTAAGACATTCTCTTCGCTATTTTTTTGTCACAACTTCTACTAAAGCATGTAAGACATTCTCTTCGTTATCTTTTTTTGTCACAACTTCTACTAAAGCATGTAAGACATTCTCTTCGTTATTTTTTTGTCACAACTTCTACTAAAGCATGTAAGACATTCTCTTCGTTATTTTTTTGTCACAACTTCTACTAAAGCATGTAAGACATTCTCTTCGTTATTTTTTGGTCACAACTTCTACTAAAGCATGTAAGACATTCTCTTCGTTTTTTTTGGGTCACAACTTCTACTAAAGCATGTAAGACATTCTCTTCGTTATTTTTTTGTCACAACTTCTACTAAAGCATGTAAGACATTCTCTTCGTTATTTTTTTGTCACAACTTCTACTAAAGCATGTAAGACATTCTCTTCGTTATTTTTTGGTCACAACTTCTACTAAAGCATGTAAGACATTCTCTTCGTTATTTTTTGGTCACAACTTCTACTAAAGCATGTAAGACATTCTCTTCGTTTTTTTTGTCATAACTTCTACTAAAGCATGTAAGATATTCTCTTCGTTATTTTTTTTGTCACAACTTCTACTAAAGCATGTAAGACATTCTCTTCGTTATTCTTTTTTGTTCACAACTTCTACTAAAGCATGTAAGACATTCTCTTCGTTATTTTCTTTTGTCACAACTTCTACTAAAGCATTTAAGACATCTCTTCGTTATTTTGTTTTTGTCACAACTTCTACTAAAGCATGTAAGACATTCTCTTCGTTATTTTCTTTTGTCACAACTTCTACTAAAGCATGTAAGACATTCTCTTCGTTATTTTTCTGTCACAACTTCTACTAAAGCATGTAAGACATTCTTTTCGTTATTTTTTTGTCACAACTTCTACTAAAGCATGTAAGACATTCTCTTCGTTATTTTGTTGTCACAACTTCTACTAAAGCATGTAAGACATTCTCTTCGTTATTTTTTTGTCACAACTTCTACTAAAGCATGTAAGACATTCTCTTCGTTATTTTTTTCAATTTTTAAATAACCCATGCCAACCAATAATTCTTCCCGGATTCTCGTGATTCGTTCCCTTCAACCATCTTTGGTAGACATCACTTATCGCAGGTTCTATATGGAGAACCTGCGGTAAGAGTCTTCCATAAATTGGTCAATGTAAGTGTGATGATGTTTTTTTTTGGCCGCGTAATGATTCCATAAAAGAGTGTCACTCACAGCAACTTCTGACTTACTACTCAAGGAATGAATAGCAAGCCGAAGCGAGGCTGTGATAGGAGGAAGATGTGCATATCGGCGGTTTTTTGGTTGGGTGTTTCGTCCAGCTGATGTTCAATGCCATTTGTAACACCATTCCGTCTTGCTGTTTTATCAGTGTTCCTAGCTGCCGTACAGCAAGACAGATTCTACCGTAGCCCTAAAAGTCTCTCTTATAATTATCAGAACACCCCCTCGCCTTCTCGGATTTTTAAAATTTTTATTTGTTATTTTTTAACATAGTTCACTCCCAACAAGGCAGGCCGCCACTGTAGATGTAAGGAGCTACTGAGAAAAAAGGGAGAAGGTTTTTTGGGGGGGTCAACCTAAATTCGGAGCTGCACAGCGAGATGTCTGTTTACATTAGTTTTACATTTCTGCATGTCAGTACCGTCGGGGAAACAGGGGGCATGGAGGGAGTTCCAGATGCCAGAAACATGAGGAAAGAAACTATTGGAGTAGAAAGCCCTCCGGCATCTGGGGACCTCCACAGTGAATGGATGGGATTTAGCTGATTGTCGTGTTGGTCTAGTGAATTTACGTTGAGGGGGCACCAGAGTAGCCAGTTCATCGAACGGATTTGATGTTGTTGCCGGCAGATATGTAATTGAATATGTTGTGTGCTTTTACAACAGCTTTTATTGCTATAGCACATGGCAGCCCCCTCCTAATGACAGTTGCTTTTGCGCAGAGATAATAAAATGGTCACGTGTTGACCAAAATTATGAGAGTAAAATTAAGGTAAGTAATTTTATATTTTTAGCAAACAAAATTAGTGTCGAAAACAAGTAGAGAGTTATGTATGGAAAGATAAGAATACGTCATGTTGTATAATTTAAGATTTTTAACTAAATATAAGTCAGAATTGTATACAAGTAATATATTCACTCTGGTGTTTGATTTAGAATCTAATTTGGCACAATCAAAATGGCAGCCTTCCATATAACCATAGTTAAAACTCAAACGTACGCGAACTGAAATAGATTACTGATCATTTAAGATATAGTTGTAATATTCTCTTCTAAATAATACGCCTTCTTGTGTTGAAACATTTACTTTAATTATTATGTATAGCTATATACGAAGTTCATTCAGAAACGAACGTAGATCACGTGTCTACTGGAAGCAATCTCAGATAAAATGAATAGGAAGTCATTTAAAAAGTTAGCACGTTCTTGGAAAATGGAGAGTAAAAAGGCAAAAAGAGTAGAAATATAAGAGGTAGATTGAGATAATTGTTGTTAGTAATGAGGAGGATGCAAAATAAGTTTAGTGACACGAATGAATGCAAACAGAGCGAGGTAATTGCGCGAAAGACAGTGCTGCCTGTTAGAAATAATGGCGCTGAAAAGTTTTTATGTAATAAAATGGTAAAAGTGGAGTAAGATGGTTGGCCGAGAATATTATTGATTGAAAGGAAGGGCATCGTTGGTAAAAGGCGACAGAACAAAATGGAAAAAAGATCAGCGGGCAAGAATAGTGTGAATATTTGTCAAATAGAACAGAAAATGGCGAGAAGAGAAAATAAATCGAATTTAGTTCTCGTGTTTTAAAAAAATTAAAACAAAACCGTAACCGATCAAAATATAAATAAATGAAATCAACTCAAAGTAAAACAATAAAATAAATGAAATATGAAATAAATGAAATAAAATAAATGAAATTAATAGAATTTAATAGAAGAGAGAGAAAAATATTACGAAATACTGAAATGGCATTACAGGAACGTATTAAAGACCATTTTATCTTTCATTTTGTGTGCAAAACTTGTTTTAACTCTGTCTCTCTCTCTCTCCCTCTTTTTTCTCTCTCTCTCTCTATATATATATTAATCTATCTATCTACCACAGAGTTTTAGTAGAATATAGATATATACTAGTAAAACTGTCTGGGTCTTGTTTGTTATCTTGTTTATTATCTTGTTTGTTCCCGTGCACACTGGATTACGCCACTAAAAGAATGACGTCATCCATTAAAACAGAGATGGAGATGACCAGGTACAGTGAGTGACGTCACAAAATGATAACGTCAGCATTTTATGATGTCACCCATTAAAACAGAGATGGGGATAATCGGGCACAGTGTATGACGTAACAAACGGATTACGTCGTCGATCAAATTAAAGAGAGAGTGGATGGGAGTACGCATCGTAGAAAATATCGTTTATCTAGGCGTTTTAGTATCGACCACCGTCGATACCCCTTGTGCTCTAGTATACTACTAAACCTCTTTGAATCTTGTCTGTTTGTTTGTATTTTATCTTGTCGGTTTGTTTGTCCTCATACACACTTGGATGACATAAAAAAGGGGTGAAGTCACAAAGGGATTGCATCAGCAAGGGATGAAGTCATTAACTGAAACAGGTGGAACACATCGGGAAGATCGTTTATGACGTCGTAAATTGATAACGTTATCGGTTTGTGACGTCATCCATTAAAAAAATGTTGGAAGACATCGAGAAGATCCTCTATTACGTCATAAATTATGAAGCAACAAAATGATGGCGTCATTCATTAAGAGAACATGGACGACGCGTAACTTTGTGGGTCTAGTATGCTAAAAACGTAGTTTGTTTGTATCTTATCAACGTGCACACTGGAGACGTCACAAAACGGCTAAATGACGGCATAAACCTACCATTAATTCTTTATCCATTTTCAAACACACACACACACATATTACCTACTAGACACTATCCTCGAGTGTCTTCGGTCTCTCTGTACAAGGGTTTGTCAGGACAACTTGACATGAGGATACTTACCCCTACAAGTAAACCCTGACAAAATATTCAAAATTACATAGTATCCGCAGCACAAATAAGATCCCCTCATACGAGGAATAGTGCATCTTCTCCTAGTGATGCTACCTCAAGTAACACCACGTAGCTGGATACTCAACCAAACTAGATGAATTCTTGTCCTGGAATCCGGTAAGACCAACAGACCACAAGAAAGATATACTATGACATACTTAACTGGTCAGTTGGGGAGAGAAGAAATTTATTTCTTTAAAAGACATTTTTACTAACGGATTACCGTGGACAAGGGTTAATGGTGTTTGTCAGGTGGATGGTGAGACCAACATCTTGAGGATCGCAGACGATGGTTAGATGTGGACAGAATAGATTATTTAAGAATTTGATAACATTGGACTTGAAACACGACCATGTTATAGTCAGTTAGAAAGTAGCCTCGTGGTATTGCGTTCCACTGACCGGAAGTTCTTGGAAAGAACGCCTCCTCACTGAAGTTCCGTTTAGCTCCAGGTACACCGAGGAAGAAAAGGGATTCTTTACAATGGTTGTAGCTAGACGAGTTTTTGCTGTGAATGTGAATGTTTTACAGGGGAGAATAAGAGATTGGAGCTCAGCCGAGCACCTGGGAAAACATTTATGTACCGAAGATTAAACTATACACATTAAATTAAATAGACAAGAAACTGAGATAAACGAAATAAAAATGGGACTAAAATAAATATTCGAAATACATACGACATATTTCAAAAGAATGATGATGATTGAAGGAGAATGAATAAAAACGACAAAGTGATAAAGACAGGAAAGCAAAGTGATACAGAGAGGGAAGCAAAGTGATAAAGAGGGGGAAACAAAGTGATAAAGAGAGAAAGGGGCAAAGTGATAAAGAGAGGGAAGCAAAGTGATAAATAGAGAAAGAGGCAAAGTGATAAAGAGAGGGAAGCAAAGTGATAAAGGGAGGAAAGCAAAGTGATAAATAAAGGGAAGCAAAGTGATAAAGAGAGAAAAAGGAAAAGTGATGAATAGAGGGAAACAAAATGATAAAGAAAGAAAGAGGCAAAGTGATAAAGAGAGGGAAGCAAAGTGATAAAGAGAGAAAGAGGCAAAGTGATAAAGAGAGGGAAGCAAAATGATAAAGAAAGAAAGAGGCAAAGTGATAAAGAGAGGGAAGCAAAGTGATAAAGAGAGAAAGAGGCAAAGTGATAATTAGAGAAAGAGGCAAAGTGATAAAGAGAGGGAAGCAAAGTGATAAAGAGAGAAAGAGGCAAAGTGATAAAGAGAGGGAAGCAAAGTGATAAAGGGAGAAAGAGGCAAAGTGATAAAGAGAGGGAAGCAAAGTGATAAAGAGAGAAAGAGGCAAAGTGATAAAGAGAGGGAAGCAAAGTGATAAAGAGAGAAAGAGGCAAAGTGATAATTAGAGAAAGAGGCAAAGTGATAAAGAGAGGGAAGCAAAGTGATAAAGAGAGAAAGAGGCAAAGTGATAAAGAGAGGGAAGCAAAGTGATAAAGGGAGAAAGAGGCAAAGTGATAAAGAGAGGGAAGCAAAGTGATAAAGAGAGAAAGAGGCAAAGTGATAAAGAGAGGGAAGCAAAGTGATAAACGGAGAAAGAGGCAAAGTGATAAAGAGAGGGAAGCAAAGTGATAAAGAGAGAAAGAGGCAAAGTGATAAAGAGATGGAAGTAAAGTGATAAAGAGAGGAAGCAAAGTGATAAAGAGAGGGAAGCAAAGTGATAAAGAGAGGGAAGCAAAGTGATAAAGGAGAAAGAGGCAAAGTGATAAAGAGAGGGAAGCAAAGTGATAAAGAGAGAAAGAGGCAAAGTGATAAAGAGATGGAAGTAAAGTGATAAAGAGAGAAAGAGGCAAAGTGATAAAGAGAGGGAAGCAAAGTGATAAAGGGAGAAATAGGCAAAGTGATAAAGAGAGGGAAGCAAAGTGATAAAGAGTGAAAGAGGCAAAGTGATAAAGAGATGGAAGTAAAGTGATAAAGGGAGGAAGCAAAGTGATAAAGAGAGGGAAGCAAAGTGATAAAGAGAGGGAAGTAAAGTGATAAAGTGGGGAAACAAAGTGATAAAGAGAGAAAGGGGCAAAGTGATAATTAGAGGGAAGCAAAGTGATAAAGAGAGGGAAGTAAAGTGATAAAGAGAGAAAGAGGCAAAGTGATAAAGAGAGGGAAGCAAAGTGATAAAAAGAGAGAAGCAAAGTTATAAAGAGAGGGAAGTAAAGTGATAAAGAGAGAAAGAGGCAAAGTGATAAAGAGAGGGAAGCAAAGTGATAAAGGGAGAAAGAGGCAAAGTGATAAAGAGAGGGAAGCAAAGTGATAAAGAGAGAAAGAGGCAAAGTGATAAAGAGAGGGAAGTAAAGTGATAAAGAGAGAAAGAGGCAAAGTTATAAAGAGAGGGAAGCAAAGTGATAAAGAGAGAAAGAGGCAACGTGATGAATAGAGGGAAGCAAAGTGATAAAGAGAGAAAGAGGCAAAGTGATAAAGAGAGGGAAGCAAAGTGATAAAGAGAGAAAGAGGCAAAGTGATAAAGAGAGGGAAGCAAAGTGATAAAGGGAGGAAAGCAAAGTGATAAATAAAGGGAAGCAAAGTGATAAAGAGAGAAAGAGGAAAAGTGATAAAGAGAGGGAAGCAAAGTGATAAAGAGAGAAAGAGGCAAAGTGATGAATAGAGGGAAGCAAATTGATAAAGAGAGAAAGAGGCAAAGTTATAAAGAGAGGGAAGCAAAGTGATAAAGAGAGAAAGAGGCAAAGTGATAAAGAGAGGGAAGCAAAGTGATTAAGAGAGAAAGAGGCAAAGTGATAAAGAGAGGGAAGCAAAGTGATAAAGGGAGGGAAGCAAAGTGATAAAGAGAGGGAAGCAAAGTGATAAAGAGAGAAAGAGGCAAAGTGATGAATAGAGGGAAGCAAATTGATAAAGAGAGAAAGAGGCAAAGTTATAAAGAGAGGGAAGCAAAGTGATAAAGAGAGAAAGAGGCAAAGTGATAAAGAGAGGGAAGCAAAGTGATTAAGAGAGAAAGAGGCAAAGTGATAAAGAGAGGGAAGCAAAGTGATAAAGAGAGAAAGAGGCAAAGTGATAAAGAGAGGGAAGCAAAGTGATTAAGAGAGAAAGAGGCAAAGTGATAAAGAGAGGGAAGCAAAGTGATAAAGGGAGGAAAGCAAAGTGACAAAGAGAGGGAATCAAAGTGATAAAGAGAATGAAGCAAAGTGACAAAGAGAGGGAAGGAAAGTCATCAAGAGACGAGTAAGGATCAAAAAATGCTGAATGGGTTGGGCGTGCCGTCTCTACAAATAGAAGAGGGTAACGGTGAGGTGAAAAAGGCCGGGCAAGTTGAGTAGTCGAAAAGCAGACGCGATGGAATCGTTTTATTTTTTTTTGTTTACCATTGTCTCTGTCGTTTCGTCGAGGTCGACAACACTGGCGACAACAGCAACAACAACAACAACAACAAGTCACCGTTGCTGTCGGTGCACACATGCGTTAACGAGGTGCGTTTCCCCCTCGTATGGTTGGATCGGTAGAATCGTTGTCACTTTTTTTACCGTTTGTTTTCCTTTATCTATTTATTTTGGTATCATTTTGTAGCTGCAAGTTAAAGTACGCCAACAATGACAAAAACCTGACAAAAGAAGTAGATTTGTTTCCAATTCGTTTATTTCATCTTTTCCTTTCTCCGAATGCTAACATTGATCGCAAAGGATGGAGACTGTCTCGTTGTCCTTTGACTGCGGCTCTTGATAAGCTTCAGACTCCAATGATTTACCCTACATCCTGTGAATACGTGCTGACTGCATAAATACATTCACCTCAGGTGTTGCGCTACGTATCTTTCAATTATTTGACTTTTGCAAGAAAATAATTAATAATTAAGATTTTGTTACTTTTTTCTCAAAATGCACTTAGGTACTGTTATTCTCATTTAATATATAAAATTATGTCGGCAAATTTTAAAAGTTGAACCTAAATATAATCTGGCCAATTTTTTATTTTATTTTATTGTTGTACCATGTTATTAGCAAAAAAATAACGTACTTCGCTACAATTTATTAAAAAATACTTAACCTGGTTCGGCAGTTTGGTAATACGGAGATATTCTTGACTAAACACATTAAAATGAATATCAGCTAAGGGGAATAACTCGTATTTATTAATAGGAGTTAGCGGCTATTGATAATATTCAGATTCCAATTATTTACTCTACATTCTGTGAATACGTATTAATTGCATTGAAATAAATAATAACATTTGTCTAATAATGTAACCTTTAAGTGTTGTGTTACATATGTTTCAATTATTTAATTTTTACAATAAAATAATTGATATTTCGAGATTTTGTTATGTTTTAAACGTTTAATCATGCACTTACGAAGCTTCATTGTGTACTGTTATTATTATTATTTAATATATACAATTATTTCAGCCAGATTTTCAAACTTTGAACCAGACTAGCGAATTTTAAATTTTTCTTGTTGTACAATGTTATTAGCAATAATTATTTAAAAATACTCAATCTAGTTGGGTAGTTTGCTAATATGGAGACATTCTTGACACAAAAAGAAAAATCAGCTAAGGGGAATAACTCGTATTCGTTTAGTGGGAATTAGCATTCCTTAGCCAGACGTACGTGTCTACGTCTTTCTTTTATGTACGCAAACATTAACTTATAAAAAATGATATAATTAATATATATATATATATATATATATATATATATATATATTAATTATATAATTGCCATAAATATATTTTCATATGTTAATATCTCGCTCTACTCACGTATAGAGCACTGTTGAAGTAAATACTGAAAATTGATACATAAAAAATTATATCTCCTTATAACTGTTTATGTGGATACATGAAATAATAATAATAATAATAATGATAATATATATATATATATATATATATATATATATATATATATATATATATATATATATATATGTATATATATATATATATATATATATATATGGAAAAGGAGATATTATTGAGACACAATTTACATAAAAGCAGTGTTATATTTAAAACTCTGACACTTAAATGATACATCTATGTGATACACATACAACCAATGAATTGTTTAAAGGGTTTTCCAAGATCCTTGTAAAATAGAACATGTATCATGCCCCCTTTAAAGGAACCAATATATCTCATTGTCGGGTATTGATTTACTCCTCTCCAGGAGTTAGGCACAAGGCCAGTTTTTATCTTACTCCCACAAGTAATATGTGACCCAAGGTCGGGTCGGGAAAGTGGGGTTTTAAAATTGCCTGGGCAGCCCCGTCGGCATTCCCCGGTAGGGGCGCCTCAGGCAGTAAGCAATAAACTTACCTCCCCAAAGAGGGGAGGCGAAGCCTGGGAGGGTGGACCTCCTAGAACTGCACAGGACAAACCCATAGACTGGCGTAAATCAATCCCCGAGGGCCAATACAATACCAGTCTATGGAGTGCAGTATCCATCGGAACAGATACTACACTTTGATCTTAGCCAAAAGGCTCATTGTCGGGTATGTAGGAACATTGTATGGGCTATATAATTACCACCATTTAAAATGATACAAAATATTCGATTAAATATTTGTGTTGGCGTCATTTAATCTTTTAATTTCGAGTAATTTTGTCATCAAATAAATTCGACTAGGTATAATTGTTACTTGAATAAGTGCCATACGAATACGATTCATTTTCCCACCATCGATTCATTGTCTTTTATTTTGTTTATAGGCATATGATCGACAGGGAATGCAAGTTTCTAATGACAACTCTTGACCCCGTTCTGAAAAGACCAAGAATGATACGCTACATGTGATATCCTCGGTATTATATCATATGTGCGTATTTCTGTATTATCTCTCATGGGAAATTTAGACTTTGTACAAATATTAATGCAGACACTCTTCAGAAATTCATGGTAAGGTCATAATACGTATTAAGTTCAACAATCAGAGCAATAGTGTATTTCTGACAAAATTCAAACTTCTTTTTACTTCTGTAATTGAAAGGTATCATCCACATTACAGTCTCTTAAATAAATCTTCTTTATCATATGTGGTAAATAATGATTTTAGATGGAGTATGATATAAGTGTTTTCTTAAAACATCCCAAATAACTCTTCTAGGAACGTTCCAACTAACCCCATGCACTAATACAGGTTGTCTCAGTATAAATGTCATCCATTTAATAACTCCGCCAATATTCATGATATTATTCTGTACTTTTTGTTTCGGTTGCCAGAAAATAGAATAACGTTTTAAAATCATCCAAGATGAGAGCATTATAATTGATATCGGCAGAAGTATAAACATCCAAATGGGCGGGTTATAGATGAAGCCTACTTTTGTCTAGTAGGTCATGTTAACGGCATATAAAGAAATGTTATTCTCTCTCGTCAAGCGAAAACTTTGTGTTCTGGCAATCTGAAGCGCCGGATAAAGTCTTTCAGGGGTCACTGCACTATGTTTAGTGCACCGCGTCGATCGCCATCTTTAAACATGGAATATTCAGACCATTTTGGTTTAATAATGATGTTAGGGAGACAATGACGGCGAATAGAATATGCTATCATCGCCGAGGCGCAGATTTAGAGAATGTCTTGTAAAATCTTAATTTTATAACAAGGGGTACTGAATAAACACCCGTTTGGTTTTTATCATTTTAGCTTTTAATAAATCAAAAGTTTTCTTGTCTGTCTTGTCCGTTTCATAAGTTACGAGCGCCTGGTTGGATCACGTTCCTACTGAGACACTGAATATTATCATGGCAGATTACATACACAAAAGTGGGGAAAATGGTAAATCGTTTATTGTCACCTTCCAATTACTTTCTATTAAGCAACCAACGCACACAATTCAAGAATCTTGCCGACATTATTTAGAGTGAAAAAATGATTATGTGCAATGTGAAAGTACACATACTTTCATCCACTTCTGAACTGACTTGATGTTAATATATGTAAAATATTAGAACAGCACCATGGGAATTACGACTCATTAATGATTACACATTTTTCAAATGTAAATATGAAACCGATTTGATAAGAAAAAGTACAAAACAAATAATTAAATACTTACATCAAATCTGATGCTAAGGTCGGTGGAAAAATGGTTGAAATATTCTACTGCCCCAGGAAATACCTCACTCCTGACGCAGTTCTCTACCTGTATAACAGTCAGATACGCTCTAAAAGTCCGTTGAAATAAAATAACTCACCCCCGATATATATATATATATAATTATTAAAAGGGGTAAACTATACACACATTAAGGTTGTATACATTATAAATTATTTCGACCTTTTAATTAGGTATCATCAGATGTATAAATAACCACGTTTAAAAAGCAAATAATAAGAGAAACTGATCATCGTCTTAAAAAGATAACTGCACTTTGTTGATTAGTCGATGTAAAAAAAGGGGGAAAATGGTAAATTAATCGAGGAGGGGTGACAGAAGTAAAAGATTAATTTCCCTCTTCTTTTTTTACATATACAAAAATATAAAATATAAAATATATATAAGAGAATTTGTTTTTGCTATTGAGAGAAATAGTTATGTATACAAGCTTAATGTGTGTATAGTTTTTTCCTTTTAATAATTCTGTTTTGCTCTGTTTAAAGGTACACTGAGCTCTTTTATTCGGATTCTCAACGCAATATTGAAATCTAAACACTATATATATATATATATATATATATATATATATATATATATATATATATATATATATATTCAGAAAGTTCGTAAGAAATTTTATATATATATTTATATTTAATTTAAATTAGATTTTCATTTTGAATTTACTTAATTTTATATTTTTCCATTGGGCAGTGCTTTTAAAATATTTCGCTCTGCCAAAAAAGTACTTGACTTGCAATTTATTATTTTAAGTCTTACGAAGTTTCTGGATATATATATATATATATATTTATTAATTTTTGGGTGATTCATTTTATTATCACTTTTATTTTGAATTCGGAATCCTTTCATATTTCGTACTTGGAATTCTTACTGTTCAGACTCAATGGATTACAATCCAATGTTCACCTTAAATGTGCTTCCTCTATCCAACCCCTCTTGATATTCACATGGAAACATTATATTATTATATTTTCAAATATTAGCTGAACAGTGACACGATTTTTGCTAATTTTTCTTCTGATTTTCTTATGATGAACATTCATGGATTAAGGAAAAAAGTATTTTTTTTACCTTCCTTGTTTGAATATTTCATGAATTAATACATATTGCATTTTATCCACTTTCTATTTTCATCATTTATTTTATCATAATAATGCTCTATCTAGTATATTGAGCATTGACTTATCACGATATGATATTGTATAAAGATATAATATTTATCTTTATTGTTTCATTTGTATATATATATATATATATATATATATATATATATATATATATATATATATATATATATATCTTACTATTTCATGTATCCACATCAAATTTTTTAAGGAGATATAATTTTTTATATATCAATTTTCAGTATTTACTTCAACAGTGCTCGATACGTAAGTAGAGCTAGGTAGTAAGCTATGAAAATATATTTATGGCAATTAAGCTACACAGAGACTCCCGCGTTTCATCTCCTGGGGAATCTTCAGACTAAAATGCATGGAGTTTGTTTTGCTGAGTGTTTTTATATACACGGTTAGCTAGATTACCAATCAGATTCTTTGTTGTTCTCTCAGCCAATCGTCGGGCTTCCCACGAACAAAGTTAGTTCTTCATTGCCATAAATATATTTTCATAGCTTGTTTATATATATATATATATATATATATATATATATATATATATATATATATATATATATATATTCATTAATCAAGTTCAAATATGTTGATAGAATGAAATTAACCAATATTCTTTCAAAAGTGCTTAATACAAAGTAAAACTTTACAAATAAAATTTCTATAAACATTAAATCAGCTTACTCTGATTAATTTGTGTTTCTGTACTAGACGTATATCATTCAAGGCTGACTGCTTTCACGATAACAAAATTATCCAAAATAAATTTCAGATATAGTTTGAATCCCTATATATGAAATTCATTTTAGATAATTTAGTTTTTGTTGACGCAGCCAACCCTGAATTATGCACGTCTAGTACAGAAACACAAATTAATTAGTGTAGACTGATGTTTATATATATATATATATATATATATATATATAACTCAGAATAATCCAAAATTATGACATAATCAATATTATGTAATCATGTTCCAATGACTATATAAGCCTTCCTTTCGGGTTGAGCACTACTGTTGGATGATGTTTCTTGCTGCTTCTTATGCGCAATGCAAACTTCTTTTTTTGTTGTAAATGAACAAATTGAGAACGGTGGAAGCGGGCAGTTAATGTTTATATGACTATAAATTTTAGATACCATTTGCAATCGCTTCTCCCGGTAGCCTAATGGGTAGAACTGACGACTATTAACGCGATAGTTGAAGATTCGATCTTCGGCTAGGGAAAAGTGCTAGTCTAGCCGCACTGAAGAGAGCTGTTATACAGCGAAACAGTTTGTATGTGGATTACTATATATATATATATATATATATATATATATATATATATATATATATATATATATAGTTCACCCAAAAGAAGGCAGGACGC
>OY744527.1:48746293-48821293 GCA_963556195.1 Sepiola atlantica | reverse complement strand
TATATATATATATATATATATAATCCAGGTAAAACATTCACAGGGTAGTAATCAAAACAATTTCAACCGGGTTCATAAAAAGTGCTCAATATCAAATAGAGCTTTTATATATGATTATAAAATATAAAATATAAAATATAAAATAAGATAAAATAAGATAAAATAAAATAAAATAAAGTGAAAAGAGAGATATAATAAAAAGGGTAGAATAAAAAGATAGATAGATAGATAGATAGATAGAAATAAAATGAAATCGTCTGCGATTCAGACAGAAGTAGGGGAAGGGATGTACATGCAATAGAATGTGTCAAAAACCGTCGAAAGTTTTTCTTCAACTTGGGCAAACCGCATATTCTCAAATCAGCTGTAATCAGTAGCATATATGTGTGTGCGTGCGGACGTGTGTGTGTGTTGGGGGGCAGGGGTCATTGACACATTGGGTCACTAATTTTGTATTTATCCTCCACTGTTTTATTTTCCTTTAAACTTATCAAATTATCATTAATTAATTAATAAATTAAACAAATTCACTAGCAGATTAATTAAGTTTACACAAATAGTTGTAATAATCATGATAATAATAATTAAAATAATATAAAACAATAATAATAATGATAATAATAATATCGGTAATAATTTAGAAGTGCTAAGTGCTGCTATTGGTAAGTATTATTATTAATGATAATAATAATAACATTAATAGTAATCAACAATAATCAATAATAATAAATAATAAGTAATAGTCAGGTAAAAAATAAAATAATCCGGGAATATTAGAAAGTAATAATAATAATAATAATAATAATAATAAATAATAATAAATAATAATAAAACTAATAATAATATAGAAGAAAATAGCAATAATATTAATCATAATGGTTGTAAATATGGTAATAGGAATAATTTTATTAATAATAGTAGAATTAGTAGTTGCAATAATACGAATCATATTAAAAATGGTAATAATAATACTGATCACAATGCTAACCACAATAATCTTAACAATAGTTATAATGATCATAAAAATAATAATAAATAATAATAATAATAATAATAATACAAATAGTGGTTATAATAATAATAATAATAATAATAATAATAATAATAATAATAATAATAATAATAATAATAATAATAATAATTTCGAATATGCAAAAAAAACGGTACAAACACAAACCAGAAACTGTACTAGAAAACGAAAAACACAAAATCATATGGGATATGAATGTACAAACAGACAAACCCATAACAGCAAGGAGACCGGATATGATAATAATCAACAAGGAAGAAAAATCCTGCAAAATCGTAGACTTTGCCGTTCCAGCAGACCACAGAGTGAAGATCAAAGAGACGGAAAAAAGAAGCAAATATACTGAACTTGCCAGAGAATTGAAAGGAATATGGAACACGAAGAAAGTCAGTATAACACCAATAATCATAGGAGCACTAGGAACAGTCCCCAAAAACATGGAGAAAAGACTAGGAGAAATAGGAATCAAAGGGATAACTGAGACCATACAAAGGACAGTAATGATCAAAACAGCTACAATCCTGAGAAATGTCCTCGAATGCGGAAACCAACCCACATAAGCAACGAATGGGAACAAACACATAGAAGCACAAGACAACAGAACCGGGGAAAATACAACCGCATGAGAGAGGCGCAAGCATAGGCTGACGCCACGAAAATTATGGACAGAGGTTCGAGGAGGGAAAGCGCAAACCAGACCTCCACTGGAAGAGCGCGGACAGCTCTGGGACCTTGGGGAGGCTTGTTGCTACTCGAGCCCCAGAGGGGACCAATGGCCCTTATCAGCGGGAAATCGGCGGGAGGGTTGCTGTTGCGATACCGCAAGGTCATCAGCGGTGATGAACGAAAAGAAGTGGAGCATACTGGAAGTCTGAGGAGACTTGTTGTCACTCAGACTCCAGGGAATACCACAGGTTGTTTGCAGTGGGCGATCACTGACGATGACCAGTGTGATAACTCCTAGTGAGTAAATAATAATAAAAATATAAATATAAATCATGGCTACATCACTAATGGTAATACCACCATTACCACCAAGACTAATAATAATAACAGCTAGATGAAGATAACTATGGTACTAGTAATAGTATTGACAATAATAATAAAAGTGGTTATATTGGCATTGTTACTGCTACAAACAATAATAATTATGATAACGATAGTAAAAACATCAATATTAATAATAATCATAATAATAATAATAATAATAATAATAATAATAATAATAATAATAATAATAATAATCTCGATAATAGTGCAGAAATTGCAAATAATAATATTTGAAAATATTATTAATAATAATAATCAATAATAATAATCTATAATAGTAAGCAATAGTTGGATAAAAATAATCAGGAAATATTAGAAGATAAAGAAAAATAAAGAAGATATCAATTAATATTAATCACAGTAGTTGTAAATATGATAATCAAAATAAATTATTTGATAATAGAGAAATTATATGTTGTAATAATACTAATAATATTAATAATAGTAAACATAATAATGATAGCTATAATAATGATAACAATGGTAACCACAATAATCTTAATAATTATAATAATAATAATAATGATAATAATAAGAATAATAGTATTATTAATAATAGTAATAGAAATAATAATGATATTAATTCATAAAAGTAATCATAATAGTAGAAGTGGTTATGGTAATAATAGATATAATGGTGGCTATAAGTAGTAATTGTTGTAAAAACTGTAAAAAATAATAATAATAACAACAATAATAATTAATTTAAATAATGACAATAATGACAATAATAATAATAATTATTATATATATACACATGCATATATATATATATATATATATATATATATATATATATATATATATATACATAGAGACACTCACACATACACGCGCGCAAACACATATATACATGTATATATACATACATATTCCTATACCATTGGTAATGATGGTTTCGATGGCAATACTTAGTAATGGACTCTAATTATGATTCCTATTATATAGAAGATTGAATATAATAATTATATCAAGTATAGTACATAATATGGTATAAATTGATAGTTATGTTGTCAAATTACCGTTTGTGGATAGATAAAAAAAATTTATTTTTAATTAAAAATTTTTTTTTATGAGGTAATATTAGCTTGATGGGGTTATAAGTGAATTACTGAGAAGGTGTGATCTATTATGCCTACAGTTAATTGAGGTTTCTTGTTTTTTGTTTAGAAGTTTGCCTCTATCACTAAATTTAACTATTTTTATTTTATTTTATATTTTATATTTTATATTTTATATTTCATATTTTATATTCTATATTTTATATATTATCTTTCATATTAATATTTTTTATTATTGTTTTTGATTTGGACTTTAATTTTGACTTTAACATTTTGATTTTTAACGGTCCCAACCACGTGACTTCCCAAATTTTGAAATTCTAAATTTCTTTTCTTCTTTTTCTTTTTCTCTCCATTTCATTCTTTCCAAATATGATCTAAGGTTAAGATCGGATTCTAACTCTGCCTGATGAGATCTCAGTTTATAATAACTGTTGATCGATAACATCGACATGCCAGTGTCTCAGATTTTGTACATGTCTGTGTAAATAAAAATAATCATATATGTATATATATATATATATATATATATATATATATATATATATATATATGTGTGTGTGTGTGTGTGTGTGTGTGTGTGTGTGTGCGTGCTATTATCTCAAATGACATAGATTGGATTTTAACTTAACTCCGTAGTCTTGAGAATATCCATTATATTACTCGTGCTTTAGCCCCAAATATAGTTCCATACAAGTATCATTGCTATATGAGTATCACCGCAGCAATTTAAACCTCGGATAACGTACTAATTAATAATGACTTCTAAGTGACCATCTTCTAGAGTTTGAAGGTTCAATCCTCAGTGCGGGCGATATTAAGAATAAAATTACGAATTACTTAAGACTTCTACACAGTCATGATTGACGGAACGAGAGCAAGTTACCTCTGTGAATTAAATAAAGAATTCCGTTCAAATTCCCGAGTTCGACATAAAGATTCCTAAGTTCGACAAGACGCATCTATCGAAGGTCGGAGGTTACGTCGACCTAAACGTTATGAAAATAACCTCAAAGATGAGAACAGTAGTCCGAATAATCCAAAATAATCCAAAAAATTCCGAAACATTAAACCTATAAATTTAGATGTTTTTGTCTTTTATGTATGGTATGAACGTTTGTTAATTAATGGACACCATATTTATAATTGTCAACGTTGATGTAAGTATGTAAATAAAAATATTATTTCACGGAATTTCCTCCGGTGAATTTACTTCACTTGTAGCACATCGATGAAAATACCCCCGATCCATCGACTGGCTACAAAATCACACCCCTTCACTGTAGAGTTTCCATTGTTCACGGGAGATTAATATAATATGAACCTGACTTTATATATATATATATATATATATATAGAGAGAGAGAGAGAAAGAGTGCCAGGTTGCATGTGAAAAGAAATCAAATAAAGTGCTCGATCATATAAGAGAGCTAATATAATTAATACAATATACAGTATCTAAATAAATTATATATATATATATATATATATATATATATATATATATATATATATATATATATATGTATATATATATAAATAAATATATAATATTGAGCACTTTTTATAAGCCCAGTTAAAATTCTTTGGATTCTTATCCTGTGACTGTTTACTTTACCGTGATTATTATATATATATATATATATATATATATATATATAATGTATTTTTATGTAATTATTTTTATTGATGATTGCAGCGTTCGTTGTTTTTTTTGTTGCTTACTATTATTTCGATTGTCTCACTTTCTAAGTGATTAAGATGCAGAAAATTGCATTATTAGTCGCCCTTACCTTAATAGGACGTATTTTTAGTTAATATATATATATTGTTATTTATTTTATACGTACATAAAAGTACTGTTATGTACGTATAAAATAAATAAATAAATAAATAAATAAATATATATATATATATATATATATATATATTATCTACAGATGACCACCTGGCGTCACAATCAAATATTGTAGATGGTCGCGGACATTATCGTTGCCCAATCCACAAATAAATTGGCTGTAATGACCCGAAACGTGTTTATTCGTTTTTGCAAGTAAAGTGAATCTTTACTCCACGAAACCAGAGAAAACATAACATGAAGTTGTTGAATGGAGCAAGTGACTTGAGGATGTTAATAGATCTGTCTACATAACCCACTTTTTAATGCACATCCTTCAAGTCAACTAACGCCCTGTAATCATGGTGTGCTCTCAATGCTAGAAATGTATTCTGCTGGTGGGGTTAACTGTGCCATAAGTGGAAAACACTGAAGAGGCAAATGAGCGAAAGGCGAATCGATATGAACCGCTTCGAGCCGAATAGGTGCAAAAGAATTGGACATGCCATGTGCTACCATTCGAGGTCGGATACCGCGGTTTCATTAGACGGTCAACCACTTCCCTTCTATCTAGAATAGACATGGTTGGCCGATCGCTAAATGCGACCATCAAACAGATTCAGTCTGTTACTCAACAGGAATCAAGTTGGATCGGATAACAACACATTTTGATTTATTAAATGAAATATTATGAAATATTGTCAACGTTCTCGGGTGAAGGTGACGACGTGCGAACGAGACGATTACTACGAAACGTGTTCAAAACAAACGCTTCATCAACGAAAAAGACAAGACGAAAGCAAATGATATCCTCTCCGGAGGCCAAAGCTGCCGGTGAGACCAAGGGTAGCAGTGCCGCTATAGCCACCGAAACTGTGTTAGCACCCCTGGTTGGCGGCTGCTGACGACGGGATATAGCACGTGCAATCGCACGTTGTATGAAGAAAATAGAAATCACCGCGGAGAAATGTTTCGCTGTAATCACAGTTTCTCAGTGAAACCGTATAGTTTTTTTTCGACAGTCCGAAGAGAGTGGAAAAGAGAGAGAGAAAGAAAGATATATATATATATATATATATATATATATATATATATATATATATATAATTATAAATAAATATTAAATTATTAATACCTACAGACGCTAATGTTCCAAGCTTATTGCTCTCATCAGTGCAGGAAAGTAACAATTTCAGACGGTCGGGGGCGCGAACCCGGTTTACAGAGTCAGCCTAGAATCTGCGAGCAGTCGCCATATCCACTCGGCCAACGGAAACTATCACGTAATTAAGGGATATTAAGATCTATATGTACCTAGAAGCGGACACAGATAGAAGACTAGTCGAGAATGTTCGACGAACGTATTCGGAACTTTGAATATATATATATATATATTTCAGAGGAAACATTTTCTAATCAATGAAACGGGCAGGTGGGAAAAAAAAGAAAATTGCTAAAATTTTCCTTAAGGCCTTATCGTCTGACCCTCTAAGAGGAAACGTCAGAATGATAAATTAAAAACTAAGAAAATCGAATGAGATATGAGGGGAAAATTTTCCCCTCATATCTCATTCGATTTTCCTCTGAAATGTATCCTACTATTTTGTTGTACGTGAAATGTACTTTATTGGTTCGATAGAAATAACATTTAAACGTTTGGTTGCAGATTTAAAGCAACAAACACAAAATCCTTCAAATTACTTATGCAAAAATTAATGAGTCAAAATATTGCAATTAGGGTAAAGCAGGTTGCAAGAAGAAGTTGGGGAGATTCTGCACCAAATTAAATGAATGTACAGAAAACGGACGAATCGATCGACCACAACGATTGAACACATCTTAAAACTTACATCGAAACTATGTTTAGTTTCTTATCGATCGACGGAAATATGATGGGAAGTAAGTTTAATGAATTTGGGAAGTTTTCCATTTACCCGGATGTGGAAAGAGAGATCTACTTTCACGTAATCAGCCTTCATGGTGTTACTATGAGACCGATTGCTATTTTACTATTTATCGGTTTTACAAAACACGGTTTACGTATTATGGCTTGTTGGCTTTAAACACGTGACATGGCGAAAATCTGAAGTGAGTTTTTTACGGAGTTCTGATGAAGCTAAAACGGCATGCAATGTCCGAACAGGGCAAAGCAGATTGCGAAAAGATCTTAGGAATATTCTGCACCAAATTTAACTGCCGTGGGAATGGTCCAGCCAGAAGAAACACCTAGCTAATGAGATATTGCGTGAATACATCAATTTAAAGTCGTCATCTTCGTTTGTGAATATACCATCCTAACCGACAAATGCAACTTAAGGATCATCTTCACGCCTGACCGACGACAGACAGACAATAAACCATCACACTCATTCAGGGTATGTAACATATTATTATTAAAATTTTTTAAATTTTTATCATAGTTCACCCCAAACAAGGCAGGCCGCCACTGTAGACGTAAGGGGCTACTGAGAAAGAAAAAAGGGGGGATTCAACCTAAATTAGGAGCCGCGCAGCAAGATGTCTGTTTACGTTGGTTTTAAATGTCTGTATGTCAGTAGTGTCAGGAAAGCAGGAAGCAGGGAGGGAGTTCCATAGTCCAGCAGCACGAGGAAAGAAGCTTTTGGAGTAGAAAGCTCTACTTTGATGACATTTCTAGGATGTGTACAGAAAGAAACCAGAAAACCCAAAACGTTACAATAATAAAAGTTTGAATATTTAGTTTATAATTTCTGTTAAGAAAATATAAACACTAGACTAAACTATTGAAAGAAAAAAAGTTAACGCATTTCTTAGATACCATTGTTTATAGAAAATACATTAAAAGTTAACGTAATATGTTATGGCTCGTAAATACATTGCTTTCTCACACTTCATATATCTAAACACACGTAAGTGTCAAATAAGAACTGCAACACAACCGATAACCACACAAATATATAATACTATACATAATATTGTTGAAAATCCTATGAATCTAATATTCATAAATGCGACGTATTTCATAAACATACAGTCAAATAATTAAACAGAAATCTTACCTTTTGCATTTCAACTTAATTCAATTGAATCCTATTTGATATCACTTTATAAATCAGTAAACCAAAATTACATGAAGAGGAACATTTTTTCATGTCTGCTAGCCTCAGATGTAATACTGCAGGACGTGTTCTTGTTTGTACGTAAAATATGACCGATCAAGTTCAGATGACATTACATTAGAATTACCCGTGCAGTTTGATTACAAACTTGTCCATTCTCTACACATATTCTTAATTAATATTTTGCTGAATATCTTAGGTGAAATCCAATAAAAGTTACAGGATGACTCACCTAAAAATGCCACCAATAGAATCGTTAATAAAATTCACAACCCTTTCCGCAATCCAACCATATCTGGTATAAATAAACTCCATTCTATGCCTGACTTGTCCACCTAGTTTCTGTCGTAAATGTTCAGCAGACTTTGTTTTAATCGCCTTTAAATGATATGCGGAGATACTTTGGTATTTCGTCCCATCAGTAGGAGGCAGGATCCTGAATGGGATTCACATTCACCGGATCATTCACTAAAGCCGTATATTTTTATCTGTGGGGTTATATCACACATAATGTCTATCGAAACAATTCCTAAACTATTCCTGAACTGAAGAAGGTAATCGCAGCAAACATTAAGACAATGTCAGGAGAAGAGTGTGACGTCAGAGTAATTGGTAATTTTGCATGTCGTATTTCAGGTGTGTTTATCATTGAACAGCGGTAAACAAAGGCTGTAAGATCAGAATCAGGCAGAAAGGATTGTAGAATTTTGTTAAAGATACCATGGTTGCACTTTTGGTGTCACCCCATATAATAAGTACATAATAAAAATAAAACATATTTTATTTTATTAACCGGGGAATTTTCAACGTGCTCCGCTTGTAAGACGAAACTTAGGATGAATGTCCTTGAAATTATCTGATTTGATGCTTAAAAAGTAAATCGGTTAGCTCTTCAAAAATAATTTATAAAACGACATATTATCAAAGAAATTATGTTACATACGGGAAAACGGAAGTTGTCCGACCAGCAGCAAGTTATATGTATCAATAAAATACATTTAAAAAATAATTACCACCTGCTTTGAAAGGATCCAACGTTAGTTACATGTTTGTATATTTAGATTATGAATTTTGGAACACAGCTGCTAGGTATAAAGGGTCGTAATGTGACCTATATTTAGTTTAATTTAGTTTGATGTAAAGGGTGTTAAAATGGAGCGGGAAGCCCTTCGTGAGAATTCAAGTACGTTCAATTTTTGTGAAATTTTAACAATAGGTATTAGACATATATTTATCAATATTCTCCAAATTTCAGCATCTTTGGTGCTAACCAAAGGAGTTTTATGAAGCATGATATGAACACAACCTGCCATTTGAAAATTCAAATATTTCAGATTTGCATTGAATTTGATCCGTAGTCAGTAGACACGAATTAAGCAAGATTCATGTATTTAAATTCCTTCTTAACACGCCTGAAATGCTACATATTTTCTAGAATCAAAATCATGTAATGGGTTTTGATCAACAATTGAATAGGGGTTCTATACATGAGGTTAAATATCATTATGTCTTGATTTTAATCTTCGTAAGGGAACATAATTGTTGTGTTTAGAGAATTCATTTTTACCGTCCTAGTACGGGTATTTTTCTAGCACACACACACACACCCACACACACACACGAATACGCACACACACGAATACATATACATATATTAAAATCGGACGACTTCGTCACACATGATCTTACAAAATAAAACTATATCCCATAGAATTTCTTCATTATCGTCAAAGAAGATGTCTAATTTCCCCGGTTCATTTAGCATAAATGGTGGGAGAGATGCTGTTAAAAACTGTAGGGCGGCACTTACCGCGCAACATCCTAAAAGAAGAGATAGATAGATAGATAGATAGATAGAGAGAGAGAGAGAGAGAGTGAGAGAAAGAGAGAGATAGAGAAAGAGAGAGAAAGCAAGAGAGAGAAGAGAGAGAGAGAAAGCAAGAGAGAGAGAGAGAGAGAGAGAAAGAGAGAGAGAAAGAGAGAGAGAGAAGAGAGAGAGCAAGAAAATGAAGGAGAGAGAGAAGAGAGAGAGAGAAGAGAGAGAGAAAGCAAGAGAGAGAGAAGAGAGAGAAAGAGAGAGAGAAGAGAGAGAGAAAGCAAGAAAGTGAAAGAGAGAGAGAGAGAAAGAGAGAGAGAGAGAGAGAAAGAGAGAGAGAGAGAGAGGGAAAGAGAGAGCAGCTGAAGACAATGCAAATACCAAAGAGAAGTGACAGCAAAAAGATGAAGTAGCAACAACAACAGCAGCAGCAACAACAGCAAGCTGGCACTGATGATCATCAGCTGCTCCCCCCCAACCCCCACAAACAGCAGAAGCAGTAGCAGCAGCAGCAGCAGCAGCAATGGACCACCCACGGAGGAGATAGTTCAAGCGGCGGCAGTAATCGGAGAAGAAGTAGCAACAACTGCCAAAGACTTTATAAGAAAAGTCAAGAAATGAGGTTGAAAAAAGAACAAAGAGTCACACAAATCGGCCAGTAGCAAAGCAACCGCCATTGCTGCTGGATGACCTCTCCCCTTCTCTGGAAAGCAACAACCATTGGGGCCACTCAGTTTCTTTTTTTTTTTTCTACTCTGATGGTGAATAGCAACGTCACCAAAAGAAGGGATAGCAAGTGTTTTATAGGGGGGGGGGGAGGTTAGTTTGCCCTGTAACCTTGAAACCGACTGAAAACTCATGAACATTACCTACATAAAAAGATCCGAGAAACAGACGATACTATTTCGTAATTGTCCTGTGGGAAGTTGGTAATTTTGTCAGAGTGCATATCTATATGGGTAGGAGATCTATAAGGAGAGTAAAAAGCAACCTCGTAACTCTCGCTTCCATTATTTTGTCCTTTAGTCCTTACATTCCACGAGCGATGTTTTTTGACAAAGGGGGAATAATTGCTGTTTTATGGGTCAGAATCTATCCATTTAACACTTATGGTTGGCTAGTTTTTAACATTGAAGATGTATTTTTTTAGCTCCTTACATCAAGTGGCTTCATGCGTTGTCTGTAGAAATCTCCATTAAAATTTTTTATCGGAATCGCGAAAGATATTGGAAGCGTCCCATCACTAGTATATACATAAAATAGTGATAAATTATATATATATATATATATATATATATATATATATATATATATATATATATATATATATATACATACACATATATATTTATATATATATGTATATATTTATATATATGTGTATATATATACATATATATATATGTACATATGTATATATATATACATATATACACGTATATATATACACACACATATATATACATATATATATAAATATATATATGTATATATATATATCATGTATGTATGTATATATATATATATATATATATATATATATTTATATATTATGTATGTATGTATACACACACGGCATAATCAAGTTGACATACCGGTTCCCGCTAGATCACCGAAGTTAAGCCAGTAATACAATGAGTGACCATTTGGGAATACCAGGCGCTGTATGTTGACACCTAGCTATGGGCAAATAACGTGGCGACTATGGCAAGACTGTCGCTAATAAGGTGGACGGAAAAGCAGGGAGGGGTACCTCCGCCACGAGTGATCAAAAATCCGTATGGTGATGATGATAGTGATGATATATCTATAACATCTTAATCAGAATAGCATATCAAATACATGTCCTTATATCAATACCCAGCACCTCAAAATTCCACAGCACATATCGAGTTACGATGAATAAGACAGTGAACACATACGATCGACCAACTGTATATTTAAACCATGCTCGTCGTCGTTTGAATGACGAAGAAAGTTTTACGCCATCCAGATAAATGAGTTTGCCGACATTGAGACCCGTTTCCCTTGGTGTACATGTTACGGAATCTTATTTCCTTTGCAAGGTTGACGACGCCATTGAACTTGAAGAGGAACGTGTCACTTATTCACCAAATGATCGATTGATACATGACATTTGCTAGCGGGTTCGGAAGCTTATTTTTAAGATAGTTTATCGAGGATTCTATTTCGTATTTACACCAAATAATAAAATAAGTCAAAGCGACACTGAAACAACTCCATAACAATAAGTCATTGAGAGTAGATAAACTGAATAATACTTAATCAAGTAGCATATATATTGATCCCTCTCTTGACGCCGGTGTTCAAAGTAGCAGCGAATTTACGTATCAACTCTTCTTTAGATAAAAGCTCAAATCAGCAGTTTTTTTTTCGACCAATCACAGTGCCAGAAATATATTTTTTCCAAAATCTCGGGCGTAGTATAAAACACACAACACATCCTCTTTCTCTCTCTTTTTTCTTTCAGAAACAAAAACACGTGCGTATGATGCATTCTGACCATGTCCTTTTGGCAAAAACACACACAGATGGCGAGAGACTTTCACGGACTTCTGTAGGCTAGCGAAGCACACACGCCGCTCAACGAACGCATATGTACACAAGTTCATAGGCGCACACACTCTCTCACTAACAAAAACAGATGCAAGCCATTTATATACACGTAAACAAGCATGGCGCTAGCTGAAAGGAATACAGATGAATGTTTTCACTAGCAAAACAAAAGCACGCTAATATTAACACACATATTTTCATGCCTATTCATTTACACACATGTAAACGCACACGGCGCCAGCCGAAATAAACACGTGTACTCAATTTCGCCTTACAGACAAAACCTCTATATTTCACAAAAACGTTTTTGGACTCTTTCAACTATGGTTATTTACTAATCCTTCATTTGCATTATCTTAAGTTGTCAATAAAAAGTGATTATTTCGTATGGATAGACTTGTCATTCTTCCTTTCTGATAATGCCCTGTTACATACAACGGCACCCGACCACTTTCAGGGGAATGCGTAAAGAGCAATCACCGAGGCAGATTATAAAAGAGTTAGGATTTGTTTTTGCAAGATTCGATATTCTGAAATAGTTTAGCTATTTTGACTAGATCATATTTGTGTTATGAAATCTGTCTATCTACGACAAAGAAGCTCTATCCATGGAAATTCCGCCTGCCACTAGGCACATGGAAATTCCGCCTGCCACTAGGCACATGGAAATTCCGCCTGCCACTAGGCACATGGAGGTGGAAAGGAAGGTAATTTTCTTTGTGGTAGGTAGACGAGTTCTTACTGTGAATGTCTTACAAAGAGGAATCAGTCGAGCACCTTCCATAGAAATCAAGGGAGGCGCGACAGCGCTCTATGCCTTAATAGACTTTCATCATGAAATCATGTTATCTGTGTGTACATACGTACGTACGTACGTACGTACGTATGTGCCACCCTGTATCTCATCAACTATTTGATTGATTTAGCTGATTATTGGCAGAGATAGAGGTTCTAGGGTCTAGTTGATGGCATTTTAATTTCAGTTTACCATATACCTTAGTTTTCCAGAAAATTCCAAAAAACCTTATGAGAAGGCATTGTATTGAGGCATAGCATTTACAAAAGTAGTGACATTCCATGAAAAATGCCCTTAATATGGTTAAGATGAAAATTCATATACACTAAATGTACAAAAGCAAGGAAATTCCCAAATTTTTACACTTTTGTTGTCATTAAGGGTATGACTACATATCAACCAAACCATTTCAAAATCACATCACTACAGTATAAATCTCTATGCATGAGTGGATGAAGTGTGTGAGGTGCGCTGAAGAAAAATTCCTACCAGTAAAATACATCGCCCTGTTGTGCTCGCATACCCTTAATGACAATAAAAGTGTAAAAATTTGGGAATTTTCTTTGCTTTTGTACATTTAGTGTATATGAATTTTCATCTTAACCCTATTAAGGGCATATGATTTCAGTATACTGGTATTTTTCATGGAATAACGATAGAGTAGAAGAAAACCTGTGATAAAACGTTGTAGGAAATAGAAGAGATTATCCCAACTTTATTTAATTTTATTTATATCATGATTACAATCGAACTTATTTCGTATATCAAGTGAGTTTAGATCGATACAAAATTAAGTTAAATATGTTCACGGTAAAGAAGTTATTAAAAAATCAGTATTTAAATATGTTCACTGTAAAGAAGTTATTTAAGAAGTCAGTATTTAAATATGTTCGTTGTAAAGAAGTCATTAAAAAACTAGTATTTAAATATGTTCTATTGTAAAGAAGTTATTGAAAAAGCAGTATTTAAATATGTTCATTGTAAAGAAGTCTTTAAACAATCAGTAATTAAATATGTTCATTGTAAAGAAGTTTTTGAAAACTAGTATTTAAATATGTTCATTGCAAAGAAGTTTTTGAAAACTAGTATTTAAATATGTTCATTGTAAAGAAGTTTTTAAAAACTAGTATTTAAATATGTTCATTGTAAAGAAGTTTTTGAAAACTAGTATTTAGATATGTTCATTGTAAAAAAGTTATTAAAAAATCAGTATTTAAATATGTTCATTGTAAAGAAGTTTTTGAAAACTAGTATTTAAATATGTTCATTGTAAAGAAGTTTTTGAAAACTAGTATTTAAATATGTTCATTGTAAAGAAGTTTTTGAAAACTAGTATTTAAATATGTTCATTGTAAAGAAGTTTTTGAAAACTAGTATTTAAATATGTTCATTGTAAAGAAGTTTTTGAAAACTAGTATTTAAATATGTTCATTGTAAAGAAGTTTTTAAAAACTAGTATTTAAATATGTTCATTGTAAAGAAGTTTTTGAAAACTAGTATTTAGATATGTTCATTGTAAAAAAGTTATTAAAAAATCAGTATTAAAATAAGTTAATTGTAAAGAAGTCTTTAAAAGATCAGTATTCAAAACAAATAACCTGAATAAATCTATTTTTAGGAACCATATTATAAAATCAATACGTTTTCAAATAAATAATGCTTTTTCTAAAAATGTAGCCTATGCACGCATTCTCTCTTTAAAATAAATCAACCTCGTATTTACGAAAACTGTGTGTATATAAATATCACGATGAATCACGCCATTCTTTTATGAGAAATGTAAATGTTCAGGTGTGTGAAGGTGTATAAAGTTCGAGATTCGAAAAAACAAAAGCGCACAACACAAAGGGTAATTGATTTAACTGTATTATGAAATGCCAGCGGAAAACAGCAGCGGCCGTGAAACAATATCAGCTGGCATTAAGCGAAACAAAATCAAGCCATAAAACAAGCTGGTGAGCGTCAAGCCAAATGGGGAATAGAAAACATTAGGAATCATGCCAAGCCAAACCGAACCCCCACCCCCATCGCCCGCTACAACAAAGGGTTTGAAATTGACCCCCATTGATATTGGCTCTTTAGATCACATTATTTCTTTCTTTGTAATATACTTCAGTGAACCGTAGTAGAAAACTGACCTTTTGGTTTGAAAAAAAAACAAAAAACGACCTCTTTTGAGACAGTATCAAACCGCATATTTAACAGTTACGCGGTGTCTGCTATGTTCCCTGTGACAAACGCCATTATGGCGACTCTCTCGCATAACATTAAATAAAATATTTAGAAATATAAGTCGTTTGTCGTTTAACCACTGTCATCCATTTTTATTCCGAAGGACATCTTTCGTATTAATATCGTATCGTATACAACACCTGTCACTCATAATTAATTACGTATTTTTGTTTCCATAGAAATATTCGTTTACATATTTTAATATGTAATTGTTTTGACGATGATTATATTATCATTAGCCGATATATTCTAACCCTAACCCTAACCCTAACCCTAACCCCAACCCTAGCCCCAACCCCAACCCTAACCCTAACCCGCTCAAATAAGGCAGTAAGGTAGTTTCCTACTACAACTAGTTATTGAGAAAATGAAAATTTTGTTTTTCTTTGTAGATGAATGTTCTTTATTAATGAGTTAACTTTTATAATTCACTTATTTATTGATGCCTTTCTAATATAACTTTCTTAATTTATGCCTTATTTTACTAATGAGTCACCATTTATTAAGGCTGAAAGTCACTAGAGGACGTCTGCTTTATTTAACTAATAATTGACCACTTATTAAGGCTATTTTTTTTTTAAAGGATACGGGTTAATGAGATTGAGAGATTGACAGGTGAATGATGGAGAATATTATGAGAGGATTGAAAATCTCCATATACAACATACTCAAAGCAACAAGTGACGCAGAAAACGGCTATTCTTCCCCCTTTGTCGGAAAAATCGCCCATGAAATGTGAAGACTAAATGACAAAATAGGGAGGCAGCCTTGTAACTCTCGGTTCCCCTATTTTTTTTTTAGTTACCACATAACACAAGAATTGCTGTTGTTTTCAGTGGCTGGACTCTGGAGATTTTCAATCCACTTATAGTACTCACCATCACAAAATTGCAAATCTTTCCATGTCATTAATTCTTATACTTGAACTTTTTTTAAGAATCATTAGTTAAATCAAACAGACTTGAGAAATCGGTTAATGTGGTTCCCAGGCGGCTTGAGAAATCGGTTGATGCGGTTCCCAGGCGGCTTGAGAAATCGGTTGATGCGGTTCCCAGGCGGCTTGAGAAATCTGTTGATGCGGTTCCCAGGCGGCTTGAGAAATCGGTTGATGCGGTTCCTAGGCGGCTTGAGAAATCTGTTGATGCGGTTCCTGGGCGGTTTGAGAAATCTGTTGATGCGGTTGCCAGGCGACTTGAGAAATCTGTTGATGCGGTTCCCAGGCGGCTTGAGAATTCTGTCGATGCGGTTCCCAGGCAACTTGAGAAATCTGTTGATGCGGTTTCCAGGCGACTTGAGAAATCTGTTGATGCGGTTCCCAGGCGACTTGAGAAATCTGTTGATGCGGTTCCAAGGCGGCTTGAGAAATGTGTTGATGCGGTTGCCAGGCGGCTTGAGAAATCTGTCGATGCGGTTCCCAGGCAACTTGAGAAATCTGTTGATGCGGTTCCCAGACGACTTGAGAAATCTCAACATAGCACTAACAACCGAACCAGAACATAGAGAATTCTCCTCCTTTTGTCAGAAACGTCGTTCATGGAATGTGAGAATTAAAGAATAAAATATGGGGAAGTGAAAGTTACGAGGTAGACGAATGTAAAGCAAGGACCCCTTTTTTACTCTCCCGGTAACCAACATTTCTAGTTATCTAGAAGTACTTATTATTATGAGTCGTATTAACAGTCATAGTAAGGATAAACATGCATAAATGGAGATCTAGCATGCATGCCTACACTATAACATCAGACACATTATTAGGTGGACACATTTACTTCTAGGTACTTCCTTATTTATATTATTAGGTTATTTGACTATGGATATTTGATAATCGCTACATTTTGATGATAGAAATTCTTACTCACAGGATTTTCATAAATTATAAAGATTATCATTATTATTTGTTAAAATGTACTTTGAAAGATATCGTATACAAATTGCGTTTATAATACTAAAAGAGTTTAAATAAGATATCACATATTTAAAGATTTTAATTTTATTAGGAATAACTTTAGTTAAAAAATATCTTCGTTCGTACGGTTTATTAAAATATTTAATACATATTAATAAACCTCCACTTTGAAACAATAGACGTTGCACATTTTCAGAGTAAGATTATTTCTAGGCTATGAAAATCGTAACGGCAAAATAAAAGTAAGCCAAGCATGACAGTATCTATGTACCGATAATATGTAAGGTAGGTTCTATGCATATATTGTTTTCAACATAATAAAAGCAATGTAGCGATACTGGATGTGGGCGTGTAAAAATAATGTTTAACACGGTATTTTCTACATAAGGTTAGATTAATTCCATTAGAAATGAAAATGTTAGAATTAGGTCTACGTGTTAGGATATGACGTCACAGACAGGGAGTCAAGTGACACTAGGAGATAAGCTGATACAACTGTAACTGTTTCGGAGATTTAAAAACAGAACAGCTATAAAATTCATGACTCTCCAGTGGTACTGATCAAATGACCACTTCTCCAATAATCAAATGAAAAAATAATTCAATTTAAATTTCACTAATATATATAAGTAAATAAATAAATAACTACTACTACTACTACTACTACTACTACTATTACTACTACTACTACTACTACTACTACTAATGATACATTACCCTAAAGACTACAGTGTGATATGGTAATTTGCACATCAAATAATAATAATAATAATAATAATAATAATAATAATAATAATAATAATAATAATAATACTATCTAAACACTACACTCAAGAACCATTCTGCGATATGGTAGCTAGCATATAAAAGTATATATAAAAGTATATAAGAATAAAAGATGCACAATATATATATATATATATATATATATATATATATATATATATATATATATATATATATATATATATATATATATATATATTAGCCTGAAACATCAGAACAACGTTTGGGCAATTCTACATTTTACATATTCTAATAATGAAAAAAAAAATACAAATGTTAAATAATCATTTTCCTTTCATTCAACTTATTTCAATTTAAGTTCTTTTGGTTTTAATATTTCATGTATTCATATCTTCTGATTGACTATATAGGCACATATAGTGAGAAAGAAAATGGTCGCTACGGATAATAATTTGGCTACGAAAACGTCAACAATGGTGAGCGTTTCGTGTTGCCGTAATCACAACATGACGCATTTAATGTTATGAAATAAGTACAATTTACAAAGTACTTAAAAAGTTTAGGCATATTCCCTTTTTTCGGGGCGAGATTGAAGGTGTACCTGTAAATAACTACAAAAGTTCACTGCTAACATTGAAATAATGTATATATATATATATATCAGCTTGAAACGTAAGAAATATGTTTAGACAATTCCACTTAGTCAATACATTCTGTATAAATAATTATTTTCTTTTAATTCTATTTATTTTGGTTTCAGTTCTGTTTGCATCCGTAAACAAAAAAATGTTTGATTATAGCATAGAGACTGTTCTAATATATAAGCTTTTCTGTTTCATTTTTAACCAATTTTATATAACATCGATTAACATTGTCGTATTTGTCCTGAAATTAAAAAAAAAGTTTCTATTCTGTATTTAATAATGGCTATAATTGTGAACGTTACAACAACTTTATTTTGACGATATCGTCAGTAAAGTATCAACTAATCTGTTTCGGAATTTTTTAGATGAGGCTTGGTAATTTGTAGAATTTGGTATATTCGGACTACTGTTCTCATCTTGGGTGTTTTTATCACAATGTTTCGGTCGATGTAACCCTCGACTTTCTTCAGGTCTACCTAGTCGAACTCGGGAATCTGGACGGAATTTCGAATAGAACCCTTTATTAAATCTAAGTGACCGACATCTGAAGGTTGAAGGTTCAATCCTCAGTGCGGGCGATACGAAGAATTCTTCCCAGTCATGGCAGATGGAACGAGGGCATGCTACCCCTGTGGATTGAATAAAGGGTTCCGTTCGAAATTTCGTCCAGATTCCCGAGTTCGACAAGGTACACCTGAAGAAGGTCGGAGATTACATCGGCTGAAAAGTTGTGATAACACCACCCAAGATGAGAACAGTAGTCCGAATATACCAAATTCTACAAATCATTTTGACATATTTTAAATTCGTTAGATCTTTCTTTGTATGAATACAAACACTCACATAATATCGACACTTTCAAGAGTAAATTGTAATTTCAGGACAAGAAATTGACATCGAGGCCAAAAGTCAATTTCCTCCAAAATTTCAGCGAATAAATAAGTTTTATTGTTGAAAGAAATATTTTCTTATGGAAATCGCTCCAGACAAGACATGAAGCCACTTGATGTAAGGAGCTAATAAGAACAAATATGATTATCGCAAATACAGGAGATGCCTATTGACCTTAATTTTGAAAAGACCAAGGTTATAGGTAGGAGGAAAACAGTCAGCAGGAAGAGAGTTCGACAAGTCCGCAGTTCTTGGAAAGAAGCAACTGGAATAGGAAGCTGTATTACAATGAGGTATGAAAACAGCGAATTGATGGAGACCACTAGACCGACGAGTCAAACGAGTTGGAACAAAAGAACCGGGGAATAGATCACATAATTCTGAAGAACATCACATAATAGTATTTATATAAAAGACTGACACTAGCAACACACCGTCTGTGAGAGAGAGGGCGCAGAGAAGAAGAAATGCTAGGGCCATTCAAATTACAGATATGTTTCTGCACCTTATCAAGAACCCTCAAATGGGACAGAGATTCACCAGCCCAAATATGACAGCAGTACTCCATACATGGTCTGATTGTAAATTTGTAGAGATAGAGAATAGCCTCAGGTGTGAGGAAGTGTTGTGAGCGATAGAGAGAACCGACTTTACGAGAAACAGAAAGAGCAATCTGCTGTATGAACTCCAAGAAAGATTTGATGAGAGAGAAAGACAAAGAAGTTTCAGAGTCAATTTCTTCTTAATACTTTCACTCATTTTGTCTCATAACTATAATAAGAACTCATAAAAGAAACGAAAAACATCGGCGATTACACTATTGCAAAATATTTTCTAACAATATCATAATTTTATCGAGATTACGCCAATGTATAAAAAAAAATACACGGCATGGTTAAAAAAAAAGAAAACAAAACAAACGGCTTTGTTTAAAACAAACAGGCGTAAAAAGCTAAAGAAAATGAAAATAATGACTCCCAGACAACGCCGGGTAGGTACATTTAGTTCTATATATATCACTAAATTCTTAAAAACGTTAACAAACACAATGTGATATAGATAAAAAGAAAGTATATATTTTGAAGAGGTGGCGTAATTTCGTTTCAAGAATTCTCGCTTTGAACTTACAACGACAGTTTCAAAATGATTACAAAAGAATAAGAAATATAATTTCGGAAAATCAATGATGCTAATAACAGCAGGAACAGCCATATTTTACTCGTGTTAATTCTTATCGTGATGCCTTAATGAAAAGATCTTTATCGCTTAGGTTGCTACGCGCTAGAATGCAAATTCTCACCGTTTCCACCGAATAGTTTGACGCGAACTGAACGCGTGTTGCCCTTAATCAGGGCAAACAACAGCAATCGGATTGATTATCTGTGAAGAGTTTGGCTATAAATATTTGCTGACCTATACACCTTAACATTTCATTACACTTACATGTAAATAGTGTGAAAGAGATTGGCTTTTCTGAACAAGAAGAAGAAGAAAATAAATCGGAAAATAATTGATTTTTTAACATTGAATAAGTATACACATTCGCGCCAGGCGATGAATTAGATTATAAAGATTTTGCTGCACTTTTCAAGTGTTTCTTAATAGCTGTTTCTTGTTCCTTCCCTAACCACTTTCATACATTTTAAGTGCTTTGTGATTACCTAACTATAATTGTGTATTCTTTGCACCGATTTTCCGCAGGTCTTCAATAAGAACACGGTGCCAAATGTTGTCAATTTTCAAGAGAAATTTTTACCCCGACAGAAGGGATGGCAAATGGCCCGATCGCGTGACGGTGAAACCCTTTGCAAACGGCAAGTAACTTATATTGGATGCGAATTATGTCGACCATTTTGGGTTTCGTCAGTAACAGAATCGGCGACAAATCCTGGACATGTAGCGGCAGTAGCAGACCGCAAGCGATAAAAATACGTCGGTGTTTTCGACAGATTTGTGTAACAACCGATCGCCATGAATTAAATTGGCTTTATAGGCGCCTCTTCATTGCCAGTATTCGTGGAAACGCCTTGAGCCTGCTCTCGGCTTGCCAAGCACACCAGGGCATCTGATGAAAATACATTTTATTAATTAACTATTATTTTTTGTTATTTTTTGAATAAATTTTTATATTTTTTCTACATTTTAAGTCTTCTTCAACCTGCTAGATGTCAGTCTAAACGATGAACAACGTTAATTAAAAAGGTTAAAAATTAACGGATATGAAGTTTCACAGATAAAACTTAACTCCTCCGAGTCACCGTATGAACTTTTGAAGTCATTTTTGTAAAAAAAAAGAAGAAAATGTATATTGCAGAGTGTTTATTTATCGTTTTAAGATGAATGTGATGTGGTCGTTCTATTGTTTACTAGCGGTATTCAACTGGCGACGTTAGACGCGTGAAAATAATTTCAAATATGTTCATGATTATAAATTTTGCCCTGAAAGAAAAGTTAAAAATACCATTTGCAATATGAGGTCAAGTAATAAAACAACTGTTAGCGCTTCTGGTTTTCTAAAAAAAAAAAAATACTTGTTGACGCTGCGTTTGTGTAAAACCGCAAATGGCTTCAGCGAATCGAAACGAATTCGTTATTATCTAATTATTTTAAATGTTAAAAATACCAATAAAATTAATTATTTAAATGTTAAAACTTATTTTAGATACATTCTTTACTGGGATATTCTTTTTTCAATTTTATTTGTGTCTCATGAAACGATGAAAATTTAATGAATTTCGTTTCTTTACATTCTAATATATAAGTGTTAATTGTTCCTAGTGACCCCAGATGGAATCGAAAATAACTTTCAATGGTATATTTAGATTCTATAACAAATTTAACCCTTATTGAAGCTTATTTGAATCTTCTAACAGTTCACATATCGATTTCATAGCACACAAACAAACATTGACTAATATATATATATATATATATATATATATATATATATATATATATATATATATATATATGGGAAGAGAAGGATGAAGGTAATCCGACGTGATGGTAAAATGAAAAAGGAAAACCAAAAACTGGATGTTTTTTTATGTGTACATCAACGTTTCGTCTTTATTTATAAGACTTCATCAGGATGATGATATAGGGAAAAGATATCATGCAAGCACAGATACATGTAGGGTAGAGATGTTGGGAAGAAAAATAAAATAAAATGAAAAATATATATATAAACATATTTCACCTCAAACAAGGCAGGCGCCACTGTAGACGTAAGGGGTTACTAAGAATTAGGGTGTAGGTTTTGGGTGTTATCCTAAGTTGGGAGCTGTGTAGCGAGAGTCTGTTTACATTCGTTTTAAACCTCTGCATGTCGATACAGTCGGGAAACAGGGGGAAGGGAGGGAATTCCAGAGGCCGGGAGCACGAGGAAATAAGCTATTGGAGTAGAAGGCTCTCCGGCATCTGGGGACCTCCACTGTAAATGGATGAGATTTAGCTGATGGTCGAGTTCGTCTAGTGTATTTACGTCGTGGGGCACCGGAGTAGCCAGTTCATCGGAGCACAATCCATTGAAGTATTTGTAAAACAAGCACAAGGATGCAACATTGCGGCGATAGGACAGAGACTGGAGCTTGGTTGATAGTGAGGGACCTATTAAGTTAACGACTCTTTTTCTGACCTTGTCTAAGAGGGAGAGACTAGTGGATGATGCACCAGCCCAATTGTGACAACAATACTCTATGCATGGGAGGATGGTGACTTTGTAGAGATACAGGATAATGTCAGGTGTGAGGAGTTTACTAGCTCACCTTATTTGCTGCAGCCTTGGTAATGTCTTCAATGTATTTTTTCCAATTCATATTACATGTGAAGGTTAGGCCGAGGAGTTTGAATGTTGAACTCTCAGGTAGGTTGTTATTTGCCATGACAATCGGTGATGAAGAGGTTTCTTGTAGTTAATGAAGGAAAGCAGCTTTGTCTTTGCGGCTTTAAAAGTTACCAACAATTTATGATCCCAATCCACTACAGCCTGGAGGTCAGTTTCTAAGGATTCAGCCATTCGGATATGATCGCGTCCGTTTTGCACACATTACGAGAGTAAAGCGCGGTGTCGTCAGCAAATATACAAATCTTAGACTCAATGTCATCAGGGAGATCGTTTATGAAGATCAGGAACAAAAAAGGTCCAAGGATAGATCCCTGGGGTACCCCAGCATTTGTCATATTGTATGGATGAACGGCAAACGAGGACAACCTGGATCTTTTTTTTGTTATGAAGGATTTAATTATATTAAATATTTGCCCAGTAATACCACATGAGCGTATTTTTAGGAGAGGCCTTTTATGCCACACCATTTCTAAGGCCTTGGCTATATCAAGCGCTACTGCCCCAGCTTCACCTGCCTTGTTCAGTGTATGATATATGTGCTCAGAGATGACCGTTAGGATGTCTGCAGTAGATTATGCTTGTCTAAATCCATACTGGCGGTCAGAAAGAAGTCTAGCATTAACTAAGTGCTGAACTATTGCGAGACTGATTAAGGATTTAAAGATTTTAGCAAAGATCGGGAGTAAACTTATTGGGCGGTAGTTCTGAAGATCAGTTCTATCCCAAGAATTCTTGAAGACTGGTACCACAGAGGCAATTTTCCAGCTATCGGAGAAGCATGAGTTTGGATAGGACAGGGGCCAGTTCAGCAGAGCATTTCTTTATTACTATTACAGGTATAAGATCAGGCCCACAAGCTTAGGAGGTGTCAAGGGTTTTTATGATGTCTCTGACCTGGGGTGGGGTGATGACTAGGTTTTCAAGTGTTGCTCGGTCCGCAATGGGAATTGAGTCCAAAGTATATATCCATATAATTATTTTATAAATTAAATTTATTTTCCACATACATGTTTCATTTTCATTAACAATCATCAGTGTGATATATATATATATATATATATATATATATATAGACACAGAGAGAGAGATAGATAGATATAGATAGATAGAGAGAGAGAGAGAGAGTAAAAGAGAGAGAGAAAGAGATAGAGGAGGAGGGAGGAGGGAGGAGATAGATAGATATATAGATACTTCTTAAACTATGATATTAAGTTCCTGTATTATTAACTATAAAGGTAAACATTACTGCTTATTCAGATTAGGATCCGAGCTAAATTTTACCCCGTCGTTAGGGTCAGGGTCAGGATCAGGGTCAGTGTTGGACTCAAAGTTAAACCATGGATATACTTTCTAACAGGAAGCCTCTAATGGTATACAACATCTATATTTATGACTAAACTCTTTCCTACGTAAGGAGATATCATATAATTTATATTGTGATTTTGTGCGAAATAAAAGTTTCTAAGATTTAATGATTCCTAAAAATTGGTCGTTCCTTCTCTTTTCTTCAGATGATCTGAATAATTCATAAGTCTTTTAAAAAGGTTATTTTTTTAAAGATTCAGGTAGAAATCAAAGAACACTCCGAGAGAAAATCTACAGACATCGATTTCGAAGAAAATCTATAAAATATCAAGAAATGCACAAGATTCTTTTTTTAGAAATGTTTGCCTCAATTCGGAAATTAACTATTTCAGTGAGATTCCGCTTCGCATTCAAATTTTAACGGATGCTTTAATTTTGTATTGATATGTGAGCGTATTGTCCTGTCCAAAATGACCTCTTGTGAAAGGTCAATTGATAGGTCATCATAATAAATAAACTGATGCATCATATTTACACATCCGGTTCCGGTTCAGAATCTTTAATGACCTTGTTTGAACACTTCAGCCAGCGGGGAAAATAATAGGAGAAAAACAAGAATGGACTTTGCTAATGAACATAGTACTTGAACCAAGCGACCTCTTGTTAAATGTAACAGAGTTAGGGGTCGACTGCTCTCTATTCTAGTACTTCCTTTCTGAATCTCAATGATTTAACAACTCTTATATTTTGTGTCTTCCCTTCTTTTCATCTTTAGCGTAAGTAAAACTAAATATATATTTTTTTAATTCAAGAAAAATATACTTTCTTTCATTGTTACTGGCAATTGTTCGACAAAGAAAATGGAGAATGCTCTGAAAAAGCTTCAAATAATCGGCTACGACAACTTTATCTTTTTCTTTCTTGCTTGATTTTTCTTATATTGAATCAGTTGTCAAAGTGTGTGCACCAATAAAAGGGAGATATATGTATAGTCAGAGCGGGGGGGGGGGGAGATAGAGAGGAAGATGGAGAGAGATAGAGGGAGAGCGGGGAGATGTGGAGAGACGGAAAGGTGTGTGAAATAAGTAACTACACTGAGGATATGTTGACCAAGGATAATGATTGAAGAGAAAGAGAAAGAGAGCGAGAGAGAGAGAGAGAGAGAGAGAGAGATAGAGAGAGAGAGAGAGAGCAAAATAAAATGATAGCAAATAGTTGCTCTTTTATATTGTTGTATACTATAGAAGAACACCGGAATTACCTGTGCAAAATAATTTAAAAACTGAAAGTTGAGTAATTATCTTGTTTTCATTATTATTATCAGTCAGTTTTCTTCTCATCGCATTGTCATGAAAGTTTTCACCAACTCTCTCTTTTCGCTAAGATCAAAGTGTAGTATCTGTTCTGATGGATACTGCACCCCATAGACTGGTATTGTCTTGGCCTTCGGGGCTTGATTTACACCGGTCTATGGGTCTATCCTGTGCAGTTCTAATAGGTCCACCCTCCCAGGCTTCGACTCCCCTCTTTGGGGAGGAGTAAGTTTATAGCTTACTGCCTGAGGCGCCCCTACCGGGGAATGCCGACGGGGCTGCCCAGGAAATTTTTAATGGCCAGAGTGCTCACCTCTCGGGCGCTGGCTTTTTAAGCCCCACTTTCCCGACCCGACCGTGGGTCACATCTGACTTGTGGGAGTAAGATAAAACTGACCTTGTGCCTAACTCCTGGAGAGGAGTAAATAAATACTTTCTCAACGACCATGCCTGCTGATATTGTAAACATGACAAGTTGCATTTCGTTTTTTTATTATTTAGAAATTGAAGACTAAGAAACTTAAACTCGAAATTATTGATGTGATTTTAATTTCAACTTTTCGTAAAACATCCTTTTTCTTTCATTGCAAAACCGATTAAAAATACTTCGATTCCTGCATTAAATTATCCAATTATTGATTTGAAAGAATATTCCACCCCCATCCCCAAAAACTATTTAATGAAATAAATTCAACTTTCTGTTTTTTCACATTCCTGAAGACGAGGTGCATTATGGAAATGATTATTTCAAACTGACTGCACTTCTTGATTTAGAAACAGAAAAACAACATATATTTGATTTCTGACTTTAAAGGTTAATTTTAAGCCAGAAATTATTTTATTTCCGTAAGTTTAAAAGCTTCAAAAGTATTATAAAACTGTGTAGTGTCACGATATTATTTCATGCAAGATACTAATTCAAATACATTGATATCTTTATTTATATTAAGTTAGACATGTGTATATGTTTATAAATTTGTATTTATAGGATTCATTCCTAAACTAATAAACCGATCGTTGTGAATTTTAGAACACATCTGCTAGGTGCAAGGATGGGTAATGTTGGCTATATTAAGTATAATTTAGTTTTACGCAAAGGGGACAAAAATGGATGCCGGAAGACCTGCATGAAAATTCAGATTCCTTCGATTTTTGTTTAATTTTAACAATAGGCATTAGTCATCAGTTAATAAATATTCCTCAAATTTAAGTTTTTTTAGAGTAATTTAACGGGTATTTAAGGGGTATAATATGAGCACATCGTCGCATTTGAAAATTCAAATATTTCAGATTTGCATTAAATTTGATCCATATTCATTTTACATCGATTAAGCACGATTCCCTGAAAGTAAATTTCTTCTTAAGACCTCTTAAGCTTAAGCCTTAAGTTTTAGACATGTTCTGTTCGAATAATTAATTGTAGAATGGGTATTCCTCTAGTTTAAATATACAGCACATTTACCAACTATGAATGGTTATGTATAGCACATTTACCAACTATGAATGGTAATGTATAGCACATTTACCAACTATGAATGTTAATTTATAGCACATTTACCAACTATGAATGGTAATTTATAGCCCATTTACCAACTATGAATGGTAATGTATAGACCATTTACCAACTATGCATGGTAATGTATAGCACATTTACCAACTATGAATGGTAATTTATAGCCCATTTACCAACTATGAATGGTAATTTATACCCTATTTACCAACTATGAATGGTAATGTATAGCCCATTTACCAACTATGAATGGTAATGTATCTAAGTAAATTAAGATTATAGAATAAGAACAGCCATATTTCTTGTAACACTGAGTTCTAGCTGATTGCTAGGAGTTAAGGTGTCTCTCGACGAACACTTTGAAGGCCGCGTGCTCCAGATTCAGGTCATGCCTGGAGGCGATGGTAAAGGCTCGAGGCGGCTTCTATGAGTGAACTGTTTTCGGAAAAATATCCTCTATGGGATGCACTTTGAATTCTGAGAATATATCAATTATTGGTTAAGATATGACGCTTTTTCTTTTTTTCCTCCCAGAAAAGTGTCACATTTTTCTCGAAGACCATGTATTTGACAAGCAAGTTAAATGTCGCTAATTAGTAGTCAACGAAACGTAAATGTGCAGAGATACTTGTTTTGTTATAAGTAATTAAATACTTTTTTTCTTATTCACAAGAGAGTGTGACCTCTTGAGCCGACTTGAACCTGTAATTAATCATTGCGCCTGGTTTACGATCTATATGTTTTTAATTGCTCTACCCACGTCGTGTTCTTTAATCACGGAAGGCTGGAAGTCGTCGAATATATTTTTGCTCAAGTCGGCCGCTGCGCACACATAAGGTATCAAAAAAAAAAAAATATCAAAACAGGTGTAACGAAACAGTCAGTTAGTTAATGTACGGAAAGTCGATACAATTTATATAAAACAAAAACATTTCACATTATGTCCGTACTGAAAATTCTACTAAGTTCTTCAACATTCTACTAAGTTCTACTAAGTGCTTTACTGCTAGCGAGTAAGGTTCAGGGTCTAATTTTAAGAAGGCTTCTATGAGCGGTGTTACAAAATGCGAATATCTCTGACTTATATGTAAATTTGTCACAACTAGAATGGAGTCGATGGTGGATAAGAGGCTAAATGCTTACCCAGAGCACAACTTCCAACCGACTCGATTCGTTAATTTCTTTCTTCTTTCCACTCTGTTAGTTTCCTCCCATTTTTGGTTTTACCCAGCTCCCATCGATGCTGGATAAGATTTACCTCCCCTAAATCGATCATTTTTGCTTAACCCTTTCACATCGGCTCTACACTAGCCATTCGACAAATATAATTCTTTATATGTTCGTTATCATAACCCTCTTTCTCGTTCAAATTAGGCCAATGAATATTTTTGTTATTATTGTGTCACCGCTTATACAGTCTCAAAGACAACTCGAGGATAAGGGGCAATGAGTCAGCAATCAGCAACACATCGGGAGGATTGATAACGATGAAAGCATGAAGTAAGAATGGTCAGAATTTTATTATTTGAGTGGATGGCTCCATAAGAATTTGTTAATATTGGAATTAAAAACGACCATCTTGTACTCAGCTGGCAAGCAGTTCTGTGGTATTGTATTCTACAGATGGGAAGTTCTTGGTAATAAATATTGTTCATGGAAATTCCGTTTAGTCTCATGTAGATAGAGGAAGACACCTTTTAGAATTTAATTCCTTTTTCTAAGATGCAAAGCAAATATCTACATTCGAGATCTTGGAGAAAATTTTGTCATGCTTACGACTTACCCTAATTAAGCCAGAGCGATGAAGATGGCTTTTCCAGAAATAGCAATATTCACTATTCTAATTTGGATAGTTTGTGGACATCGTATTAAGATTATATCGACCAGCATCAGCGCTTACTCATCTTCTCAAACTGGGGTGGGCGAGTAACCAAGAGGCCAACACCCACTGTCTTCAATTATCTTTAATTATTTTTTTCTTTCTATTTAATAAAATTTTGGCGGATCAATTATTGAGTTCAATCTCCGTTTAGCCTCTCGCAATCCCCCATTTAGATGTTTGAATATTATTTTCTCTCATTTAAATGTAGAGTATCATTTTCTCTGTTTATATATTTTTTTACTATTAATTGCTCCTATTAATTTAGAGTGTCGTGAATCACGGTGTCATAATTGTATCGAAGTGTATGTAATGCTATTTTATATCTAAACTAAAACCGTGCACAGCTAACGCTCATTTGGTACCTACTATTCCACGTTTACCAAAAATAAAAACAAAAACAATCTATTCGCGCATGTGATATACGTTTTTGTAGCATTACGGAGAATCAACTGTGAAAGCATAAATGCGGGAAGGAAGGAGAAAATAAGCGAACGCTATTTGCTAACACGGTATATACAAGTCGGTGATCCGTTCTAGGCCATTTCGATGGTCTTTTATCTGTCGGGCTGTGGTATTCGTCCTGGGTATTCCTAGGAGGTCCACCCACCTCTAGGCCTTGCCTCCCCTCTTTGGGAAGGAGTTAATTTATCGCTAAATACCTGAGGCGCCCCAGTCAGGAAATGCCGACGGAGCTGCCTAGGTAATTTTTAAGAGGCCAGAGTGCCTAAATTCTAGGGCCGCTGGCTTGTCTCCCCATCTTCCGGCCTTATGCCAAATCTTCCAGCGGTGGGAAGGAAATAGATACCGAGTCAAAACAGAAGTGATAGAATAACAGTGGAAGAGGGGGAGAAACAAGGGCGTGATAAAACACGATGAGTTTTCCATAGATCAAAGCAGAAATGAATTCTAGGTAACACAGAGTTGTAAAACATGGGTAACACACACACACACACACACACACACACACGCACACACACACAAACATATATATATATATATCACTGCAAACATGGGTATGTATTGCTATAGCAACATTATAACGATGTGTTTGTATCTACTATCGTCTATAGTTAGAAACTTGGCTTGTAGCAAGCAAACTTCATGCATGCCTGAATGTAGGTATGTAAATATATGTGCTTGACCTTATTCGAATGACATTTTAACAAGCAATATGAGTAAAACTATAAAACAAGAGGTAAATAATACCAGTATGAACGATCACCTATTGCAGTTGCAACTATAAATTTGTTTAGATAGGTAAGGCAGTGTTTCAGGTTTTAGCTAAATAAATGTAGCTATTAATAAATACGTAGTTCTATATCAGATTATAAGACAATGTGTTGATAAGAATGTCTTTGTATCACATTTAAAATTGAAGTTAGACCCTGGAAATGAGCATTATAAATATCGAAAACGAGAGGTTAAGGTGAAATAATAACTATTATGTACTTACGTTAGTGATAAACTAATGTCTCTAAGGACAGTTCTAATCACGAAGAGGAATATTTAAAAAAAAAATGTCTACACATAATGATGACACTATGCGTGTTTTGCAATAAGTTGTATGGATATTTGATCTTTATAAATGTTATTTCTGTTTTCAAGTCTTACTGGAACCAATCCGGATTAAAACGATATTCACTTTTTGTTGACGGCTCTTTCATCATAGGCACGAATCGTCATATTTCGAAATCAAACGCGGCTTCATTCGTAATGGCTAATTACAAATGTATCTCAGTTCCTATTCAATGCAAGATCAGAAATTGGATTATTCTCAGGAAGATATTTTGTTTTCAGCTGAATAAATCTCGGTTGAAAGATAAGTTCAGTGTTTATTATAATTTCGACAAAGTATCATCCAATTTTGTTGTTGTTTCGTACCGAAAAATAAATATACTATTTGTCACGGAAACAAATTTTCATTCATTTTCTTTGTATACATACTGTAATATATAAAGTTTATTTTTGCTTATGATAGTTAAAAAAAAATGGATGATACTTATATTAAACACAGGAACTTATCTTACGTATGTCATTTTTTAAATTAAAGTTAAATTTACATTTAAACTATAAACTTATTGCGTAATAAACGTATGACTATATTACAACATATATTATGGGTAGATTTTGGAGGTGTGCTAAATACGTGGAAACAAGCCAGATTTCTGGAGATACGTAACTTTTAGATTTTAATGACTATTTGATCGATATATAATGGGCATCTGCCGTTTCTATATTCGTCAACAGATTCGTCACTTCTTTAATGTTGTATACTGGAAAATAAATGGCTCATATATACTAGTATACACGAACACGTGTTTTCAGCAAGACGGAGCAAGTTCTCACACCTCAAACCTGTCCTGAGATTGGCTGAAAGAGAACTTCGGAGGCCGAGTGATCAGTCTCAAGACTAATTTTGAGTGGCCACCCCATAGCCCGGACCTAAGCCCCCCAGATTATTTCCTTTGGGGCTATCTTAAGGACAGAATGTATGCAAGGAAATCCAGAACCATCACGGAACTCAAGGAAGCCATAAGGGAGGAGATGAGAGCCATTTCCAATTCAGTCTGTAAGAACGTCATGGACAACTTCGTTCTGCGCCTCAAGAAATGCACGGAGCTAAAAGGAGTCCATCTAGAACACATGCTGTAGAACGGAGAAAAAAGGCCAAATACCCTAGTGTTTTGATATGATGTTATGAATATAATAAACTAGTTATGCCCCAAAATTCATTTCATTCGGACGAAACATTAAGAAACGGGCCCTAATTAGATTTGGGGCCCGTTTCTTTTGGGTCACCCTGTATACAATACATTGGTAGAGTTGATGCAGTAACGTAGATACATAATAAGTACGTCTGCCCCTACTGTCACACACACATGGTTTCTAAGTAGTGTTGGAGTAGTCCATTATATTACTCGATAGGTAGCTTTGGTTATTCCACAATCCTTCCCTTTGGTTTATATTTCCTTCGTGAAATAATATTTTACTAGCGGGACACGTGTAAATTACACAAAATGATGTTTTCAATACTAATTATCTTGTTCCTAACCTATACATTACTTTATAAATGCTTTAGATTAAATTAAATTTGGCTCTAATTCATGAGTAGCATACACAGATTCGGAAGGTCGTTGCTTTTGATGTAAGCGTGACACACAAAATAACACACACGCTATCGTGTTAATATGTGTCTTCTCGGTCGTCCCCTCCCTACATCCCCCCACCCCTTCGATGTAAAAAAATCTTAGAGGTTGGTTGGGATCGAACTATAAACTAGTCGGGCTGACGTCAAATACCGACGTAAAAACTCTACGTCGCTAACCGTTGCGCCAAAGGGAAATACTTGAAAAAATTACGAAAATCAGGTGACTTGAATGCTTTTCTAAATTTAGGTACGGCACGCGTGCGCAGAGTTTTTTTTATGTAAACGTGACACACGAACAGGCACTCTATCGTATTAATATATAGATTCTTTTAACGTTTTATTTTTGCCTTCAAACTGTTCTTTGTGTTTTCTTTTCTCTCATGTTGGACGTCTCTCGAGATCAGTCGTACTTTGTAGGATTGGAATCTAAAAAACCTCGTACAGCACTTCTATCTGTTTTGTTTTTACATATCTTCATTGCAGTTGTTTCATATGATCCTTTTTTCCCTCATATCGTACATATAAACTTATCTTCGAATCTCTCTTCGAAAACATCGTCAATAGTATTTGAAGAATACCTTGAAATGATTTGCTAATGTAATCCGAGGTTTGTTGTAGTAATTCTTTGTATGACCTTGAAATAGTTAATCGGACACAGTTTTTATTCATCTGATGAAAATTAGATATAGATATACACTTGGTTGTAATTTGCGAAACTTAAGAAAAGCTCCGTAATGTTTTTTATAGGTGGGCATATCTCGAATCTCACTAAATCTTGAAGGATCAAGTGTTCAACCCTTTTAATCTGTAATTTGACAATCACTTTCTGGCTTGATAAATATATTTTATTTCATTTATTTAACGAAACTAAACAATACATTTTGACATAAACAACTCACAATAACCTACACGAAGTTTAAACCCGATTTCACCATGTTTTAGAACACCTCTTTTACATACAGTACTAGCTGAGTGTCATTTTCATTTTTTATAATAATCTAGAATGAGCTATGGCAAAATCAAGTTCAACAAACATGCCCTCCATTATTTTTAGAAATAAGCTCGGTGCAACCTTTATTCTTTGAACTTGTAGAAAAACATAAGTTTTTAACGTGACTATTTCCCTTTTCAACCTGAACTTACAGATAAGCATCCTACAAGTTTAATTTTGTTAAAAAAACTTAACTTGCGTTTAATTTTGCAAAATTGTCTTTTGCACTGGTTAGAGAGTATTCAAAGCGTTTAATATAATCGTTGAACCGCGTAAGCAAATCAGTACAGGCGCGTAGTTTTATTGTTCTTTTTCTTAATATAAACGGTTGGTGAATCCCATTCTGAATATTGTATTTTTGAAATGACGCCAAGTCGTTCAAATCTTTCCAATTCATGATTAATCGAATTTATTACAGCATAAAGCAAACTTCTTTTCGGTTTGAAAACTGGTATCGCAATTTCTTACACTTGAAACTTCAGCTTTGTCGAGCAATTCCAGTATTTATTCAGCAGTTGGTTAGGGTTAAGGTTGAAGTTAAGGTTAGAGATTAATTGCTATAGACTAATACACTGCTGAATAAATACCGAAGTTTAGAAATAACAGGATGAACTTGGGTGTATGAAAGGAGATGTTTAAATTGGGTTAGGGTTAGAGTTAGGGTTGCATGTTTGGGTTAGGGTTAAGGGTAGGGTTGCATGTTTGGGTTAGGGTTAAGGGTAGAGTTGCATGTTTGGGTTAGGGTTGCAGGTTTGGGTTAGGGTTGCATGTTTGGGTTAGGGTTAAGGGTAGGGTTGCATGTTTGGGTAAGGGTTGCATGTTTGGGTTAGGGTTAAGGGTAGGGTTGCATGTTTGGGTTAGGGTTGCAGGTTTGGGTTAGGGTTAAGGGTAGGGTTGCATGTTTGGGTTAGGGTTGCAGGTTTGGGTTAGGGTTAAGGGTAGGGTTGCATGTTTGGGTTAGGGTTGCATGTTTGGGTTAGGGTTACATGTTTAGATAAGGGTTAGGGTTAGAGTTGCATGTTTTGGTTAGATTTAGGTTAGACTTAGGGTTACATGTTTAATTATACTACACTGGCTACTGAATTAAATTGTCTAAATACTCTAAACATCGGAAATCCTAAAATATATCGATTTCCTATCATGTTATACTTTTTAAAAATAATTTTTTTAACATGTACCATATGCGTGACCATTATGTCGATCTAGGTTCCCCAAGGGCATGATTATGCTGCCAACTTTCAATTTTAATATATGAGGATTGTGGATTCAGCTCGTTTATAAATTGAATAGGATAATACTTCTTATGCTCTACACTGTCACTAGTTGTGTAGACATTTTCATGGCCATCAAATCTTGGCTATTATGTACAGATTTACTTGTTCAGTTCAGTCGTTTGTTGGTGTGATGGTTTATCGTTTTTTAAACCAGTTGATATCCATCAATTTCTCTTTGGGGTTCTCATAGACAAAACTGGAATCAAACAGTTACTATTGTCATGCTCAACCTTCGTTTGGACTACGACAGCGTACACGTGACAATGATAATAAAAAATAAAAATCTGCAAGCGGCTCGGGTTCCAATGCCAATAACAGGACATGGGGGAAGGGGATTCTCCAGTTACAGACATCGTGTATAGAAAGAGGAAACAGAACAAACGTGCAAGAGATAACACAAAACCACCAAGTTATAATTTAAATAGAAATATTTATTTGCATCAAATAAAGTATATATATATATATATATATATATATATATATATATATATATATATATATATATATATATATATATATACATATATATATATATATATATACATATATATATATATATATATATATACATATATATATATATATATATATATATATATATATATATATATATATTATACGTACATAAAAGTAATCCATGCCCACGTGTTTCTAGCTCACAGCCGTCATCAGCATGGCTAACTTACACAGAGATCGAACCTTCAATATTGATGTCAATAGAAGGTTCGATCTCTGTGTAAGTTAGCCATGCTGATGACGGCTGTGAGCCAGAAACACGTATCCATGCATTACTTTTATGTACCTATAAAATATATATATATATATATATATATATATATTAACGAAAAATGCGTCCTATAAAGTTAAGGGCGACTAATAATGCGATTTTCTGCATCTTAATCACTTAGGAAGTGAGACAATCGAAATACTAGTAAGCAAAAAAACAACGAACGCTGCAATCACCAATAAAAATAATTACATAAAAATACATTATATATATATATATATATATATATATATATATATATATATATATATATATATATATATACAGAACAAAAATAAGGATGAAATATAATATGAGGAGAGGAATCTAGTTGCTATTATATTGCAACGAGCAAAAATCACATTCAATTAAGAAAAGACAATGTATGAAAACAAATCGCGGTTAACTCACACAAATGTCGATGGATGGAACAAAGGGTATCCCACAATAAGATACACAAGTTTAATAAATGCAAGGAAGTGAGTTCGGCACTTGTCAGGCAAAAAGAGGTTGGGTGAATTCTGGATAAGAAGCCGGGGCTACACAATCCTCGAGTAGTGTCGCGGTATATTTGCTGGTGGATTGATAAAGATGATGACAGAGACAAGCTTTTGCTGGATGAACCGAAGAAGTTCTCACAAGTTGAATTCGTTTATTCTCAGCCGTAATAAAAAGGGATCTGAGTTCTGCAACAGGCAGGGTTCGTATTTAGCGTCGTTTATTTTTCGTTTCCTTATCTTCGTGTCCGCCTCATTCTTCTTCCTTTTCTTCCTTATCAACTTGTTCGCTGGGGCAAACTTTTTGCCAACTGTCTTTGTTGAGTCAAAAAGTTGTTAAGGGAAGATTTCGACAGAAAGTGATATGTGTCTTCCGCTCTCATTAGAAAATATTCCCTCTCCCACTCCCTCACACACTGTCCGATTGAAATATATATAATGAAATGTTTTTTTCTGCTCGTTATGGATATCACTGATAAAATAAGCGGCTTCTAAAATCCAAACCCGATTACTAGCCATATGATAAAGTATGGATTTAGAAAGTGATTACGGGGAAACTCCATCTTATGATGTCCAAGCTGACGTTCAATCGGAAAAGCATTATTTCTTATATTTTGCAAAAAATCTAAACAATCAAGCACAAGCAGAAATAATTTAAACATTTCTGATCAGATGCAAACTTATTAGATGTTACCAAAAACCGTACATTTTCCAAATTAAATAATGTGGGGGCTTTGGTTCATACAGAACAACTGGTAACATTTGCCCCAGTCACTTGAAAATGGAAACCCTCCAAATGGCATTTTGTATGTGTCTACATCCTGCAGACTCCGTTCAATACATTCGACGCTTATCCATTGTTGGTTCAGCAATAATGAAAAAGTAAAATGTCTGTTTCACTAAACCTTCGGTATCTTTCTTACTCAACTAGATTGATCTTTAACTGGTAAAAAAGCCTTGCATTTTGAATAAAGTATTTGTCCATGATACAGAAACGTTGCTGCAATGCTGGGCATGTCTAAAGCTAAAGCGCTTTTCTTTTCTGAGCAAATACTTTCAGTTTATATAGAAAAGCTATCATAGTTCTTCAGAGGCGAAATTTCGTTACCTCTTGAAGTACCTTATTTGGTTCATGGTTCAAAATAGGCGGCATTTAATCTTACAACTAAATGGGGTTAAAACTCAGTTTTCGTCTTACGAATTATGTCAATTTAAATATCGTGCACACTTGTTGAATCTAGTTTTAGAAGCTCAAAATTGACACAAATGTGAAGTTTGTCATGAAATAAACAAAACTTCCTAGAATCTTCTGAGGAACATTGTGCATGGACTTTTTAAACATGACCATTTCTACAGTTAATTTTTATATTCCACCGATCCAAGAAGGCAAGTATATTTGTGAACATACAGCCGGCCGTAGCTGTCGTCCGCATTCTTTTAATGTTGTTTTTCCACATCACCGCAGTGTTAGCATCTGTGGCAGTCACATATTTTGATGTACTATTTTAGACTTAGGAACCTCGGCGTCTTGCGATGCATGAGGCAGTCAAAGTAAACCATCGTTTTAAGTCTGAAGCCAGATCCACAGCGTCTTGCGATGCATGAGGCAGTCAAAGTAAACCATCGTTTTAAGTCTGAAGCCAGATCCACAGCGTCTTGCGATGCATGAGACAGTCAAAGTAAACCATCGTTTTAAGTGTGAAGCCAGATCCACAGCGTCTTGCCAGCTTCTTCTTGTTGCAATAAAATCTCTTTCGATTGTTTGCTTCCAGTTCATTTTGTGTCTTCCACTTCCTTTTCCATCAGGGTTCCACTCATGCACTTGGTTTGCAAATCTCTCCAAGGCCAATCCTAGGGAATCTCCAAGCCAGCCTAGACGTCGCTTGCAGATTATTAACGATACTACCTGTTGGTTAGTGCGGTCTCTTACTTCTTGGTTGGTACTTCGATCGCTTCATTTAATCCCTAGAATCATTCTAAGACATTTGGAATCAAACGCGTCTAATTTCCTCTCTTCGCTGATTTTGAGATGCCAAGTTTCACTTCCATATAGCAGTGTGGACAAAACGTTGCTGTTATAAAATCTTAATTCACATCTGACGGTGAATATTTTGTCTTTCCTCATCTTGCAGAGCTGATTAAATGCTGCTGAGGCTTTTCCTATCCTTCACTGCAACTCATGGCCGATATTGTCTTCCTTGTTAATGCTTCTTAAGTAGGTGAATTTGTCAACCGTAGCTATTTCGTTTTGGTCGATAAAGACGTTTGTAGGGGGCTGGTGTGCCCCAGAGAGCATGTTTTGAGCTTTCTTAGCGCTGATATAGAGAATAATGTTATCCGCTTAAGCTTTGACATTATTTACAATTCCTTGTAGGTCAGTGGTATTCATTGCTAATACAACAATATCGTCTGCAAAGTGTAGATTAGAAAGCTTACGATCTTTGACTCACGCTATACCCTGATCCTTGGTTGCCTTTTTTGATATCCAATCAACAGCTATGTTCCATCGCTGTAAATAGACAGGTATACTGCTGAGCGATTGGCCCACGCGTAAATCAGAGGTTTTGGCGTAGGAATTTGTTGGACTACTTCTTACAACACCCACGCAATCTGGTTTTCCCGCTCAGTTAAAACATCGTCTGAGAAAAGCGTATTTCGTACACTTACCCAAATTGCCTACGACATGTAAATCTACCAAGGCGCAAGACTCTTAGCTGCTTTTAATTCCCTTTCAGCACAGCAAAAATAAAAGGTATTTTTATGTAAACTTCAATGTCATTTGTTGTCTTCTATCAATTTATCTATGGAGTCATATAGACTTTCTATTACAACCTCATATATATATATATATATATATATATATATATATATATATATATATATATATATATATATATTTATAAAGATGTTTATGTAGTTTGCTTGAAGCATTGTTTATTAGTATATAGAAATGTGATACTTAGAAGGCAATACAATGCAGAGGTGTGACGGATAGACACAAGTTGGAGCAAATAAGACATACTGGTGGAACAAATTAAATAGTTTAACCCTTAATATAATGTATACATACACATATATATATATATTTATTTATTTATTATTTTCTTTTTCACAAACACACATATATCTGTTTATCTACACAATGTTACAATGTTATGTAATACCTGTATCAAGATGGTCTGGTGGAAACTCCGTATGATATAATATTTCGGGAACTCTTCACTTCTTCAGAACCGTGCTCAACTCAAGTTCAAGCGCGCATATGAAAGAAACCGTAGGATGCAGTCTCGTAGAAAATACCGTTCCACCGTTATATGTCTTATTTGCTCAAACTTGTGTCTATCCGTCACACCTCTGCATTGTATTGCCTTCTAAGTATCACATTTCTCTCTCTCTCTCTCTCTTTCTATATATGTATAAATATATATATATATATATATATATATATATATATATATATATATATATATATATATATATATATATGTATATATAATAGTGAACAGACATCATTCACCCATTATACAATCAAAGGCATACCTCTCGTGTTGGCCAAATCTGACCTTCAATAGGTTGCAGGTCATCGAAAGATTGTGCAGCAGCTTCGTGATGAAATACCACCCAGGGTAATACGGCTCATGTTTTTATTTACTTGCCTCCCCACGAAGGAAGAGTTAGACACAAGGTCGGTTTTAAATGTGGGGATATCTAGCTCCCGAAAAAGAGGCACTCTGGATTGAAACAAAAAGAAAAATTGTCTCAGTATAGAAGAATTTCTTTTTTTACATACACAGGAAATAAAATATAAATTGCAGTATTATAGCATATACTACACTTTGCTCCAGACTGATGCCGACTTAAATATATTGTTTATATGTGTCTCTGGTATGAACTTGTGCTTTGCATTTCAAATTCCACGTTTTCTGTCCTTTGTTCCAGGTAAAGTATTTTTATATATCTAGATAGATAGATAGATAGATAGATAGATAGAGAGAGAGAGAGAGAGAGAGAGAGAGAGAGAGAGAGAGAGAGAGAGAGAGAGAGAGAGAGATTACAACCTAATATATATATATATATATTATTTTTTATATTTTATACGTACATAAAAGTAATCCATGGACACGTGTTTCTGGCTCACATCTGTCATTCAGAAACAGTCTATATGAGTAACAGGTTCTCTATACAAGACATCACTTTGTTTTTGGTATTTTTCATAGGATATAAGCTGTTTTCCGATCATGACAAAAAGTTTCCTAACAGCTGGTTTCATTGAATGTAGAAGGAACTCGTACATCCACCAAAATCGCCGCAATGTAACATCCTTGTGCTTGTTTTACAAATACTTCAATGGATTATGCTCCGATGAATTAGCTACTCTGGTGCCTCCTCGACGTAAATTCACTAGACTAACTCGACAATCAACTAAATCTCATTCATTCACTGTGGAGGTCCCCAGATGTCGGAGAGCCTTCTACTCAAATAGCTTCTTTCCTCGTACTGCTGGCCTCTGAAACTCCCTCCCTGCCTCCTGTTTCCCCAACAGTACAGGCATGCAGAAATTTAAAACTAATGTAAACAGACACCTCGCTGCGCAGATCCCAATCTAAGTTGACCGCCCCCTACCTTCTCCCCTTTCCTTTTTCTCAGTAGCGCCTTACGTCTACAGTGGCGGCCTGCCTTGTTTGGGGTGAACTATGTTAAAAAAAATAAAATAAAAAAATGCATCACTGACTGAAATGTAACATGCATTGATAAATGACTCTATTTCATTAGCAGCCAGATGAACATTATTGACTTGATTCTTAACGACAGTAAATGTGCTTTTGTGATTTCCGTTTAAAAAATACTTTACTGCTTTGACACTATGCACTACTTCGCAATTTAAGGGAAAGAACTGGGTTGTATGGGACAATCCATCTATTATCAACAGTGAATTCACCACCTTTTCGTTTGAGATTGTCAGGTCAAACCTTTATCTTCAGGTGAATGTCCTCTGGGCATGAATTTTCACGTACAACAATAGTATTGGGCACAGAGATTAAGGACAGGTCTTTAAAGAGTTTCTATCTTTTCGTTGTCCATCCATGCGTGGAGAGTTTCAATTTGCTGTACCACTGGCCGCATATATGTCATTAGGGGAAAGAATGTTTTCTTTTTATTATTCAAGTCTGGAATTTCTGTCAAAATCATCTGTGACTTTTGGGTGTATTCTCATTTTCAGATAAGTAAGATATGTGTATAAGTCAATCCTCTTTCACCCCATTCAATTGTTGGCAAAGTAGCGCATACTTGAAAAAGACCTAGCAGAAAATAGGATTTTACATTAGACTGTTACATTAAATGTAGACACTTCCTTACTGGGGTCTGGGAGATCATGGTGGTGCTCTCCATTAGTAGTAGCAGTTGTTGTAGTAGTAGTAGTGGGAGGAGGAGGAGAAGGAGGAGGAGAAAGAGTTTCGTGTTCTGTTTGTTTACTACTGGACGCCATTTTTTGTGTGGTAAAAGCGTATTCTGTTATTTTTTGATTTTGTATATATCTTTAAAAAATATCATAATTTAATATGTAATAGTATTTTTAAAAATAGAACGCACATCACTTTCCGGATTGATAAATATAAAAACTAAACAATACATAAGTTTTTAAAAAAGTTTTATTTCTTTTTTAAAAGAGTGTGTGTAAAAAATTATGTTGATCAATATATACATATGACTAGTAGTGTTATATATATATATTATATATATATATATGTGTGTGTATGTGTATACATATATTAGTGCATTTTTTAGTTATACATACATTATTGGCTACATATGTGTATACATGTTTGAGTTACGATCTTATTCAAAATCTAGCTTCTTCAGGTCATTGACAGAGAATATTCTGAGAAGGTGAATTTTCTCTGTCATTGGCCTGAATATGTTCATGCTTATTTAATTCCATGATACACCCTTAAATTCAGTAATACAACATCTATAGTAATCTGAAAACACTCACATACATCTTTAGGTATTCCTTATTTACATAATTATCTTTTAAAGAATTTCTAATAAATTAATATTCTGTAATATACATTTTTAATTAATATATATTTCTTATATATAAGCGATAGTTTCGTCGATAATAAAACATTTGATTTTCTTGGGATGTGGAGAACAGAGATTACACTTTAATCTTAGCCAAAAGGCCAAGGAACTATAACAATAATGTTTTTATGACTAGACATTTTTAAATAAATGAAAAACAAACGTTGATTTTATATGTTATTGTATTATTTTTAATGTAGCATCGGTTCTGTTGTCATAAGACCGTCACCTTAGTAATTCCCTCCTCTTTGTTTAAAGGGATGTTAGTATTTTTAAGGGGGTATGAGTAATCCTTTCAGGTATTACATCCTCCTTTGAGGGAGGGAATAATGGAGTATCTGTTCTGTTGTCATGAAACCATCTTCCTAGGGACTACCTTCTCCTTTTTAGTGAGGGGCAGTATAGTATCTGTTCTGTTTCCATGATACCATACTCGCAGGCATTACCTCCTCTATTATGAAATTGCACTCAAAATAGCGGATATAAAATCGGAACTTGAATGTAGCACACCATTCAATAAGTCCTGGGCCTAACTAATAAAACAACAAATATTCATAACAATTCGATCAAAACGAGTCATTCTTGTTTTCCATCCGTACCATCCATTCTAGCCCCAAAACAAACAACATCAATCAATCCCCCAACCCCCGCTGTTCATGAAAAAGAGAAGTTTGCTTCTCAGGAGGAGGCTGCATATTCAGTTCAATAGTGTATGAAGATAAAGTCATATCCGGTGTAGATACAAAGAAGGAAGAAATTTACATCGGAATGACTCAAGAAACTTATAAACAAAGGCTCTACGCTCACAATAACACATTCAGAAAATACAACATAACAACCCTAGCAACCACTATATGGACACTCAAGAGGTCACACACTCCCTATAAAATAGAATGGAGGATCATCGATAAACCAAAGTCCTATAGTCCTACATCTAGGAATTGTCCACTATGCACCACTGAAAAATTCAGAATTCTACAGGCAATCAATAAGCCTTCCATAAATTGTATGAACATTAAAACTGAAGAAAAATTTCTACGAGCCCAATGGACTAGCAACGAAAATACATAACTCACTGATAACCCCATAAGACCGATGATCTCCTAATATAGAAAATATATGACATACCCACCCACTCCAAAACCTTTCCAAAATTTATCAATTTTGTTTACATATAACTTAACTCCTCCTCACCCTCCCAAGGTATATTTGAACATTCCACAACACATCCTCCCTACCAACCCCAATATAATCTACACTCACATCCCTTTTGACCCCATCACTCACAAATATAACATAAATTATTAGATACCCCATCATATTTTAAAATATCTAGCATGATAAATACATAAATCTTACTAGTTAAACGCCTAGAAATATAACTATCAAACTCTATTAAATTAAAGAAAGTATATATGACTAAGACTCACACAGAGCTACAAAAGACTCATAAACATAATTAGATAAAGCTAACAGCATTAACTAAATACAATAATCCGACACGAATGCATATTGCAATGATAATTTCCATATCCCTTAGATGAACCCTTTCAATGATACCCTCCTTCAACATCCAGCCACCACATAGCAATAATTCTACTCAAATATAGAACCCCATGAATTCAAAATACAAAACTATAAATAAATAAATAAACAAATATAAGAAATAAGTAAAAATAAAACACTTAATTAATCCCACCAAAGACCGATCAATAAACTACGACACACATAAACACACATTTGAAGCGGTAAAATTAAATTATTTTAAATAAAATGTAATTACAATTAAAACTCATATATTAATATATAGCCCTGACCCCTCAACCCTGAAGTTTAAAAAGTCAGTCCATCTGAATGAAACCACGTTACGCCTCTGAAATATACGTATAGGTTTTTTAATAAATAATTTATATATATATATATATATATGTATATACAGCATGTTATGTATTTAGCTGCTTTATTGTTGATGCTATTGTTTGCACTGTAATATTACTACCCAAGCAATTATTTAGTGCGTGTACAAATAACTCATATCCTGATGTACAATTTAGCCTCTCTCTGGACGTATTGCTCATTAGTCAAGTAGCCCCAGATGATGTCCATGTTAGACTTCTACTGAAGCACAGGTTCGTATTCTGTACGAGTCTCATTTTTCACTTTGTTGTAATCTTCGTTTATTTCCAGCCCCTAGCACTTCATAATCGCTTGTTTGGCAATATTATCTGCACAAACAATAGCATCAACAATAAAAAGCAGCTAAATACATAACATACTGTACACTGGCGGAAATAAATTTACAGTAGTAAAACACATACACGCACACAAACACACATTTATATAGTTATATATATATACATATATATATACATATATATGTGCGTTAAAAAGAAAATTTATTTATATGTTTTTGTTTGCATATATATATATATATATATATATATATATATATATATATATATATATATATATATATATCAATAATACGCGTACGTGTATGTGTATGAAGGTTACACTCGCGAATATTCTGTACACACTCGCCTTGTGCAGGTATTGACGCCAGCTTGGCTTGCCCAAAGCGGATATTGGAAACAACATGACAAAGCTTGTGGCATCATTCCACGCTTTCATTCATTCTCTTCCCAGAATCCCCCAAAGTTCCGTTTTGTTCAAGTTCTTCCGGCTTCCCTCGGCTTGCTGGTTATTGGGCGCCTTCACAGTCAGCGTGTTCACCGGATGTACAGTGTATACGCATGACAGGCGGAAATTAGTAACGGAGCAAAGGAACTGCAAGTCTAAGGTCGTCTTTCTTATTTTGAATAGTTTTCGAAAATGCGTGATAGGATGGAAGAAAGAAGATGAACGTTGAACTTGAATGCGATACGTGTGTATGTATTTGCATCAGCAAAAAGAAAGATTTCTCTCTTTTGGCCCTTTCTCTTGCCACGATAGTGTTGGCCGTCTCGAAACGTGGGTTAAAGTACTCGAATAGAATGTTAGTTGGCCAACCACAGGTTGATGCAGCAAAAGGTTGAGAGTTAAGAGGATGTACAAAGGAAATGGGATGAAGGTTGACAATTCAAGAATGTTTTCCAGTTTGGATACCTACTCGACTTGCCATTCTAACCTTTCATAATTATATAAAAATAAAAAAAAAGAATACAATGTGGATGGGGTGAATCAACTTTTTACTGCACACTTGAATCTAATTTGCGCCTGACAAAATCAAAGTTATTTCTGGCACAGGCAAGCATCGTTTTGTCATGCACGAACATTATCAATATGGAAAATAAAATGAAATTAGATGTCCACAATACCGGGAAATAATTAAGTGAAAATGGCCTTTAAAAATGATTAGGCATATTATAAATCTTTTTACCCTATTAAAGGTAATTTTTATTTCATATATAAACACTAGACGTACCTGTAACCAGTTGGGCCGCAACTACTCCCACTAATTAATTTATTTTGATGTCATTCGAAAATTCATAAAATTGCATAACTACAAATAACAAGTTACTATACTCCTATTATTATTATTATTATTATTATTATTATTATTATTATTATTATTATTATTATTATTATTATTATTATTATTATTATTATTATTATTATTATTATTATCATTATTAGTTGTAGTAGTAGTAGTAGTATTAGTAGTAGTAGTAGTAGTATGTACTCACAAGGAGTTATCACACAGGCAGTAATCCGTGATTGCTCACTGATAATCACCAGTGGTGTTCCCTGGAGTCTGAATGACAACAAGTATTCCTAAATCTCCAATGCTCTCTACCTCTTTCGATAACTAACGCAAATGAATTTGCGTTATCACAACAGACGCTTACAATGGATTTATCGTTTGTAACGACCATGGGCCTTCTCTGGGATTTGGATGGCAATAGGCCTCCTTAATGTTCCAGTGGTCTCCGCACTCTTCCAGCGGAGGTCTGGTTAGTGCTATCCCTCCTCGGTCTTTCCATCCTCCTTGACCCTTCACGACTATTTTGTGTAGTATCAGCCGGAGCTGGTGAAATCACTTTTTTTTTTTGGGGGGGGGGCGTTTATGAAATTTTTTGCAGAGTTTTTTTCCGTGATTTCTCTTTACGTAATTTTGTTTTCTTCCTATTGCATCTTGCATGTGATTGGTTAGTTTTCATAGCTTATGTGGAAAGGTTTCCGCATTCAAGGATTTTCCTTAAGATGTCAGCTATTTTTATCATTGCTGTTCGTTGTATGGTCTCATGCCATGAGAACAGATACTACATCCTCTGATAGTGAGGTTTTGATCTTTGAAAAGCCTGGCTTAAGGAAAAAATAACTGAATAAATTGCCCTTTTGCGGAATATACCTTGCATTGAGAAACTGAATTGAAAAAAAATCTGCCGTTCGCTTTTCTAATTCCTTTTTATCTTTCTACCTTTCTATCTGCTTTATCCTGTATATTGAGCTGTATACTTTTCACAATAGGTTTTACCTTTCCTAAAAGTTCGCTTTCAGTTTTCCACTTTATATGTTTATATACATATATATATATATGTATATATACATATATACATATATATATATACATATACATATATATATATATGTATATGTATATATACATATATATAAATATATATATAAACATATATATAAATATATATGTATATATACATATATACATATATATACATATATATACGTATATATACATATATGTATATATACATATATATGTATATATACATATATATACATATATATGTATGTATATATATGTATATATACATATATATATATATGTATATATACATATATATATATGTATATATACATATATATATGTATATATACACATATACATATATATATAATATACATATATATATGTATATATACATATATATATATATGTATATATACATATATGTATATATACATATATGTATATATATATATGTATATATATATGTATATATATACATATATATATGTATATATACATATATATACATATATATGTATATATACATATATACATATATATATATATACGCATACCTAACTTTATATATATATATATATGTATTATATAATGTATGTTTATCTATGTATGTATCTGTGTACATATACAACTATTTTAACTGATAAGGTGATGTTTTATGACGTAAAGTATTTTCTACAATTACTCTTGCCACTCCTATTCGAATTATAACATCTCCTACCGAATGTTATTATGTTCGTAGTAGAATTATTAGATTTATAAGTCAAATCGAATGTTTACTGCTGACACAAAGTAATTCATGGGAATTCGATTCAGGTCATTTATCATTGTGTTCAATGTTTTATCTGTTATCTTAATATTTGGGCCGTTAGTTAAGGCTTTTCTTCAAACAGGGTCAACCAAATTCCTTCGTCCTGAATTTAAAAGGAGATTTTACGATAGTAAATTTTCAGAATGTAACTTACCAACTTCTCACTAATCCGAAAATACATAAGATTATTTTTGTATAAAGAATTGATACCACCATAACTTTCACTAAACAAACGTTACGCGCAGATGTATAGAACACTCTCGTTCTATGACGTAATAAATGCATAGTGCAAGGTCACAATAACCTTTTACAAGATATTGCTTGACATGCTTTTTTTTTTATCTCGTAGGCCTGATTGTATAAGATATGCAAATCTAGTTACATAGACTCCTCAATATTCAGGTGATAAGAATTAGGTTATATATATATATATATATATATATATATATATATATATATATATATATATATATATATATATATATATATATATATATATATCTATATCTGGGCAGCATTTTACTATTCGACATATTTCGTGGAATACCACAGACAATTTATGCCTGCATATGTTTGCTTTGATCCGTTCTAAGTTCCTTATTAGTTTGCGGGGTTCAAGCTCAAATTATATGATGTCTCTGCTTTACCCGTTTTGATCTCTGGTACTTACAGATCAATCTGGATCCATCTTCAGGGGTGGTTATCAGGTAAAGAACATGTATTCTTATATATTTATTACTAGTTTTTGTCGGAAACATTGTGATGATATATATATATATATATATATATATATATATATATATATATATATACATATACATATATATATATATATATATATAGTAAGCTATGAAAATATATTTATAGCAATTAAGCTACACAGAGGCTCCCGCGTTTCATCTCCGGGTTGAATTTTCAGGCTAAAGTGCATTTTAGCCTGAATATTTCACCCAGAGATGAAACGCGAGAGCCTCTGTGTAGCTTAATTGTCATAAATATATTTTCATAGCTTACTACCTAGCTCTACTTACGTATCGAGCACTGTTGAAGTAAATACTGAATATTGATACATAAAAAGTTATATCTGCTTATAAAATTTGATGTGGATACATGAAATACTATATATATATATATATATATATATATATATATATATATATATATATATATATATATTTATATATATATATGTACTAATGATAATAGAATTAACGATAAGTGAAGTATCGTAAAGTGATCTATTGCGATAATGTAAAGCTCAATACGTTGAGTAGAGCAATCAATTTTAAAAACAGAAAGATGAAGATAAAAAATTGCATAAAATTATATATATATATATATATATATATATATATACATATATATATGTATATATATATATATATACGCACGCTTACTAGGAGGTCACAATGCACTTATACCTTTGCTAGTTATTTAAAGCAACACACACACAGGTAAAATGTTTTGCAAACTGATACAACTACAAATTATCACTATGAAATCGGCATACTAATATTTTCCTACCAACCGAGGTTCACATTTTTTTTACTAATGATTCACAACTCACAAAGGCCAAATGCCACTCGAGGATAAGGGTTGGTGCTATTTTCAATTGGATGATCAAACTGTAATATGAAAAGATTAAGAACTATGATTAATTCACAGGACGACATAACAGATATTTGTTGGCATCGAACTTTTAAACGACCTCGTTGTAGTCTGTAAGGAAACATTCCCACTGCAACGTTTTCCACAGTTGGGAAGTTATTCGAAAGAAACATTGTTCATGGCAATTTAATTTGATCTTAGATACACTGGCAATTTCGGCACTGTCTCGCTGGTATGGTTCAGCTTGGTTCAATGAAGTGCGTCCCCCCAGGAATTACCCCCTCGTTCGAGAGGGAGTTTATTTTAGTTATGGTTGCTTCTATCTGGGAAAATCGACAGGTACGTTCTCGACTATTTTTGTAGCCGATCAAAGTCCGGCTTTAGGGGAGCTGGGTTTTCCCACGTTCCGTCCGTGTGCCAAGTCTTGCTTCAGTAGGAAGCAAGTAAATCATTACCTGCCATATGAAAAACAAAACACCCGTTTTCGTCATTTAAAATATGTTAATTTATCATACAATCTTTACGCACTGAACCAAATGATTATTATTACAGCAATTCTTTTATTAAGAACTGAAAACTCTTAGAAGGTATTACTGATTTTTCACAAGATTAAAGATAGATCTTATATTTATGGACATCTTTCTTTAATCTGTTGTATATGTTTTTAAGTAAATTAGTGGTTCTTATTCAGATTAGGACCCGAGCTAACTTTGACCCCGTCGTTAGTGTTAGATTAGGGTATGGGTCAGGGTGGGGTTAGGTTTAGAGTTAGGGTTAGGGTTAGGTAAGGGTAAGGGTCAGGGTGAGGGTTAGATTTAGGGTTAGGGTGAGGGTGAGGGTGAGTGTGAGGGTGAGGGTTAGGGTTAGGGTTAGGGTTAGGGTTATGGCTATGGCTATGGCTATAGCTATGGCTATGGCTAGTTAAAGTTAGAGTCAATATCAGATTCAGAGTTAGTGTTCAAATTAGCTCGGGTCCTAATCTGATAAAGTACCAAAATTAGTAGAAAAGACCAAGGTCGATTTTTATTTACTAATGAATAACCAGTTATCAAGGATAATCTGACATTGACCGGCGATTACAAATCAAATTTCAGATTCAGATTTATTTCTTCAGAAATTAGTTCACTTGTATATTTTTTTGTTTTCAACTGTAATTATTGTAATTATGTCTTTTTTTATTTAGCTATATCTAAACTATTTTGTCAGTTATGATATTTCGTAAATAAGTCATTATTGAAAAATACAACCGGCGAATATCGAAAGATTGTCTGTTATTAAATTTGTTCCCTATGTTATGAGTGCCAGTGGAAGGAATTCAAGTGTGAGGGTAGGAGCTCCACTGCTTTCCTTTTATTTATAACTAATCTGAACTAAAATATCGAACAGGATTAAATATTAAAATAATTCAGAAATATTTTTATTATAATTTTAGAACACAGACCCATATTTGTCTTATATTACATAACATAGGTAATTATTAAAAAAATACTGCTCGTGAATATCGAAAATTTTGCGCAATTAAATTTATTCCCGGTGTTTTTGTTGATAGTGAGGAAGTTCTGGGTGTAAGGATTAAATGAATAAAACATCGATCAAGATTCAATATCTTGATATTGAAAAATGGATTGCAAATACAATTTTATTTTTTACGTTACAGGCCAATATTTGCTTCACATGACTGACAAAACATTAATTTTGCAGCATCTATTAAAAAGGCTATTGATCACAAAGATACCGAAGAAAAGTCTGGTTCTATTTTGTATATAAGATAATAAGATAATATCGCAATGTATGTAATATATAAAAAAGTAATACATGTTTACAAAGTTGTTGATATTATTAATTTGTATGAGTAATTTTGAAAGGTAAATTGTAATAAATAATTGTCTAATATCATCGATGTTCCTGTTCACTCATTGTAGCAGAACTCATAAATAAAAAACAAACATTTATCAATATGATGTAGTTGTAAAAATTATTAGTAAATAATAATATATTTGTGTGTGATTTGAAATGAAAAAATATTACAATAACGATTTTCAAGAAAAATGAATAAGTCTTTCATGATCTTTTCAGGAATGAATAAAAAAACACGTAAAAAAAGACGTATCAAAAATATCGAAAAGAAATAATACATTTGGGGGTACGTTGTAGTTATCGGTGTTCACGCGAAAACATTAATGGATGACATGGTCAAATCTTACAGAAATGGGTTCAAATATTTAACTAAATTTTCAGACTTTGGGGCATCACTTTGGGTGCATCTTAAAACCAAGAGATAAAATAAAAGAAATGAAATAAGAAAACCCACCTTTTTTTATATAAAAAATTAATGACAATCATTCAAATTTAATGATATTTTCTAGTACCTGTTCACAAGTTAATTACGAGTTTTTTTTTTTTGGTCGTGATGCCCTAATTTGTATGATTCTATTCTTTGAAGGAATTTTATTTTCAATCACACATTTTTTTTACGATGCTAACAAGGAAAAAGTCCCGAAACCTAATTTGGAAACACGAAGTTCTAATACGAGAATAATAAAAGTCGGATGCCAAGTCAAATGAATTTTTATGGCAAACCTTCACAGGTAACATGAATTGGAACAAATACATTGAAGACATTGCCAAGACTGCCGTAAAGAAGTGATAGTAAACTCCTCACACCTGACATTATCCTGTATCTCTACAAAGCCACCATCCGCCCATGCATGGAGTATTGTTGCCACATCTGGGCTGGTGCATCATCTACTAGTCTCTCCCTCCTTGACAAGGTCCCAAAAAGAGTCGCCAACCTAATAGGTCCCTCACTGTCAACCAAGCTCCAGTCCCTGTCCCATCGCCGCAATGTAGCATCCTTGTGCTTGTTTTACAAATACTTCAATGGATTATGCTCCGATGAACTGGCTACTCTGGTGCCCCCTCGACGTAAATTCACTAGACCAACTCGACAATCGACTAAATCCCATTCATTCACTGTGGAGGTTCCCAGATGCCGGAGAGCTTTCTACTAAAATAGCTTCTTTCCTCGTGCTGCTGGCCTCTGGAATTCCCTCCATGCCCCCTGTTTCCCCGACGCTACTGACATGCAGAAATTTAAAATTAATGTAAACAGACATCTCGCTGCACAGATCCCAATTTAAGTTCACCCCCACCCCCAACCTTCTCCCTTTTCTTTCTTCTCAGTAACCCCTTACGTCTACAGTGGCGACCTGTCTTGTCTGGGGTGAACTATGTTAAAAAATAAAAAAAATTAAAAAAGCATTTTATGTACAGTATATCTCTATTCATATAAAGTTAGGTGTGTATATGTTTACATATTTGTGTGTACAACATTCACTCCTTAACTAATTAACCGATCATTGTGAATTTTTGAATACAGCTGCTGGCGGTAAACTATATTTAGTTTATTTTAGTTTTGTACAATCAGGTAAAAAGGGGGATGTAAAGCCCTTCATGAAAATTCAGATACTCCAATTTTTGTGGAATTTTAACAATAAGTATTACACATCAATTAATAAATATTCCCCTAATCTCTGTTTCTTTGGAGTATCTTAAGGTGATTAAACGAGGTACAACCTCTTATTTGAAAATCTAAATATATCAGTTTTTCATTGAATTTGATCCCTAGTTATAAAACCAATTAAACAAGATTCTCTGAACCCATAGCTGGAGATAAAAAGACGGATAGAGAGAGGAAGAAAGAGAAGGGAGGAGGGAAAGAGAGATAACGAACACAAGGCTAATTTTGTATTTTTATTTAATGAAAAATTTAACGGACTTTGCAAACTCACTTTTTCTTGATTAAAATAATATAATCCGAGCTCAATGGGTGACCGAACGGATGACATTTTTCTTGCTAGTATTCTCATAAATATACTTTTTCTTTATACAAACCATTGGCGCAGAATTGAGTAAGATTAACTGATTGCCAAGGTAAGGTGCACTGCCATACGAATGATACGTGAATGTATACTGCGATTCTGAACAAAACATCCAACTACAAAGAACCCAAACCGATGTCTCATAAGTAGGATGTTACACTAATATTCATATAAAAATATATTTTAAAACGTTTCAGTTTGAGACTTATTGTTTTATTTTGTTCTATTGACTTCACCGATTGAGACGTTTTTAGTGGAATATGAGTGTGAACACTGACGAAGCACATATCTTTTCCGTCACTTCTAATGGAAAGCGTACACCAGTTTAATTATAGTTTCCGTTGAACTGGCTGAGAATGCACACACACACACACACACACACACACACACACACACATACACACACACACACACACACACACACACGCACACACAGAGAGCAAGCAGTTATTTATACCCGTTTCAAAAAGGTAATCATACCCGGCCACTTTCAGGAAACTGCACCTGACGGCAGAGTCATGTTACAAGAGTATTTCATTTGTCGGACCAGACCAGAAAATATAGGATGTCAGCTCTAAGGAGTAACGCGTGAAATCCTCTTTGAAAAGGCCTCAACAAGAAAAGGTCACGCGGAGGTCACATCGCTCTGGCTAGGGGGCATGTACCTTGCTGACCCATTTCTTCATGTAGGGAAAATAGCCGGGAAATGTATGAATAGGTATCGCTAAACTACTCACGTACTTGAGGCTGATATTTAATTTGAAAATGTGAAAATATCAAATTAATGATTTTCTTAAGAAAACTAAAATTTTTTTCTAAATCGTAAATTAATCGATGTATTAAATATTGTTGATCGGAGAACTTTGAGCGAATTATAATTTTTCCACGGTTTTATTTGACTCATAAAAGAGTTCTTGACAGGAACATTTTTATATACTAATGAGTCACAACTTATCAAGGCCTAAAGGCAACTCGAGGATAACAGTTAATTAGATTATCAGTCGGATGATGAATAATACTATGAGAGGATTTGAAACGATGACAGGGTTTGATTATTTAAGAGGATAGCTCGGTAAGTATTTATTGACATTGGACTTCAAGACGACCATGTTGTAGCCAGCAGAGAAAATTGTCCTGTGGTAACGTCTTTCACAGATTGAAAGTGCTTAGAAATAAGCTCTATTCATGGAAGTCCGTTTTGGTTTTTAGGTATGTAGAGGAAGAATGAAAAGACGTTTTCAGTGGTAATAGCTAGACGAGTAGTTATTATTTAAATAACGAACTCATTTGGTATAAAATACACATGATCAATTATTAAGTGTTTTGCCAATTATCAAATGGACTTAAAACCATGTAATCTTGTTCACGATATTCTTGGATATATATTAGCAAAGTAATTTAGATCTCCTTTAGAAACTATACATTTTAATGTGCTTAAAATATATATTGTTTTTTTTTTGTCAATTATATATTTGTCGCTTTTGAAAATGCAGTTCAATAAAATGTTTGAACGAACAGTCGAAAATTAATAATTTGATTAAAACCAACTTCCGGTCTATTTAGACTATTATCAAAAATGAATTTAAAGTGATGAGTGTAATCGCAAAAGAACATTAGTAGAAAAACACATATAGATATCGGTATGCACGTGTGCAGATATTCTCCTATAAATATGGTGTGCCACTCTGTTCGTAATACAATTGAAAACACAGCTCTATAACAAGATCTCGTGTAACATTTGATAAAGAATCCAATGGTAATATTAGTTTTGTATTAGGGAATATTACAATGATATCGTGGGATCTACGTCGCGGATGACATAGGGAAACAGCAATGACGGTGTTTTACTTTATTTTATTAAAAAAAACTATAGAAAAATGAAACACGACTTTTGAAAGGTAAGATTTTATGATGAATGCAATTATGGTAATTATTATTTAATCCGTTGACTTTTCGAGATTTTGCAATCAAATCTTCTATTTCTCTACGTACTAGTCGTAGATTCGTCCTCGACAATCAGTCTTATAGTGACTTTGTTGCTGTCGGACTGAGTTATGATCCTGTTGAGTTTCAGTAGGTCCACCCTGACAGGTTTTGCCTTCTCTTCAAAAAGGGGTTAGTTTATCGCTAATCGCCTGAGGCATCCCACACAGGGAATACCGACGGGGCCGCTCAGGCATTTTTATAGGCCAGAGTGTGCTAATACTAGTGCACTGGCTTTTCAACTTAACACCTGACCTTGTGTCTAACCTCATGGAGAGGTAAATGAAATAAGGGCTTATGAGAACAAAAGAATGTTTGAGTCTTAAGAATAATGGAATAAAGACTAATGGAATAAAGAATAATGGAATAAAACATGTTTTATTTTAAGTTTTGAACTCAAAACTATTGAAAACAAAAATTCTTTACTACATATTTTGCTTTCAATTTCTTATATATAAGGAACCTATTTATTTCCGGACAACGCCGGGTACGTTGTACAGTGTTTAATATATCTCGGAATGATCACATGTGCTTAATCAAATATTTTTCACAACCAAAACAACTTTTCTTTCTTTCCTCATGTGCTTAGCGCCAGTCGAGATTTCCAGGAAAAGAGCTTCACGTGTGTGGAACACATTGTAGCGGAACTGCTTCCCTGCAGATGGCAACATGGTCGTTTTCACACTCAACGCCAACAGATTCATGCCATAAACCGTCTCCATAAGTAATCAAACTTGGTTTATTCAATTAATCATCCTCAACCTTCTCATACGTTTGTTTCATCGTTCAACTCGTTTTAATTGCATCGCATTGACCTTTGTAATCGAATGACCTTCGACCTGGATCAGTAATCAGCGAGTAGTAAAAACAGATGCAACTCAATTTTATTTTAAGCGAATAAAAAGGCATACCGATTTGTGTTGTTTTTGCATACTTAATACAATATCACATCCATATAGATTACGATAAGCAACAAATGTTACTTCCTTTCATTACTGTCATTCATTATTAGAGTATTGATTTCCATTTATTATTTTACTTATGTTATTTATTGCTATTTTTCATGTTCACTCAGTGCGTTGAATATGTTGCAAGTAACTAGCATTATAAGTAACTATCATTATAAAAACAATATCAACTAATTCCGTTGTAAAACAAGAATATTGATAGAAATTATCACGAAATAAATTATTTGTTGTATCATTTGGTTTATTCGAACTACTGTTCTCAACGTTTGGGTCGAAGTAACCTCCGACCTTGTTCAGGTGCATCTTGTTGAACTCGGCAGTCTTTATGTCGAACTCGGGAATCTGTACGGAATTTTGAACCGTAACCTATAATTCATCGACCGGTGTTGCGTTAATTATTTTGATTTTAATTTAAGAAATTGTCTCGCCCATGTATTCGAATCTTCCGGTTTATTTACAAATGAGTTTACACAATCCGTCAAAAATGACGAAAAAATTATCCTTCGCCAGTGTTCGTACGGATATTCATATTCATATAAAATAACGCCTAAATCGGTGACGTTTTTTTAAAAAAAGAAATAAGTAAGAAAAAAAATTTGAAAAGTTAAACAAAAATAATTAAAGAAAAAACGTATAAATCGGTGTAGAAAGAGAAAGAAAAAATGGAAACACATCTGCTCTTTCAAATTACCTAAACACTTGAAATAGATTCGCCCGGCAGTTTCTTTACTCGCTAACTTTCGTGACTTAACGGATATATATATATATATATATATATATATATATATATATATATATATATATATATATATATATATATATTAGGTTATTTTTTAAATTTCTGTTTTATTTGTTTTTTTTACCATTTAACAATATATATATATATATATATATATATATATATATATATATATATATTAATTGATCAAGTTCAAATGTGCTAATAAAGTGAACATAAACCAGATTTTTCTAGAGTGCTCAATACCAAATAGAGTATATATATATATATATATATATATATATATATATATATTGTCAAGGTGGCGGCCAATGTTTACATAAAGACATTGTAAATATCATTTATCAGCGCCTGTCCCGTGGCTCAGTGATGAGAGCTGCTGGTATCAACTAGATGTTGAAAGTTCGATCCCTAGCTTGTGATGGGTGTTATTCTAGCCACATTGAAGAGGTGTTATACAGCGAAACATTCTTTCTGTGGATTCCTATATTATATATATATATATATATATATATATATATATATATATATATATATATATATATATATATATATATATATATATTGTTCTTTATTTTATAGTGGAGGATATACGTTTTCGAATTTATTCTGCTTTTCCATTTCATTACAGTTGAAACCTCTTTGCCATTTGTACTAGCTTTGACACCTAATATCATTATTGATTTAACATGAGCAAAAATAACAAACAAAAAAACCTATATATGTATAATACTCTAACACAAAGGAATATTCTATAGAATTTAGCTAACAACGCCCCCCCCCCCGCTCAAACTAGGTTACAACTTTATGCAGTTGTAAAGTATTTGGAACTTTTCACAAAAAAAACCCCGACATCACTTTCGTTTTCTCTCATAAATTATCTCCAAATATGCCTTTTGCTGAAGATATTTGATCCAATAAGTTTGTTTGAGACGAATATTTGTTATCAATGAATCGGATATTTGTGATCTTCAAGACGCTCGCTGGTTGACTGGATTAGTTGACCATGGCTGATACAGTGTCACGCGCATTTCTATACTGAATACGTGCTATTGTGTCCATTGACGAAACAGTCAGCTACGAAGCAACAGAAGAATAGCCGGCATTTGTCTCGCCCCTATGAACACTGGGGTCAAATAACATTTCTAGCGACTCTTATAAAGCAGGTCAATCTTTAACTGGAAATGGGATCTAAGTGGGATAAAATAAGAAATAGGGATGGAGTTTTTGGAGTGGATGGTATGCTCTCAACATACATACAATTTGGAGGATGCCGAGGGCAAAAAATAAGAGTGGGGAGTGGACGACTTTGATCTCATTCGAAGATTCTTAACACCGGTCACATATCTTCGTGCATAATCATTATTATTATTCAGTACTCGCTAGAAGTTCTCACACAGGTCATCATCAGTGATTGCTCACTGATAATAACAAGTCAGGTTCCTTTGGAATCCGACTGACAACACGTCTCCACAGATTCCTAGTACTCTCAGCATCTTTCGATAACCATTGCAAATAAATTTGCATTATCGCAACAGACGCTTACAATTAATTCCTCGCTGGCAACGACCATTGGTCTTCTCTTGAATTTGGTTGGCTATAAGCATGCTCAAGGTCTCAGTCCTTTTCACACTCTTTGAGTGGAGGTCTGGTTAATACTCTCGCTTCTCGGTTATTCTATTTTCCTTGAGCCTTCACGACTATCTTGTGTGGTATCAGCCGAAGCTGGTGTAATTTCTTTTTGGGTCAGTTAAATAAAAAAAAATGTCGGTTCTAGTTCCCTTGGGTTAATGTGGTCGTGTTCTTTCTGTTTTGTTTTTGTTTTATTTCTATTTCGACTTCCATGTGATTGATTAGCGTTCACAATTTATGTAGGTTGGTTTCCGCATTCTAGGATTTTCTTTAAAATTTCAGCTGTTTTCATTATTGCCGTTCGTTATATAGTCTCAATCTTCCCTCTGATTCCAATTTCTATCAGTTTTTTTTCGATTTTTTTCGGGATTGTTCCTAGTGCTCCTACAATTATTGGTGTTATTGTTACTTTCTTCATGTTCTATAACCCTTTTAGTTTTCTGGCAAGTTCCGTGCATTTGATTTGCTTTTCTGTCTCATTGATTTTCATCTGTGGGCTGCTGGGACGGCGAAATCTACGATTTGGCACGATTTTTCCTTCTTGTTGACTATTATGACATCCAGTCCCCGTTGCTTGAATGTGTTTATCTGTTTGTACGTTCAGGTCTTAGAGGATTTTGTGATTTTCGTTTTTCAGTATTGCCTCCGGTTTGTGTTTGAATCCTTTGTTTGGATGTTCAAAATGCAGTTATTTGCATAGTTCTCACTGTACTACCTTTCCCACATTGTCGTGTTTGTTATTATATCATTTTTAGTCAAGTTTGCTGCATTCCCTTATTATGTGGTTTACCGTTCGTCTCTTTGTACACAGAGTCTACAGTTGCTGTTTACTTAGGTTTTGTCTATCTCAGTTTCGATATAGTTAGTCTAATCGCGTTGCTCTGTGCGGCTGATAGTAGTGATTCAGTTTCTTTGTTTAGGTGTCCTTTTCGTAGCCATGTCTATGTGTTTTCGTTAGTTTCTTCCCTTGTCATTCTTATGAATCGTCCATATAACTGTTTCTCTTCCCACTTTTCTTTTCCCGTTTTATCACTTGTCTCTCTGTTCTCTGTATTGTACATTTTTGCTGCGTCTCTTTCTTTCTGTATGTTTTGCGTCATGTATTTTTCTAATTAAATTGTGTCATTCACGCAATCTTCTATACTAACCACTCCCCTCCTTTGTCTTTTCACGTAGTCGGTCACTATCATCCTTCGAGTGTAGTGCATTGTGTATGGTCATTAGTTTCTTAGTCTTCAGGTCGAGATGCCTCAGTTCTTCCTTGGTCCAGCCTATGAATGGTTCAGAATATCTTACTCGTTATACTGCCCAGGTCTTTATTTCTTTTATTAGGTTCCTGCTATATGATTGAGTTTCTCAGAGTTTTCTTGTCCTCAGGTATTCTTTTCCAATCTTTTCTTTCATTTCTGTTAATTTGATGGTATCTGCTTCTAAAACTCCGAAATATTTGTAGGTATTATGTTCGCTCAATGAGCTCATCTTCCCGTGGTTGAGTAGTTGTATACCCTCCGCTGCCCCAATTTTTCCCTTTTCCACCTCTAGTAGTGCGAAATTTTCTGTTCCGAATTCAATTTGAATGTCCTAGCTGAAGATTATGGTTGTGTTTATCAGCATTTCCAGTCCATTCTTCTTTCTCGCAAATAGTTTCAGGTCGTCCATATACATGAGGTGGTTTATTCTTTCTTCTGTATTAGTGAACTTGTATCCGACGTGACATTACTTTAGTATGTTGTTAAGTGACACTATGGCTATGATAAACAGTAGCAGTGATTGAAAATCTCCTTAGAAGATGCCTATCTGTACTCTTATCTAATTTAGGTATTGTCTTTCAACTGTCAGTTTCACTCTCCATGTTTAAAAATAAATTGATGATTTTATCTGATATTTTGTATATCCTCAAGCACTCGATTATCCATGCTTGAAGCATCATGACGTAAGCTTTCCTGTAGTCGATCCATGACATGGCTATGTTCTTTTTTCTGCTTTTTACCTACGTCAGGATCTTTTGATCTATGTACAACAGGTCATGTGCACCTCTTTTCCATTTCAGCTATCCTTTTATTATTATTTGTACTCACTAGGACTTCTCACACATCAGTGATTGCCCACAGACAACTGGTAGCATTCCCTGGAGTCTGAGTAACAACAAGTCTCCCAAGATTTTCAGTATTCTCCACCTCTTTTCGATAGCCACCGCGAATAACCTTGCAGTATCGCACCATCCGTTTACCATTGATTTCTCGCTGGTAAGGACCATTGGTCTTCCCTGGGATTTGGGTGGCAATAAGCCCCCCCCCCCAAGGTCCCAGCACTCTCTGCACTTCCAGTAAAGGCTTGGTTTGTGCTGTACCTGCTCGGTCTTCTCATTCTCCTTGACCCTATGCAAATATTTTGTGTAGTGTCAGCCTAGGCTTGTACCATTTGTTTGTTTGTTTTTTTTTGGGGGGGGGAGCTTATGGTGTTTCTTGCTATTTCTGTTCATTGGTTCATTTTTGTGTCGTTTCAGCTGAGGCCGAAGTAATTTATTGGGGGGAGCTCATAAATTGATGTTTCTTGAATTTTCTGTTCCTTTGTTTGTGATGTGGTGTTCTTTCTGTTGTTTTGATTTCTTCCTGTAGTAGATTCTATGTGACCCTTCGTAGCTTATGCGGGTGGGTTTCCGCATTTGATGATTTTTCTTAAGATGGCAGCTGTTTTGATCATTGCCGTCCTTTGTATAGTTTCAATGATCCCTTTGATTCCAATTTCTTCCAGTCTTTTTTCCAGTTTTTTTCGGGATTGTTCCTAGTGCTCCTACGATTATTGGTATTATACTGACTTTCTTCTATGCTCCATATTCCTTTCAGTTCTATTATTATTATTATTATTATTATTATTATTATTATTATTATTATTATTATTATTATTATTATTATTATTATTATTATTATTATTATTATTACTACTATAATTTGTACTCACTAGGAGTTCTCACACATGTCATCATCAGTGATGGCTCACTGATAATTACCGGTGGTGTTCCATGGAGTCTGAGTTACGATAAGCTACCCAAGATTTCCAGTACTCTCCACCTCTTTCGATAACTATTGCAAATGACTTTGCGTTATTACAACAGACGCTTACTATTGATTTCTCGCTGGCAACGACAATTGGTATTCTCTGAGATTTCGATGGCAATAAGCCTCTCCAAGGTTTCAGTCCCCTCCGTAATCTGCCAGTGGAGGTCTGGTTATTACTCTTCCTCCTCGATCTTTCCATCCTTCTTGACACTTCATGACAATTTTGTGTGGTATCAGCCGAGGCTTGTTCCATAACTGGGGGGTGTAGTTTATGAAATTTTATGCAGTTTTTGTATCTTGGTTTCATGTGGTGGTTTTCTGTCGTGGTTTTTGTTTTCTTCCGATTGCAACTTCCATGTGACTAGTTACCATTCGTAGCTTATGTGGGTTGGTTTCTGCATTGAAGGATTCTCCTAAAGATTTCAACTATTTCCATTATTGCCGTCCATTGTATGGTCTCAGTCTTCCCTTTGATTCCAATTTCTTCCAGTCTTTTTTTCATTTTTTTCCGGACTGTTCCTAGTGCTCTTACGACTATTGATATTATTTTGACTTTCTTTATACCATATATTCCTTTTAATTCTCTGGCGAGTTCCGTGTATTTGTTTCGCCTTTCTGTCTTTTTGCTCTTCACCCTGTCGTCTGCTGGTGCAGCAAAATCTACGATTTGCCAGGATTTTTCCTTCTCGTCGATTATTATGACATCGCTGAAATAAAGAGATCCACTCTTTCTTCAAATGTTCACAAACGTATTAGAGAGTGTTTGAATCAACATAAAGTGTGTGTGTGGGAGGGGCGAAGACCTACATAGATCGCTAAAAAAGAGATGGGTGACTCGTTCAGTTAATTATAACTTACGGCTAATTAGAACAATTAAAACATTGTTTTTAAAACATAACTGAATCCGGGAACTAAGGTATATTTCAGGATGCATTTTGTGTTATTAAAAATATGTAAGGGAAAGCCTTAGGGAAGCAAACGTTGATTAACTCACATTTTGTATGATAATAGATTATGTTTTAGCTTCTTTTAAAGGCTGAACCAAAAACAACGTTTTTATGTAAGAGAAGTCGGGATATAAGAGGAGAGCTGTTAATTCTGCTCTTGCATAATTAACATTTTGTAACTTGAACTACAGACACTTTCAACAATATTACTTGGCCTTATTAAGCATAGTTTCCTCTTCTGATTGCGCTAGGCCAACTACCTGATACAATTCAACAGCTATTTGCAAGCATTAATAATATTTTAGTAGAAAAACGTACAAAAACAACAAACACAAAACAAATCAAATATTAAACGAATTACCAAGTGTGTCATGCATTAAACTGTCGCTTTGTTGTCAATCATTAAAAGGGACACAGTGCTTATTATTGAGAGCACTTTCGTACGCTGGAGGTCAAGTAATGTGTAATTAAAATCACAAACAGCCAGCCGAAGCCTATCCTCTCGCAACTGTTTGGAGTCATGACAATGTAGACAGGAGAGTAGCAGGCCGTGCAAACTAAAAACTTTGAAATAATAAAAACGATGAACTTTTATTTTGAGTTAAAGGATCAATTATATCATCGGCCATTTTTTTATAATTCATATCATTTTGGTCTTATTATGTCGCTCGTTTTATTTTGATTCGTTTTATTTAGTTTTGTCTAAAATTTCCAGGACGAAAAATCTTAGTGCAAATATAAAGTGGGTAATATCAAGAATGATGAAGAAACATTATTACTAACATATTTGAAGGTTATTACTAACATATTTAAAAGTGAATTATTACTAACATATTTGAAGGTAAGCTATTACTAATATATTTAAAAGTAAACTATTACTAACATATTTGAAGGTAAGCTATTAATAACATATCTAAAGGTTATTACTAACATATTGAAAAGTAAATTATTACTAAAATATATTAGAAGGTTATTACTAATATATTTGAAGGTAAGATATTACTAATATATTTAACAGTAAATTATTACTAAAATATGTTAGAAGGTTATTACTAACATATTTGAAAGTAAGCTATTAATAACATATCTAAAGGTTATTACTAACATATTGAAAAGTAAATTATTACTAAAATATATTAGAAGGTTATTACTAATATATTTGAAGGTTATAACTGAGATATTTAACAGTAAATTATGACTAACATATTTGAAGGTAAGTTATTACTAAACTATTTGAAAGTACGCTATTACTAACATATTTGAAGGTTATTACTAACATATCTAAACGTAAAGTATTGCTAACATATTTGAAGGTAAGCTATTAATAACATATTTGAAGGTTATTACTAAATTATTTAAAAGTAGAGTTAACTAATACATTTGAAGGTAAGCTATTACTAACATATTTAAATTAAAGCTATTACTAACATATTTAAATTAAAGCTATTACTAACATATTTAAATTAAGGCTATTACTAACGTACTTGAAGGAAAATTATTACTAACAAATTAATAGGTTAATTATTACCAACAGTATCAAAGGTAACTTATTACTGAGAAATTTTAAGACAATATATTAATTTAAAAATTGAAAGTAAATACTTGCTAAAATACTTGAAAAGTAATTTATTCATGATATATTTCAAGGTAAAATATTACTAACGTATTTATTAACAAATTTCAAGGTACAACATTACTAATAAATTTGTTTCATACAATTATGTCTCTTAAAAAAAACTAAATTTAGTTGAATAACTGAAAACTGTTAACATAATCCTACCGTTAACCCTAACCCTAACACTCACTTTTTTCACTTTCTTTCGCTCGAAATTGAAGCAAATGTCTGTGAACAATATACACCTTTCTATATGAAGACCTCGCTTATATTTCTCTCTCTCACACACACAGACGCGCGTACACACACACGCGTACACACACACACACACCCACACACACACACACACATATATATATATATATATATATATATATATATATATATATATATAATAATATTTTATAAATAAATTATTATTATTTATTACCTTCAGACATCGATGTTTCATGCTTACGCAATCTGCAGTGCAGGAAGTTAATTCCTGACGGTCAGCGGGCGCGAACTCTGATCACAAATCGCCACTGAGTCGCAGTCATATATATATATATATATATATATATATATATATATATATATATATATATATATATAATTATTTTTATTTGTGCAGACATGTACAAAATCTGCGACACTGACATATCGTTCAATAGCTGTTATAAACTGAGAACTCCTCAGGCAGAGTTAGAATCCGATCTTTACCTCAGATCATATTTAGGAAGGATTATAAGCCCGGTTTAAATTCTTTGGGTTCTTATCCTGTAGATGTTTACCTTGCCTTGATTATTGTATATATATATATATATATATATATATATATATATATATATATATATATATATATATATACATATACAATAATAATAATAGTTGTATTTTTAATATTATTATTTTTAATATTATTATTTATTTATTCCTTGCTTCATACCTATTTATGTTAAACCTTTTTTCCTTTCGTTTCTTTGTTTTTCCCTCTGATACTATTTTTTTTTCTTCTTCTTCTTCTTCTTCTTCTTCTTCTTCTTCTTCTTTAATTTTTCATTTTTTTCCATTTTTTCTTTCTTTCATTTTTTCATTTTATTTTTCATCCTATAATTTCATGAACCTCTCCTATTGTGAATTCAGTCATTTAAGGCATTTAATTACGATTTCTTAAGGAAGTCAAATTACCGGGCTGGTGGATTTACGTATATTAGGAGTTAGTGTGTACCTGTGTATCTCACCAATTCTCAAGAAATAATCGCAACCACGGTCTGAATAGACATCTCTTTATTTTTGTTCATCGTATTTTGAATGATTAAACTGACACGATTAACACTTAATAATTAGACTACGTCAATCAGAAGTGTATCAACAGTAATGTTCACATTTATTGAACTTTACATTTATTATCATCGTGATAATCAAAATAAATTGGCCCCAAAAATTAGCAAAGTTAAAAGACAATTGGACGATATTCACTCTTCAGTCTGAATGTTTGTCTAATGCCATTTTGAACCTGGATATGGTAGGCAATCTCAGGACCTCCTCTGACAGGCTGGTCCATGAAGCGGAAACACGTACAGAGAATGCCGTCTTCTTTTTGTTTAGACGATTTTGAAATATGTTGTTCATATTAACTTGCCTCCCCATGAGTTCAAAGTTAGACACAAGGTCGGTTTTTAATGTGGGGAAAATCCAGCATTCTGGATTGGAACAAAAATAAAAATCGCCTAAATCTAGAAGGATTTCACCTTCATTGACCGAGGACAGAATAGACTAAGTGTAGCATCAGAACAGATACTACACTTCCTGTTCCTAGTTAAAAGGTCAAGGAACATTAAAAGGTCAAGGAACATTCAAAAGGTCAAGGAACATTAAAATTTAAAAAAAATCTGTTATTGTTCTCTTTTGGGTTTGCTGTAAAATGTTTGGCTGAGTTGTAGATTCATCTAAAATGTTTACTTAGTCGATCTTAATTCTGATGATGACAAAAATAGCAAAATACACAATGTACTTATCTCTATCTATATGAAGTTAGGCATGTTTACATGTTTATATATTTGTATCATACAATTCACTCATAAACTAATTAACCGATCGTTACAAATTTTGAAGCCCCAAATGTGAGCTATATTTAGTTTAATTTTATGCAAACGTGGTAAAATGTATAGAAGCCCTTCGTGACAATTCAGATACCTTCGATTTTTGTGAACTTTTAACAATAGGTATGAGACATCAATTAATAAATACTCCCTAAATTTCAGTTACTTTGGGGTATTTTAAAGGGTATTTGGGAGGCATAATATGGGCACAACCGCCTAATCTAAATTTGGTCCATAGTCATTAGATATCAATTAAGCAAGATCCCCGCAATTTCAATTGCTAGTTAACACCCCTTAAACTAAGTCTTATTTTTTTAGAGCTTTTCTAGTTTAAAAATCCTATCATGATATATAATTAATTAAATTTAATTAAATTTAATTAAAATAAGGATTCTAGAAATAAGGTTTTATATCATTATATCTTGATTTTAATCTACGTAAGGTGATATACAAGTAGTGTAAAACTATTCTGTTCGGGGAATTTTACCTGTCCTGGGACGGGTATTCTTCTAGCATTAGTATAAAATCTTATAATCTTTCTTAGTATTTATTTACCTCCTCTCCAGGAGGTTAGGCACAAGGCCAGTTTTTATCTTACTCCCACAAGGTAAGTTGTGACCCAAGGTCGGGTCGGGAAAGTGGGGCTTGAAAAGCCATTGCACTCTGGTCATTAAAATTGCCTGGGCAGCCCCGTCGGCATTCCCCGGTAGGGGCGCCTCAGGCAGTAAGCAATAAACTTACTATTCTCCAAAAGAGGGGAGGCAAAGCTTGGGAGGGTGGACCTCAATCTTTCTTAGTAGATAATATCTAATCTATGATCGTTTGGTAACTAATTTAAATTAACTAATCCTAGTTTGTCCGCATGAATCCACAAAAGAGCACAATTAAAATGATTAAATGTACAGAAAGTAAACGTGCATGCAATCGGCAGGATCGATAGAAATCAAGTGACGGTCTCTTCGACAAATCCGCGGAGAAAATAAGAGCAGGACGTGGATCGAACATTTTGCTTTGTTGGATTCGCTAATGCAAATCTTGGATATTCTCTAATATCAATGAGAAGCTCTGAAAATGACTATCACAAACGATTACACATTGTACATAATGCTAGTCTGGACTATTAGCAATGCCGTTCACATAAGCTAATACTTAACCAAGAAACCATTGCATCTATTTGTACTTTCTTTTGCATTCTTATTGCATTTCATTGATGAGACACGCGTTTTCGCGGAATCCTGCTCGGGTAAATCTAACGATTGCAGTGATTTGAATTAGCAAATGCGCCTTTGTATTGTTTGGTATAAATAGTGCAATCGGACATGTTATAGTGCAGTTGCAATTACACTTGAACAAAAGAAATCAGTATTTCAGTTGCATGAGAATTTGCAGGATCTATCAGTCACGGCTCATTTGCTGTTCTAACATGCAGATGACAATATAAATGCACACAGCGACGGTCGAATTTGGCGACATGCAAACGAAGTAAACGAGTGCAACAAATAACTCGATTATAACGACAAAATAATTTTCGGTTGCCATTTCTATGATTAGAGATTATGTAAGACTTGTAAAATCAGTGGCAAAGAAAACATCCGGACGTTTATATTATCATTTTTTGGTTTAATATCTATCATTAATGGAGAGTTTATATCTTTCTGTTTGAAGCTTTGGTCGAATTTGGTGGTATGAAAACTAAGGAAACGAATGCAAGAAATAACTTCATTATAATGAAAAAATAAATATACATGACTCTCTCAGTCTTCGTGGCTAGGTTCAAAATGTAATATCTGTTTTGTCTTGGGTCGGTGAAGGAAATATCCTTTTAGACTGAGGCAATGTACAAACAGGCAAAAATGAACAACACAGAGAGCAGCATAACTGGAAACAAAATGGCGAGAAAAATAGACGATTTATAAGAGTGATCAAAGAACAGACGCATCAAAAAACATGAATATTGATACAAAAGAACACTTGAACGGAGGAACGGAATACCTACTGACAGTCGCACAAAACAACGCAATCCAAACAAACTATATAAAAGAGAAAACTCATTAAAAAGTTAATGTAGACTATGTGAACACATAGATTAAAAGATAAAGCACATCATAAATGAATGCATCAAATTAAACCCGCAAAATACAAATACAGGTTGAAAATGTGGTCCACTGGAAATCATGCAAACGAATGCACCCTAAACATGGTACAAGCATAAACCGGAGGCAGTATTAAAAAATGAAAGGCATAAATATCTTTTAGGATATAGAAATACAAGCGAAAAACTGATCCAAGTAAAAAGGCCGGACGTGATAATAGTCAAAGAGCAGGGAAAACATGCCAAATATTAGATTTCGCCGCCCCAAAACATATCAGGGTGAAAACCAACGAAGCAGAAAATACAAAAACGGTTCCAAAAAAAGCAAAAAAAACAAAACCATGAAGACTCGGAGAAATTGCAGTAAGATAGATACCATACAAAACGCGGCTATAATGAAAATAATTGAAATATCAAGAAAAACCCTCAAGTGCAGAAATCAAGTCACACAATCAGATGATGCCGGCTAATCACAGATATATTTGGATAGAGTAGCGCTGTGTAAGCACTGTTGAAGGCATGGAGGGAGCGTTGCACAAAACCAAGGAAACGCAAACTGAAACTTCCAAAATGGATCGGGAAAATCACATAATCTGACCCTCCTAAAAAACATAAGAAAACACACACACAGAAATGATCATGAATAGTCAAGAAGGATAGAAATACCGAGGAAAGTAGCACTATATAGTCTTCCGTAGGAAGGACACGGAACGGCTTGTTGCCAATCCGATTTTAGAGAAAGCCAACAAGAAATCAATCATGAACGGCTGGTGCGAGAACGCAAAATGATTTGCAACGGTTACCGAAAAACGCGGAGATTAGTAAAAATCCTGAGAGATTGTTGCCACCCAAACTCTAGGGAACACCACATGAGCGATCACGGATAATGACTAGCGTGAGAACACCTCGTGACTACTACTACTACTACTACTACTGCTACTACTACTGCTACTGCTACAACTACTACTACTACTACTACTACTACTACTACTACTAACATTAACAATAATAATTATAATGATGATGAAGACATTATTAAAATTCAATACTTGAAATAATTAAAAAAAATTGTTACTTTTTAATTAAGAAAAAATGCATATCTAAAAGAAAATAATCCTCCACTCTATAATAAAGACCAATGTGTATTTATTTGTATGTAAATAAATATATGTACTTCTATCCCGTAACGAAAAAAGTTAGCGAGTAAATCACGTGACTTTTTCTAGCTCCAGGACGAAACCATTTCAAGTGGTGAGGGGAAGCGAGAATGCAAATAGTAAGTCAGACAACCGCTACCTGAAAAGAATTCGGAAAGATATACCCCACGCTAATTATTAAAAAAAATCAACGATGGTTGTTTTTTTATTTAGGTCATCAGAAATGATAATGATTTTTAATTATTACTGATGTAATTCTATGATTTTATATAGATATTTTACTGATATATTTGGAAAAAATAGCAAGGGCGAACACTGGCGGAGCATAATTCATTTCTGTCATTTTTGACGGAGAGTGTACACCAGTAAATGCTATTCAGTCAGATATATACATCTATATTGACAAAGATATGAGAATGTTCACGGGGAATGCATTCGGGATCGATTCAGCTTGTTAAGCGATATTATTTTGGTTGTATCTGTCGTAATAACGACCGTTCACACAAACGTAAAACGAAAAAGTAATTCATAAAAAAATATTAGAGACGACAACAATGTTCCAAGATGAGATTCAGTGTAATCAAGCCAGAGTTCACGTAGGGGAAACGATGGACATCTAATTGGTTACGGCACACACATGGGAATAGTGTCAAAATGAGACCACTTTTTTGTGTGCAGCATCTATGAAGGTGATAACATCTCTGTTGTTTTGCGATGCACCGTAGAGATCATAGTGTTATGCCCTTGGAGGGGATTATGTTATGAGTGATACGATTATATGAACAAGATTAAACAAGGAGCAAATGAGTAAAGTAAAAAAAAAAAACAGAGACAACGGGAGAAGGGGGAGGGGGGGCGGTAAAAGAGCGAGAGGGAAGAAGGAGATATAGAGCGATGATGATGATGAGGAGGTGGTGGCGTGGCTCTTGGAATGGTCTTTGTTCAATTTTCTTTCAATTCCAACGAAGACGCAAAGGGACAAAATCATAAAAATAAAGAAATGCGCCACAATGTGTGAGAGAAAAAAACAAAAACAAAAAAACAAAAACAAACAAAGAATTTCTGTTGTTCTTTGTCGTTATCCGATTTGTAATATTTTTACGCGTTCTCTTGTCAAGGTCAGAGTGTAGCTGATGGTTTTCAGTTGATGAAGGACAATAGAGAGAACGAGTTCCACCACGTGACCATCTTGAAAAGACAATTAGGATGCACGCTAAAATGTATCTCTTTTTGTCAAAGTTGTTTTTTTTTTTTTAAATAAAACATCACATAACATAATGACAACTTTCAAAAATGGCTTTGAACAAAACATTTTGAAATTCATAGCTGACCGCAAAGACATTTCTGAAAATAAATTCACTTCTAAAATTCAATATGGCCGTTTTTTGATTTTTGAATTTAATCTTTATCGAAGCTTCCCTTTTCATTTCGAAAGAAACTACGAATAGTATCAATATGAATTCAAATCCGAGCCATAGTCATAAAATATGCTACTTATAGATAATTGAAGCAAATACTCATATTGAATACACACACTCACATAAATACACATACTGTCACACACATATTTATTCTTAATTAGCGATTTACATTTTTGTTCTCAAATAGATTGCAAGGATATTAGTAAACTATGTTGCATTGCTGCGGAGATGAAAATTGTTTCCCTCTATATCAGAATGGGGGGAATAGGACTGGTGAGTATAGAAGACTGCGGGATGATACGATGAAAGAACATGAGAAATACATGACTCGGCGTACAGAAAAGCAAAAATCACAACTAGAACGTACGATACAAAGAAAGAGAAATGGGACAGAAGCAGCTACATGGAGAATTTATACGACTGGCCATAGATGAGGCACACGAAACACATGAATATGGCTACAAAAAGGAGACTTAAACAAAGAAACGGAATCACTTCTGACAGCAGCACAAAACAACGCAATCAGAACGAATTATATAATTTAGGTAAACTGCGTTTGTAAATTTGTATATTTCACTTTAAACTGGTACCAGTTCTTGTGTCTCAAGCATCTCTTACCGCGTGACTGTCATTTAGTATTGGTTCCATGGGAGATACAGCAAAGAGAAAGGGAGACAATTAAAAAAGTAGCTCTCCTGTCTTTTCTTTCCTACAACTTCTCTTTAAGTTATTCGCTATTCCATTTAAAACATTCATGTACAGATGAAGTGTGAACGGTGAGAAGAAAACAAAATGACAAAAAAAGATCCTCATAGTTTTTAAAGTACTTTTTAAAATAATAATCATTCGTTTTTTATCCGCTTTTCCACGTTTCTTTTCTCCCTCTTTCGCTTTCCCCTCTCCCTCTCTTTTCCCCTTCTCTCTCTCTTTCCTCCTTCGCCGATCTCTTTCTTTCTATCCTCTTTTCTCTCTCTCTTTTAATTGTTTTCATCGTTGGACTCTACTTAATAATAATCGTTCGCATTCTGTGACGCCATTTAATGTGGACTCTCACAATATACAAACAAACAAACAAACAAACAAACAAACAAACAAACAAACAGACAAACAAACAAACAGACAAACAAACAAACAAACAAACAAACAAGTAAGACCCACCGAGTTTTTTTTAATAGTATATAGGTATAAATAGATGGAAAGATAAGCTAAAAAGATTATCTAACGTTAGAAGAAATGATAACTTATATGAAACAAAAATAACTGACGTCTACTTCAGACAAATGGTGATATTAATATAATCAACAACATAGTTTAGTTTAAATGTGTCCGTAGCAAAAGGTGTTTTGCTAAATTGATTTCGAAGGAAATAATTCAATTAATTAAGTTAAAGAATCATAATGTTGGGGGTAAATATTGTTTCACATGTAGAAGATACATGTTGAACAGGAGATCCATTACACGTTCTGATATAAAAAAAAGTCTACATCAAGAATAATTCCATTTTCATGAATAAAATAAACCGAAATAGGTAAGTGATTTATTAAATTAGTTGAAAAACATTTTCCTAAGATAAAATAAATATCCGAATATATTTATAGAAATACCGGGGTAGCATGGTGGCAAAGTGGTTAACGACGCTGACTGAGAGCCTGGGTGTACCGGGTTCAAGTCCAGTTCGTTCGACAGAAACACTTTCATCAAAATCCACACCTGACCTTGTGTCTAACCTCCTGGAGAAGAGGTAAATAAAATACCGTAGAGCTCAGTTATACTTGTAGTGGAAAGAGGCAATATCAAAAGTAATGACAAGATACGTAAATATATCAACTTGTTGATTACCTCTTGTTGAACAACAAAAAGATAAGAGTTCCAAAGAAAAGAGTTAAGAAATGTTCAAAGAGTCGAGACGAATAAAGTGAAGTTCTGTCCGCATGTGTGTAGACTTGAGTTATGAGTTAGTTCATAAGACTGTGACAAGCTGTGGAAGTCCATGACTGTGCTTTGTGTTGTTGATGCCAGTAGCCAGAGGCCACGGCCAGAGTTCGTTTGTCCGCCAAGAGTATGCGTAGCAGTTAGTAACATTTTCATAAAAGAAGAACTCATAAACCTGGATCAAAGTAAGTTGAAACTAATGAATATGTACAAGACACTTTATCCGAATGATGATGTTGACCAGCTTGGTGTAAAAAAAGAAGGAAGAGGACTAGTTAGCATTCAAAATTGAATAGACGACGCAATTAAATGAGTAGAGAAATACATAACACAAAATATAGAGAGGCTTATTACTAACACCCAAAACAACATAGAAATAAACATTACGGAAGGCAGTCAGTCGTCGAACGAGGCTCCGGTACATATTGGTCGTTTGGAATAAACAAAGTATTAAAAAATAAGTTTCAACACAGTTATAACATAACAGTTGATTGGTTTATGTATCGAACGTTTATAAGGAAGAGGACTAGTTAGCATTTAAGATCGTGTAGACGACGCAATTAAATGAGTAGATGAATACATAACACAAAATATAGAGAGGCTGATTACTGACACCCAAAACAACATAGAAATCAACATTACGGAAGGCAGTCAGTCGTCGAACGAAGCTCCGGTACATATTGGTCGTTTGGCATAAACAAAGTATTAAAAAATAAGTTTCAACACAGTTATAACATAACAGTGGATTGGTTTATGTATGGAACGTTCATACAAAGTTTTGAAAAATAATAAAAGAAATACTTTTCTCAACACTGTGTGGATGCATAAGAGACATTCAATCCGATTACCATTGGAGTTGACGCTAAAATTCGGTTATGTCTTTATTCGATAAAAATTCTGCTAATTTAGCAAATGATCAGTTCTGGAAAAAGTGAATCAATCTATGGCTAAACCCAGGACAACGTTTGGTGGTGTCGTTTATCTACAACTGTAGATAGCTTCCCCTGTCTCTCTCTAAAGGTTGAAATTTCAGGTTTATTTTTAGATGGACCCCAAGTCGAGGTGAGACTGGCGGTCTAGGAGTTCAGTCATTGCCTTAGTCGAACCATTCGTTCTCGCTTAATTTTAATTGATTGGCTTTCCTTAATTTTGCAATTATAATTTTTAGAAAATTTGTTTCAACCTTCTTCTAGTAAGAAGGTGCGAATCCGTTTCACACTCCAGTTCTTTTCTGAGACCATCAAGAAACCCAATTATCCCTCATCCCAGACAATTATCGAATTCAATATGTTTTCTGATTAACTGATTTAATTGGGTTTATATTTTCTCTAATTTGTTTTAAATTTATGATCTCCGACTCTGCCAAAACAGAATAACGCCTGGAAATGTCTCGCTATATTTATCTTAACCCACCCCGAAAATGGAATTCAGTTTAATTTTCTCAACTTTGTTGTAATTCTTATCCTAGCCCGATGTTACGATGACCATTGGTTGCTCTATCAATCGTTCTGTGTTTACGCCATGTTTAAAAGACATGTAACACTTTGGGGCTGACGCAACTTAGTCGTGGACTTGGATAAGTAGTCGGCTCAGTCAGCAACACAGAAAATTAGCCGTTAACAATAACAAACATGTATTGGAACACTGGTGCGACAGGTCACAGCTGTTCGTAATATATTCAATAAAAAGTGATCCTTCGGGTCGCCCTCGACTACCGTCATTGTATTTGTTTTATTTAACTTTTTGCCAGATTAACGCACATGCGCAATAGCTTTTATTTCAGACAAAATAATAAGTCTTTTTACTTCTATAAAAATCTAATAAAGATTAATAATAGTTCTATATAATAATAATAATAATAATAATAATAATAATAATAATAATAATAATAATCACTAAAAGCTACCTATAATTTTTCGGATGACATTTTATACTTAAAATCTAAGGCGATAAAACTAAAACTAAGGTGACGCTGAAACCATACACTTGAACCACCACCTTCACCACCCCACAGCGTGTTAGCCTTCATCCGTGTCTGGGTGTGTCTGATGTGGGTAGCCTCGACTCCTGGCGTGTACCGACACTGAATGCTATTCTATTTACTCCATTTTCCTTCTTCTTTTTATCACTGAATAATGTGTCCCGTGTTGTAGACGATAAAGAGAACATCTGCTGCCGGCGGAGGTGTTAGTTATCACTAAAGCCATGGTGATAAATTGATTATACACGATTTCAGTCACGGATAGCTCTTGCATAGAGCACTATCGGCTTTCATCACAC
>OY744527.1:48548793-48741293 GCA_963556195.1 Sepiola atlantica | reverse complement strand
TAATATATAAAGAAAATCCTGTCGGATTATCGCCATCAAACTTACGTAGCATTGCATTGATATTTTATTCTTGCGAGCCTTTTTATTTGGTGAACGTTGATGCTTGTTATTAAGAACAATATATTTTAATTAGGTTTAAAACAAACGAAAAAACAAACAAATTGCATACTCTCTCCGGAGAGCTTCGCCGCATGATTGAGTACAGCACTTCCGGCCAGGGGGGTATTGTTCGGTTGTGTCATCACCTATGTGGATAAGCAGGTTATACTGAAGTACTGGCTAAATACATATTCAGGGCTGTATATTTTTAGAGGGAGGTTTCACTATCCTCACACATACAATTCCTGTGATTCCAAATTAAACAAAGTTCACGTAGACAATATATTCAATTTCCTGAAAGCTGCAGGACTTTAGCAGAAAATTTGAAAAAAACACAAAAATATCTTTACCCATCTCCAAAATACCCATACCACTGTACGTTTAATAAGAAAACAAAAACAAAAACAAAACAAAAATAGGAATACTACTGCAAATAACCTACACATAAGAATCTACGATAAATAACATTTCATGGCATTAAATGACCTTACAAGATCGATATGCCATTAAAAATCAACCAACCCCCAACCAACCAACCAACAAACCAACAAACCGACCAACCCACCTAAATTGCCACCCATCTGGTATTGGCCAGGCTCAACATAGTTTAAATTCCGCGATCTAACGAGAACCGATGGTCAACGTGATTATGCCGTATATAATTACATAATTATATCTATAATTTCCTTGCAAATACAATTTATCCTGCTCGGAATATTTTTCGTAGAGAAGCCATATTTCTTTTCAGGGGCAAATGTAAATTTAATCTGGAAGCCATTTCGGCTACAAAATTTGCGAATAATATTAATTAGTAATACTAATAGGGTTTTATTTATGCTAAACAACTGTTATAATATGACGTGCTACCAAATAGGTATTATTTAAAAGCTTTTCGATTTCGATTTCGATTTCAAATCAAATCATGTGACACGTCTTTCTTAATAGTTTCTACGGAAAATATACCTCACATTTGAAACTACTATCTTTGTTTCCATCAGCAATTTCAGTTCGGTTAAGGCATTTCTATTATTTTTTGCTTTCTTTGAAAATAAAAGATTTGTTATTACTTTTATTTCATGATAAATGGCAGTATACTGAAATCATATGCCCTTAATAGGGTTAAGATGAACATTCATATACTTTTATTGTCATTAATTAAGGGTATGACTACATATCAACCAAACCATTTCAAAATCACATCACTCCAGTATAAATCTCTATGCATGAGTGGATGAAGTGTGTGAGGTGCGCTGAAGAAAAATTCCTACCAGTAAAATACATAGCCCTGTTTTGCTCATATACCCTTAATGACAATAAAAGTGTAAAAATTTGGGAATTTCCTTGCTTTTGTACATTTGGATTTTAAGGGTTTAAGGGTTTTTTAGGGTTGCGGTTCTACACCGGTTAGTTCCAAACCTGTTCGCCATTAGTGGCTCTGCCAGAAACCGGAGTTACAGACTACATAGGTCTAACACAACCACGTTGTCACCACCTCTACCATGGTAAGGAAGGGTTTAACACTAAGGTAGCTGCAGATAATGCCATTATTATCATCCACTGCTTGTTATTTATAAAATGAATCCCACGTTAGGTTTTATAATCCCGGGCAAAGCAAGTTTGAAAAAGCTAGTACTAAATACACAAAATGGAAGGTTAATGCTTGATATATCGTAATAATATATAGTTAAGTCAATAGTTATTAGAGCAAGAATCGCGTATGTTATTTTTTTAATTCTACGACAGAAGAAAGTAAAAAAAAAACACTTATCAAAAGTACAAAAATACTAACATTAATCAGTTTTTGTTTTCATTTGTGCAAAACGACAATAATTTATTGATGTTCCAGATTAAAATATTCTTCGCCGTGCGTGTAGATTTTTAATTCAATCAAATCTATACAATAATGCGCTAAAGGGAATTTCATGTCTATACTACGCTATCACCCTCCACCCCTTTTTAAAAGATGGGATCCCCCGATCGCCGCAGATGCAATGTAAACATATAATTACAAGATTTTCATCTGATTCGCTATTGTGTCGAACGCGAAACTCGAACTAAAATACACTTTCTTGATCTTTGGCTAAGATCAGAGCGTATTATCTGTTTCGATGGATGCTACACTCTTTAGCGCCTGGGCATTCGGGCCTTGATTCCGTCGATCTGAGGTATTGTCTTGTATAGTTCTAGGAGGTCCACCCTCCAAGACTTTACCTTCTCTTTGATAAGGGGTTAGTTTATTGCTAATCGCCTGAGGCACCTCTACCGGGGAATCCCGACGGGGCTGCTCAGGCCTTTTTTGTAGGTAAGAGCGCGCTAACCCTACTACGGTGGCTAACCACACCTGACCTTGTGCCTAGCCTCCTGTATAGTAAATAAATAAAAATACTTTGACCTTGTGTCTAACCTCCTGGAGGTAAATAACTTGGCCTTTGGGCTAAATTTTAAATATAGTATATGTTCTGTCGGTACAAAACAAGAATGCAGAGCTCATCATATTCGTGAAAAGATTCCCTTTCACTATTTATACCTGTTTAGAATACACTTTGATTCTATCTACAATACAGAAAAAAATGGCAGATAGTTTCAACAAATAAGAAGTCACGAGAGTCAATGGATATCTCCTATAAGAGTGCCTGTGCGAAACTGAAGCAAGAGTCGCGCAATCCTATTCATAACTCACCCGAACCCACATTTCTTGTACCCCGTGACAAAGAGAAATCCAGGACGACTGGAAACAATGCTGGAATAAGTAGATTAAGACTGGTGTTATTTCGGAGTTGTCCTTTTCTTAGACTAGTTGCACAACTGAGGCTTGAGAGTCTCGTCTATCCTACTATTTAATCCATAGCTGGAGGCAAGATATATCGATTGATAACTTTAGTACAAAGGTATTAGTGAAAGTGATGTAGTAGCCCTTACAAAACTCGAACCCGGAACACCGAGCCGGCCGTTCACACCTGTAACCACTGAACTACGCCACTTCCAGCAAATAACTGATACTTACATATAAAAAAAATGATTGTTTATTTCAGCGGCGAGCATCCTCCGGCCCGCGAGCCACATCCGGCCCGCGAAGGCTTAGCGTCCGGCCCGTCACCCTGCTAGGCTTTATTATTTCAATCTGGTCCGCGGACCTCCCAGTAAAACTCATATCATTTTGTGACAAAGACGTAAAAGTAGGTTTCAATTAAGATTTACAGTGAGATAAAAATGTATAAATTTCAGCGAGCGATGATGCATGTATATTTCATTTTTCTTTAACTATTAAGAAATAGAAATAGAAAAAGGGAAAGAGAGAGGCAAAGAGAAAACACGAGACGGGGAAAGGGCATGAAACAGAGAACCTATGTGAGGTGTGTCAAAACGAATGCTGGATCAACTTGCTACTTCCCCGTCGTTATTTTTTATGATTCCAAAAATGGCTCTTCGTCGGCGCCTTTTATAAAATCACATACAGTAGTCTCCTGAGAAAAAATATCAGATTTGTAGAGTGTTCAATGCAATTTTTGTACAATTTATTCATGTAAACAAGATATAGTCATTCTGAGATTTCGTTTTTCACTCCGGCCCGCGATCTCCTTCCAAAAGTCTCATCTCGCCCTCACTCTGAAAAGGTTGCCCGCCCCTAGTTTATTTAAAACGATTATTTAACAAATTTCATGATTTATAGTGAACAAGTATATTATAATACCTATGTAGTAACTGATCAATGTTTAGTTCATATATTCAAATGTATTTCTATTTTTTTTAATGATGGATCACCACTTATCAAGACCCGGGGGAATATTCGAGGTTAATCGTTAAAGAGATCGTCAGTTGAACGATGATCGTCTCCACGAGAGAGCTGGAAACAGTCGGTTGTATGGGCAGAAGATTACTTAAGAGGAATTGATTATCCAAGAGGACGGCTCCACAAGTATTTGTTTATATTAGACTTGAAGACGATCATGTTGTAGTCGGTTAAGGAAGCAAAGTCGTTGTACATTGTTCCACAGATTGGATGCCCATGGTAATAAACTTTGTTCATGGTAGTTTCGTTTGGTTTTTGGCAAAGAGAGAGAGAGAGATGGCGAGAGAGAGAGAGAGAGAGAAAGAGAGACAGAGAGAGAAAGAGAAAGAAAGAGAGAGAAAGAGAAAGAGAGAGAGAACAGAGAAAGAGAGAGAGAACAGAGAGAGATAGAGAGGGATATATATATATATATATATATATATATATATATATATATATATATAGAGAGAGAGAGAGAGATAGAAAGAGAGAGAGATAGTAAGAGATAGATAGAGAGAAATAGAGAGAAAGAGATATAATAGAGATAGAGAGAGATATATATAGATATATATATATATAGAGAGAGATAGAGAGGGAGAGGGAGAGAGAGAGGGAGAGATAGTGAGAGAGAGAGAGAGAGAGGGAGAGAGAGATAGTGATAAAGAGAGAGATAGAGATAGAGAGATAGAGAGATAGAAATATATAGAGAGAGGTAGATAGAGGGGGAGAGAGAGATGGAGAGAGAGATATAGAGAGATAGAGAGAGATAGAGAGAGATAGAGAGAGAGATAGAGAGAGAGATAGAGAGAGATATATATAGAGAGATAGAGATAGAGATAGAGATAGAGAGAGAAAGAGAAAGAGAGAGAGAACAGAGAGATAGATAGAGATAGATAGAGAGAGATAGAGAGAGAGAGATAGAGAGAGAGAGAGAGAGAGAGAGAGAGAGAGAGAGGGGGAAAGAGATATAGAGATAGAGATAGAGAGAAGTATAGAGGGAGAGATATATAGAGATATAGAGAGGGAGAGAGAGATAGAGAGAGAGGGAGAGAGATAGAGAGAGAGATAGAGAGATAGAAATAGATAGAGAGAGGGAGAGAGAGAGAGGGATATATATATATATATATATAGAGAGAGAGAGAGATAGAGAGAGAGATAGAGAGAGATAGAGAGAGAGAGAGAGAGAGAGAGAAAGAGAGAGATAGCTTAAATTGAGGTGTTAAGATGAAATTTAAATTCAGGGAAGCTTGCTTAATTTGTGTATAATAATTATTGATCAAATACACATAGTAAAAACCTAAATTTTCAATTGGGAAGTTTTTCTCATATTAGCTCCCTTAAAATCTTTTAAAATACCTCAAAGAAACGGGGATTTGGTGAATAATTAATTAATATCCAATATCTATTGTTAAAATTTCACAAAAAGCGGAAGTATCTGAACTTTCACGAAGCACTTCCACTTCTTTTCACTTTCTTTGCATAAACTAAATTAAACTAAATATAGCCCACATTTGGGCCCCATGCGCCTGCAGCTTTATTTAAAAATCACAATGTACCGATTATTTGGTTTAGAACTGAATCATATCCATACAAATATTGAAATATATACATATACCTAACTTTATATAAATAGAGATATGGTCGCAAGTCGGTTAGTCGTAAGTTGCATATGTCGTAAGTCAATGACACTTATATATATATTTGTTATTGTTTATTATCTATGTACGTATACGTTTCGTCCTTTTTAAATCGGGACTCTGAGATATGACTATTCACTACCGGTCATGCGATTCGAAACCCCGGACTACAAGTATTTTTCAAATCCGACGTCTTTAACCACTCGGCCAATTTTAAATAGTGAATAATCGATGATAATTTTAACACTTTATCGGCGGGTTAAACGTCTAAGCATTCTACTTGTTTTTTAAGGGAATGAACGAGGCATTATAAAGCAAGTGACGTCATGCTGTGTTAATACTACCATTACAGTGCTCTACTTTTTCGAGGAGCGACAAATAATAAATATTTGTTATTGTGTATTATCTATGTACGTATACATATATATAAATATAATATAAAATAAATCCGATCCTAACCTTAAATCATAATATGATCTAAGGTTAGGATCAGATTTTAACTCTTCCTGATGAGATCTCAGTTATAACAGCTGCTGTCGCAGATTTTGTACATGTCTGTGTAAATAAAATAATCATATGTATATATATATATATATATATATATATATATATATATATATATATATATATATATATATATATACGTGTATTCGAACTGAGTCTAAGCATTTTACTATATTTTTGCGGAGACCCCGTTTCCTTTTTTATTGTATCGTTCTTATCAGCTTTTCGTCGAGAAATTGATTAGATCGGAAACCGTTTTCTGAACGAGCTTCGTAGCTTTGGGCAACTAAACACTCACCGACTGTTGGTCGTCCATTCAACACCCCACATCCCATTCCGCTCTCTATCGACAGAAACCCTAACCACCAAACCGCGATCATGCTTGCTTTCACTTTAGGCGTTTGGGACTCCGAGAAAAATGAGAAAATCAATCAAAATGCCGGAAATTAATGGAACGAAGCATTTCTTTTTAAAACTGCAAGATTGGAAAATCTTTCTCATCAAGTAGTTGCTTTTTCCTTAAAATTGATAGTTGGCCAGTCGTTGAAGCGTAGAAAAGTGTGCGGTTAGGGTTAGGGTTGGATAAAAGGTACCGGCTGACAGAATGATGCGTACGTATTCTTATGCACATATACAGACTGACATGCATATTCACTTTTATAAATGTATCTACTCTACAGAGTAAATGACGATAACATATGAAATTGAAAGGCGCAGAGATAAATTTATACCGCCGAATTTTTGCTTGGGTCATTTTTTATTTGAAAACCTCCACTCTATAATACAAACTGAAGTGTAGGTATCTGTATATAACAAAATATATTACTTCCATCACGTTACGCAAAGGTTAGCGAATAAAACTCGTGTTTTTTTCTTGCCTCGGACGAAACCATTTAAAGTGGTAAGCGGAAACGAGAAAGCAAATAATAAGTAAGATAACCATCCCCGCCGCCTGAAAATAATTGACGGTTGGTGTACACTAGTGATAGAAATAGCTAAATACGTTCCGATGTGTTAAGCAATTGTTTTGAGCATGTAAAATGTTTTGTAACAAACAACACTTTAAAAAAATTGATAAAAAATGGATAAAAAAATAGATAAAACATGGATTAAAAATGGATTAGACAATGGATAAAAAATGGATTAAAAATGGATAAAAAATGGATTAAAAATGGATTTAAAAATGGATCAAAAATTCATTTAAAATGGATTAAAAAATGGATTAAAAATGGATTAAAAATTGATAAAAAAATGGATTAAAAATGGATTTAAAAATAGATTAATAAATGGATAAAAAAGCGACATTTGCCTTGTCGAAGCTTTGGTTTCCAAAATAGATGAAATGCTTCTGGGTATTTACTTTCTTCCCACCGCAGGAAGATGAGGCACAAGGCCGGAAGGTGGGGAGAATCAAGTCAGCACCCCTAAAGAAGGAACAACCTGGCCTATTAAAAATTGCCTGGGCAGCTCCGTCGGAATTCATAGGTCGTGGCCCTTCAGGAAGTTAGCAATAAACTAACTCCACCCCAAAGAGGGGAGGCAAGGCCTGGAAAGGTGGAACTCGTAGGACTACACAGGATCAATATCTGAGCCCAGCAAATAAAAGGCCACCGAAATGGACATTTCTGTCGGACTGATTATCGAAAACGGATCCTCGACTGGTATCTTCCAGGCAATGGTCTCTGAGCAACTGAAGTCTGCCAGACAAAATGCTTCTGAACAAAACGCCGATTCGTTACTTTTTATTATGACTTTTTCTTAGTCAGTCATCGTAGGATATTGTTAAAGTGTATTAATAAAAGTACAACGCTATTGAAATGTCGTCGGAGAAAAACAACCGGAAGTAAATATATGCTCGCACCGGAAATTGTGCTCATGTACAACAACTCACCGCAAATAATTTGATCAGCTCTCAATGTATTAGTTAGACTAGCCGGTATTACCCGGCATTTTTCTGGATGTCAAATATGTTAAATATAAATAATAACTTTATTAATTATTATTAGCTGGCCGGGATTAATTTTACTTTCAATTTTCTTTCGTCTGATGCCTTATCTACATTTAAATCTATCCTTTTATTCTTTATTTATATTTTTAAAGTCAGTTTTTATCATTAAGCACCTTCCCACCAAAAGAAAAGTAAAAGTAGTTTTTATCATTAAGCACCCTCCCACCAAAAGTAAAGAAAAGCAACATAAAAAAGTCTAACTTCTGTTGCTTCTGTCGGTATAATAACGCTAACAGAAGGAAATAATTAAATTTGATTTATTCCCACGGCTGACCATTTATTCTCTTCATCTTTTGAATTGCATTTCTACGCAATTTTCTTTGTTTCTTGTTTCCAAATATTTCCGTTATGTCGTCAAAAAATCATTAAGATTCTCTGAAACTATGCTTTTAAGAAAGATAGATGAATAGAGAGATATGTTAATTATAATTATTATTGAAATAAATAAAACTTGCTTGTTGAGAAAATGTGCATATTGTATATATATTTTAATTAATTAATTTGAATCTAATGAAATTAAGAGCACATTGGTTTATTCATATTAGGAAGTAACATGTTCAATAACGAATGAGTGTCTGATGTGTGGCAATTTTAACCGTTAAATGGTCAGTGTTTTTAATATTATTTTGAAAACAAGTAAGTCCTTCGTGGCCCTTGTCATGTTAAAGGGATTTTAAATCATTTCTTGTGTCGAATAGAAATATATTTCTTGTGGTAAAATGATGAAATGACACGGATTAACTCATTTGTTTTGAAGGAAGACACGTTGGTAGCTTCTCTGTTTTAGAACACTTTTTCAACAATCGAATAATAGTTCAATAATTAAAGTATAGAAATGTATTGATAAGTCAATAACAGTTTATTGAAATATACGCCACCGCAGTGTATTGTGGCAGACGCCACAACCAGCCAGGGGGTGATCTCGTGAAAGATCCGGCCAATCAGAAACCAACAGGTCACCTTGACCACGCGTGATTTTATTCCCTATAAAACAAGTCACGCACCCTCTTTTCTTGCTCTTTTTCTTCCGTTTTCCGGCCGAACGCACACAGAGGAGATCGTCGACCCCTCCCCCACCGGCTCGACCGAGGAGGTGGGGAGGCAAAAGTAAAAAAGTAGGTAATCTCTTTTAATCCCTACCACGAATAACGAAGTATTCTGTCAGGCACACCTACCCATTACAATTGCCACAAAATCACTTTACATCAAACACGCTCGCATATTACACATTCGTACAAATATGAAACTTAAACAAACCGAACATTTCACTCCTTAAAAATATAAACTCTGTAGCTGATAGCCATTCCAAATATTTTAGCAAAATTGTTTTGTTTTAATATAAATGTTTTACCTTTAATTATTGATTTGACAAAATACCATTCTTGTGTGTATAAGCTTTATTATTCCTTCACTTTCTTTCTAATATAATTTCAGCTAATATAATAATGTTCTCTTTCTTCCCTTTGTTTGTTAATTATATCCACACGTGGTCGGGCCACTTCGAACAATCCACACGTGGTCTGGCCACATCGTACAGTGGGAATGACGTGCCGCTACAAAGGCATCTCTCCCACAACCTTTGGTCGGGGATCACACATGGGTCTAAGACCACTTCCGGCCATTGTATAAAACAAAAGCCGTTTAAATATGTCCCCACCCAATATAATATATATATATATATATATATATATATATATATATATATATATATATATATATATATATATATATATATATATATGTAAGAAAATGAGATATGGTGTAGAAATGAGTCTACTGCAAATATTGTCTGCGTATGTAAGATCTATGACGTTGTTATAACAACATGGGGTCTGTAGAAATTACTCACAAAGCCAAACGACAGCCAAACGCACGGGGACGGAGCTGTGCTACTATTGCTGTATCACAGAGCTAGGCGACGGGATAGACTTACGGTAATCAGGAATAATAAGCCTATGAAAAGGTCGCTTATGTAATTGCATGTAGACCACAATATAAAACAATGTAATAAATACATTTTTAACCTAATATACAAATAGGTTAATCGTTTAATATGTATTATAAGCATGTGTAATTGTTTATCGCAAAGCTGCCACCGATAGAGAAAGGCATGGAATTATTTTCTTATTAAGAACGAAAGCTGTAAAAGATGCGAAGGCGTTTAGTTAAAAATGTTTATATGTTAAAAAAGTACCAAACCGGAATAAGTTCATCTTTGAAAGGAACTGATGTGAAATATACTTTTGTATAAAAATGAATGTGTCAGGCTATAAATTAAACATTGGCTAGTCAGAATCAAATATTGATTTATCAGATTAATTGATATCGATGATATGACAAGATAACTTAATATATTAGAAAAAATAAAGGCATATGTCAGGATTTAATAATATGCAGTACGGTAAATAATATTAGTGACGTGCCAACTAAGTATAGGACAAAATACCTGATGTGGAAGAGATTTTTGTTTGTAATTAACTCTAATATGCCACGAGTTTTCAAACGCTGGGATTAAAATAAACATATTTTTACATTTAAATGCATGTTTTTGTGTTTGTGTTTTTTTGTGTCATTTATATATGTCTTCGTTGATTTATCTTTTTCAGCTTTAAATTATGCCAATTTTCATCCTCACACTCTTCCTCGCGGATATATATATTATTCAAGTTCAAATATATTCAAATAATGAACGCAAAAACAATATTTTCAAAGTGCTCAATACCAAGTAGAGCTTTTATAAAATTAAATCAACATTGGTAACAGCCAACACGAATCAATTTGTGTTTCAACGCCTCAGCGTCTTCTCAAAACTGTGTCTAAAAGTAAAAATTGGTCTTGAAATCTGCCCAGAAAACCCGTAGTGAAAAAAGGGGGGAAAGGGATAAACAATTAAAAGAGCGCGCGGCCAGATAATTCTGTCAATCATCCAGCTGTCATCTCAAATCATCCACATAGCGTTATTAAGCAAATCCCAATATTAATTAGTCATAGAATTAGCAATACTTCCTCAAATGAGGAATTTTCAATAATAGTTTTACCTGCAGCAAAGCTTTACTAAAAGTGCTTAACTAAAAGTATAGTACATCTGGGAACTGTGTTCCCAGAAAACAATCCCAACTTAAAAAAAAGAAACTTACATAGGGGGTACAAATACTGATTTTAAAGCTAGATACAGAAACCACAAAATATCATTTAATAACCCAGATAGTTAAACAGGCACCTCATTATCTAACTACATACTATCTCTAAAAGAGAAGAATATAGTACAAGTACTAAAATGGAGCATTCTAAAAAGGCTTCAACACCTACAATGTACAACTCCACCTGCTTTCTTTGGATTAGTGAGAAGTTGGCTATTGTTATGTTTCCTGATGAGAATAGATTGTTGGACCAGAGAGATGAGATAAGATTTAACTGTAGGCACTTCAAACAGTTCACTCTAGAAAAGTATAGTAATAACCTAATAAATCCATCATAATTAACTTTAAAATATATCATGAAAACTAAGGCATCCCTTCAAAAGTACCAAATAACCTGCAAAATAATTGTAGTGTAGTAGGATTTAAGTTAATCAATAAATTTGAGGTTACTTTTTAAATTAAACTAGGAATTAAAAATTAATTATGTAGTTAGGTTTATCGGTATGACCTCCACGTTTGTAAAGCAGAGTACATTTTAAGTGAACTGATAAATTAGTTATAAAATGTGTTGGGTTAATGAGGATTTTAAATTAAATTGAGAGTTAATAATGCAGTTAGGATTTTATGTATGTTTTCCACTTATTAAATTACGAAGGTGAAGAAGTTTCAGGTAGTAAAAATAGTGTATACACTCGTATAATGATAAGTTTAGTGAAAGTACAACCCTTCAATAGCTAGTGATATTGTGGATAAGATTTTATAATTTTATAATATTAATATCATTTTCAGATTTCACATAATTAATGGGGATGACCGTTAAATTGAATATATATCTTAGTAGTTTAACTAAAAATAAAGTTTAATTTTTATTTCATAATAAAATTAGGTGAGTGGAAACACACGACATTATAGCGAGGATATGACAGCCGGGTGTTGACTAGAGTGATTGACCGAATTAGCTGGCCGTTCACTCTCTTTATCCCCCCCCCTTTTTTCACCTGATGTTTTCTGGGCGGATTTCAAGACTAATTTCAGACACAGTCGTTGGAACAAAAATTAATTAGTTCAACACTAATTATTGTCACCAATATTTATTGAAAGCCAATGGTTTCTTCGTTCTACAACCAGAATTTGAATTCATAATCGCCAACGACATCGCCGCGGATACACCCATAACAAGGACATGTTATAAAAAAATCCAAAGGAAAATTTTTTTTTTTTGTTTTTGTTTTTTTTTATGAAAAAAAAATGACACAATACTGGTACACTCTGATGATAAAATTTTATTCCGAAATTAATAAGATTAAAGTAAAAAAAATCTTACATTGATAAAGGCTATTTTCAATTATATATATATATATATATATATATATATATATATATATATATATATATATATATATATATATATATATATCTTTTGTTTGATTTAACTTCAGTCGAAGTTCTCAGAAATAAAGAGGCCCCTTCCTAGAGCTAACACTTGATCTCTATATGAGACACATAGATATTCGAGTGTTCCATTAAAGTTCTCCTTTACTTCTCAAGCGTTGAGTTTGTAAAAGAAATGAAAAACATTAATTTTCCTCTCCCCAATTGACCAGTTGATTATGTTATAGTATATATTTCTTTTGCTCTCTTAGTCTTACCGGATTCCAGGACAAGATTCATTTGGTCTGGTGGAGTATCCAGCTAAGTGCTGTTATTTGAGGTAACACCACTAGGGAAAGGGGCACCATTACTTGCATGAGTCAGTTTGTAGCCACGTCAATGGTATCTTATTTGAGCGTCGAATACTATGTTATTTTGAATATTTGGTCAGGGTTTACTTGCAGTGTGAAGTATCCTCATGTCAGGTTTTCCTGACAAACCTTTGTACCGATAGACCGAAGACACTCGAAGATGGTGTCTAGTAGGTAATCCAAACTCTCCTCCCCCCCCACACACATATATATATATATATATATATATATATATATATATATATATATATATATATAGAGAGAGAGAGAGAGAGAGAGAGAATAAATATGAAACTAAAAGTAAGCTTTTAGTAAATAGAACCTATAGTGAAATGGTTTAAGCTCAATATACGAGATAGAGCAATTATAAATGTTTAATTTTGGCTTTCTTATTGCCAACTTATCTATCTGTATAATTCCTCTGATTATAAGATCTCGATCTTTGAAAAGCCTTGGCTTAAGGAAAGAATAATAAACATAATTATATTACAGAATATACCTTGCATTGAACAATCGAAGTTTGAAATAAATCTGGACATTCGTACATGTTTATCACTCTTCGTTCATCTATCTTTATATATATAAATATATATATATATATTTATATATATGTGTGTATGTGTGTGTGTGTGTGTGTGCATGTGTTTATACATCCAGGGTGTTCGAGACAAATTTGATTCTTTCATTACAGAACCATTTGAAATTTGTAATGACGGTCTGTTTCTGTGTACTATTGGTGGGTTTGAGAGATGGAGACCAAACTATTGGAAGAGAGTGGCCTGTATCATGATGATTCGCTTCGGGTAAATATTATCTGCAGCTCAGTGCTCCTTGATGTGAGCTGGAGAATTACGACAGCGATGTGGAAGCAGTGTCTTACAAGAAACATCATAGCAGACGTTCTGACTATGTCCGCACAACGAAATTCGTCTAGAAGCTGCAAAATAAGACGCGGCAAGATCGAGGCAAAGCAATGAAGACCTTGACGAGAGAGATAGTCGTCGAAGTGGCGACAATGTAGAAAGCGCAGAACTTAGTCTTCGCTACTCCTCATCCATAAGTTGCAACGACCATCTACTAATTTTCTTACTTATTGTTACACCCTTGAAGAGTAGTTTATGCTTTGTACACGTTTTTTTTGCTACATTTTGTTTGCTAATCAGTAACCTTCCACAACAACGTGGCAATGTTGAATTGATATTGGTCCTTAAAACGTCCTTGGGAATAAAATAAAAACGTGCAATAAAATAGTAAGTAATATGTCGTCATCATCTTGCACGTTAGCAGCAGTGAAATGGGGTTGTTTAATATATCAAGTTGTAACGAAGGTTCTGGCGTTTGTAAAGCTCCATAGAACAGTAAAAGCCCAAGATCAGATTTAGTTAATCCTTGTCATAGCCTCTTCCCATCAGCCGAAGTTGTAATTAAAACCAGTTATGTTGCGATATTTGCAAAGGTACATCTCTAGTATTATACTCTTAGGGAATAATGCTTATGTTTATCTATCTGTTTATCTATCTCTCTCTCTATCTATATGTGTGTAATTACAGAAAATTAAGACAACATCCATATTGTCGATTTAAAATTGAAACAAAGTAAAACCTATAGTTGAACCCCATATGCCAGCGATAGGTACGTATTTAGCATTCGCACCAAGGCGGCAATATGTACATATTAAGTATTCTCACTGGAGCAGCGATAGGTACTTATGTAGTATGCACACCGGGGCGGCGATAGGTACGTATATAGTATGCGCACCGAGGTGGCGATAGATACGTATATAGTATGAACACCGGGGCGGAGATAAGTACCTATATAGAAGGCGCAGATAGAGGTGTTACTTTTTATAGAAATATGTCATACTATTGCCCTGGGCAACGTAGGAGAAATGGTGGGGAAGAAACAGCTTTCGCAAAAGGCAAAATTAGAAAGTAGCGGTGTAATGGGGCGACCAGGGGAAAGAAAGGTAGAAAAATAAAGAGACGATAATAGAGAGAGGGGGAGGAATAGAAGTTTGAATATAAAGATGTTACACACGCGATTTTTCTTCAATTATATGTTTTTATGCCACCGAGCAACGCCAGGTAGCCCCACTAGTATATATATATATATATATATATATATATATATAAGACAAACGTTATTGAACAACACGGAATGCTTCTACTTAATACGTCTTTTTTTAATTTTTTCGATTTTTCAGATGGTCTATCGAGTATTATTTGTCAAATTGTCGTATGTAGGATCCTTTAAACCTTAATGATTTTTGTAATTTTTAATTAGGGTCGCGCATTGCACGTGATCACGTTCCGCATACGGCGTCTCATCACTCATGCGTACATTTTAAAAGCCATACATGGCCACACCATTCGAATAATTTGTCAGATACGGACAAACCAAACTAATACCTCACCTGAAGATGATTGCATGAACCAATCGAAAGTACTCGTGAAGAATAGAACATAAAACCTACGGATCCTACATGTGACAATTTGACCCAAAATACTCGATGGATCATCCGAAAAAAAAAGAACATATATATATATATATATATATATATATATATATATATATATATATATATATATATATATATGTATGTATGTGTGTGTGTGTGTGTGTGTGTGTGTGTGCATCGACCTGCTATAGAATATTTTTCATATTATTGCCAGCGTTATTTGTTTCGTAATAACATGAGTGCCTATACATGTATGTTTAATGTTACCTGTTCCAAACACAATTCATAGAAATGACTGCATTTCGTTGAAAGAAAAATCACCAAATATCATCGAATTATTGAGTTTCAATAATATTATCAATATATATATTTGGAAATAACTTAGTGGATTTTATAATGAATAGATTTGATTAGAACATTTTATTTATTTTTTTACGAATTCATCCAAAACTTTATTCCAGTGTTGTTTATTTAAAATATTAATAATTATAAAAAGATAATTCACCGAATCTGTTTCTGAAGCTACAAAAATATAAACTTGTTAATACATTGAAAATTTACACCAAGACCTGTAAATATATATTTTTTAATAAAAGATAGCAGTTTAAGTTGTATCATGATAGAAAACACAATAGTTTAAAGTGTTTGTTATTGAATAAAAATCTGTTTAAAGAATAAAAAAAATGTTAAGCTCACTGCACTATTTTGGTTTGATCATATTTAAAGAAAAAAAAACCTTTTTATACATACTTGGAATTTAAAATTTAAATGCTTAGCGTTTAAATGTTGGACTTTTAAAATCCTTGACTTTTAAATGGTTGACGTTTAAATGTTTGACTTTTAAAATTTTTGACTTTTAAATATATGAATTTTAAATGTTTGACTTTTAAATGTTTGATTTTTTTAATGTTTACCTTTTAAATGGTGGACTTATAAATGTACGAAAGATGATAACTGGAGAATTGGAATTCATTCCCCGGGAGTATTTGTCGTTTTTTTGTGTAGCCATAGTTAATTTTCAATTATTTTGTGCCTATTGCACAATTGTATCCAGCATTCAGATTTGCAAAATTCTTTTAAACAACCTTTATTCTCGATGAAACTATTAGAAAAGTGTCTGATGATTGCTAAAACTGAAGAAGAAGAAACGTTTCAGTACCGTAAAAAAGACACAAAACTCTGACTTACTAATTTCGTCATGATACGCTTTATCTCAAGATATATATATATATATATATATATATATATATATATATATATGATTACAGTGCTCTGTAATAGATATGGCAATAAATGGGTGAAATATTTAGAAAAATTTAACAAACGCATTTATGAACATACATAGGATTTTAAATCAGATGATATTCGGGATTTGCCACTTTATTAGAAGACATTGCTTGCCAAGAACAATAAAACTAAAACTAACATGGGAAATAATTCATACATATTTCTCAATAACGTTTTTATCATGAGATTGATTCATTACTTGTGTAGGAAATTTGTTTTAAATCCAGCAAATTTGTTTTAAATCAAACAATTTTGTTTTAAATCAAACCATTTTGTTTTAAATCAAACAAATTTCTTTTAAATCAAACAATTTTGTTTTAAATCAAACAAATTTCTTTTAAATCAAACAATTTTGTTTTAAATCAAACAATTTTGTTTTAAATCAAACAAATTTCTTTTAAATCAAACAGTTTTGTTTTAAATCAAACCATTTTGTTTTAAATCAAACAAATTTCTTTTAAATCAAACAATTTTGTTTTAAATCAAACAAATTTCTTTTAAATCAAACCATTTTGTTTTAAATCAAACAAATTTCTTTTAAATCAAACAATTTTGTTTTAAATCAAACAAATTTCTTTTAAATCAAAAATTTTTGTTTTAAATCAAACAATTTTGTTTTAAATCAAACAATTTTTTTTTAAATCAAACAATTTTGTTTTAAATCAAAACATTTTTTTTAAATCAAACAGTTTTGTTTTAAATCAAACAATTTTGTTTTAAATCAAACAAATTTCTTTTAAATCAAACAATTTTGTTTTAAATCAAAACATTTTGTTTTAAATCAAACAAATTTCTTTTAAATCAAACAATTTTGTTTTAAATCAAGCAATTTTTGTTGATTATGATGAGTGTTCTTAAATATCAAGGAAACATGTTGTTTGTGTTTTTTAAGGAAATAAAGTAACAGCGAGAGCAACATAAAGACGAAACAACATTCCACGAATGGAAATATATTTTAATCAATATTTGGCGTATCAGAAGAAGCGACATGTAGTCAGCGTGCTGCTAATCCGAATTCGCAACAGCAAGTCGCAATCAATAGACTGTCTCTCCGGTCATAATTTAAAAAAGATTAAAACATTTTAATAAATTTATTTATTTAATAAAATATAGTTTCTGAAAGAAAAACAATAAAGTTTATTTTCAATAAAGTAACATTTTTGCCAAAAGATTAGAATAAATATAGTTTCTGAAATTGACAATGATGTTTATTTTATAATTTAAAATGTTATAAAACGAACATGATCATAATAAAACTATATTTTATTACAATGTTATAATAAATGTTTTTTGTTGTTTTTTAACTTAAAAATAAATCAAACATGAAAGATTACGAATTGATTAAAGTAAAACAAAATCAATACTTCAAAATAATTAATGGAACATTTATTGAAATAAATTAAAATGTGTGTGTCTTTATTTTTTGTTCTTTGCAAAACGAAGTTTTTCTACAACATAGTAACAATTTGTAATAAATTAAAACAGTCATTATTTGGGGGAGGGGATTTGAACGACACTTATTAATTAGTCTAAAATTGTATATTTTATCTCGAAATAAAATTCTAATGTTTTTTAAACTTGAACTTTAATCACGTCCGTCGCAATATGATGCAATGTCTTATCTTTGAACGCTATAATGGATTTAAAAAAAATGTCTTTCGCTTAAAAAAGGAAATACGTTTGAAAAAATGAACAAGTTAACAATGATTTCAAAGTGAATGAATAATCCTTAGGAGGGTAGTCATGTTCTTCTTAGGGGAATAACATCACAAATAAAAGGAACAATTGAAATATGATTTCCAAGTGAATTAATAATCCATGCTGTATATGAACTGACTATAGACGCACGGATTGATTCACGGCTAACTTCCGGCCCTGATTGATCGTGGGTCTAAGAACCACAATCTATGACACCACCATACATTCTTGAGTCAGTTACAAGGCCTGCTACTATTACGACGGCCACGATTGATTGCGGCTTGCAGTAGTGAATTCGGAATAGGCCATTTTGGCCGGGATCAAAGTGTAGTATCTGTTCCGATGGGTGCTGCACCCCGTAGACTGGTATTGTCTTGCCCTTCGGGGCTTGATTTACGCCGGTCTATGGGTTGTCCTGTGCAGTTCTAGGAGGTCCATCCACAGGCTCTGCTTCCCTTCTTTGGGGAGGAGTAAGTTTATTGCTTACTGCTTGAGGCGCGCCTAACAGGGAATGCCGACGGGACTGCCCAGGCAATTTTTAATGGCCAGAGTGCTCACCTTCTCTGGCGCTGGCTTTTCAAATCCCACTTTCCCGACCTTGTGTCACATCTTCCCTTGTGGGAGGAAGATAAATAACTCGGAATAGCGGCACGGGCCACTTCTTCTTCTGATACGCCCAATATTTTTCTGTCAATATTTAGACTATGTTCTTTTTTGTTAAACATTAACATGTTTATAATAGCAATACAAATAAAAATTTAAAACTATAAATGATAACCAACAATGTGTGCAATGGAATCTTTTTTTGCCACTAAATAAAATAACAATATAAAATAAACAACGATTAAAATACAGTCCAACATTAGTACTTTAGTATCTATTAAATTATTATATTATAGTTTTACCTATTTTATTTTGAAGCATAATGCTTGAATAAAATATATTTCCATGATATTGACTTATTAACGTTTAATGCATCCTAAGAGTTAATATTCTTCTCCCATTCCGTTCATATAACAATGTTTTCACTAATATCATTCCAGCAGCTGAAATAAGTTATAACTCGAAACTAGTTTTATCTATTATAATTATAATTGTGAGTTCATCAATGTCTGTTTCCATCAGGCTTTCTCCTATACGTTAATAACAAAACATACATGCTAAAATACAACTCGGTTCTGGGATTGAGTTATGTCTGAAAAATATATTTGCATTGTTTTAATTATCCGTGATTTATAATTAATTGACAAAATCACCTATCTTAGCTATCTACGTATTTTTCTCTCCCTCTCATTAAAGGTTGATTCAACCATTCTCTAATATTTCTTAATGTCTCTGTGAGTATTTAGAGAAAGAGTGACTCTCTCATTCCAGATAATTTACATAGTGTGTTTTACATACCATAGACACTTGTGTAAATTAAATGGCAAAATAATAGGTCTCTTTACTTCTACATGGTCCATAAGAATAAGAGTGTTATTATTTTTAATTATGAAAGACAAATTTCTTACACGATCTGTCAGAAGTCATGAATTTGCGAACGAAATCAAAGTGGAACAAATCGTTGTAATGGTTGTGACTCAACGGGTCACGGGTGCGTCTAGTACTGTTCTAAATGTAAGCTGATTGATACTTTAATTAATTAGTTTACTTTGAAATATATATGTAGGACAGAAAACGAGTTGAGAAAAAGAAATACTTTGTAAATAAGTGAATTACTTTAATTGCAAAATAAGTCAACATATTTTTATATAAAATTCTAAAAAATCAGAAACGCCTTACATTCATTTAAATATTAAATTATATATTAGAAGTGTGTCCTCCCTTTTGAACGCGTTGGGTAATATGGGAAATAAATTTTGTTTTGAAGACCAAACAACGCATATATTAAAAAATATATATTTATTTAAATTCAACTAAGTCATCTTTAGGTAATAGTAACATTTTTTCTTTTTCTTTTTTTTCGTGACATAATATCACTAAAAAATCCGTATTGCAACGGTGATTTTTTATAAAATAAAAATAATTAATGACGTTGTTCCTTCGTATTTTAGTTATGTCTCCATCTTGGATTAGGAAATAAATAATTAACTGAATACAGTATAACTAATTTAGTTTTTATTATTTAGACTATTCGGACGCCGGTTCTCATCTTGGATGTTATTCTCACAATGTTTCGGTCAATGTAACCATCGACCTTTTTAAGGTGCATCTTGGAAGAACCTGTGGCGTAACAGATAAAAGTGCTAAGTAATAATCAGTTCTAAGTGACAGTCTTCTGGAGGTTGAAGGTTCAATCCTCAGTGTGGGCGATACTAAGCATACAATTACGAATTATTTAAGACTTCTACCCGGTCATAGTTGACAGTATGAGAGCAAGCTACTCCCGTTGATTAAATAAGAGGTTCTGTTCGAAATTCCGTACATATTCCCGAGTTTGACGTAAAGATTCCCGAGTTCAACAATTTGCACCTGAAGAAAGTCAGAGGTTACATCGGCTGAAACGTTGTGAGAATAATATCCATAAAGAGAACAGTAGTCAAATATCTAAATAATACAAATTATCAATTCTCGTCTAAAAAATTCCGAGAGTAATTTAGTTGCATTCATAGAGTTGAGCTGTAAAACTTATGTTTAGACCTGAGAACCACATTTTTAGGTTGGAAACTAATTGGCATGTAGCCATTTAAAATCCCCAGTGGGCATCACGGACGCCATCTTGAAAATATCTTTCCAGAAGTTATTTTCCCTAATATTTTTAATGTGTTATTCATCATGTTTAAGAGTACAAGGATCCACTGAAAAATCTTTTGTATCAATGTGTTCATAGTTTGGTGTTTTTATATATTTTAGTTATATTAAAGTTTAGTATTACCATCCGAACATTGGAGAATCACTATATTCTGAGTTCTTCTATCATAGGAAAACAAAATATGAAGGCTATAGAATCAAATTAACACTTACCGGCTCCAATGTCCTATATCTTATAGGCAAATATAGCTTGAATGAAGCAGAATTTATATATAGAATTATTCACTGTCAGACTGGCAGCCAATTAGAATTCATAATAGACTTGTCCAACTTGGCATAGCGGAGCAGTCTCGCTTCCATATAAACCGGCTTTTTGGTTACTTGAGATTTTACTTATCTTGCTGCTCAACTGGTCGTACAGTTGAGCCCTAAGTATCAATTCTATAAAGACCAGCTCAGCACTGCAGAGGGGAGCGTTTAAATGGTCATGTTGCTAACTATATGAACGATTCTAAATTCTAGCTTAATACTAAATCACATGGTTAAACGGTTTTATAATGTATTCATTTTGAAGTCAAATATTTAACGGTTCTTTAGTAATGTAATTGAGGACACAACACGCATATAACTGAGACCAAAAACAATAACGAACATCGAGAAATATGGGATACCACGAATGCGAAAGGGGTTGATCTGTTGTTTGACTTGATATACATTTCTAAAAAAACTTTGCTCTTACAATGTGTATGCTTTGTGATCTTGTGCCCTTATTAGAGAAAAGCAGACATTGATTTGTTACCATTCCTCTTGGTAGTAGTAGTAGTAGTAGTAGTACTAGTAGTAGTAGTAAGAGGAATAGCAGCAGTATTAGAAGTAATTTCACTAATAAAACAACTACTACTACTACTACTAATAATAATTTCATCACCTTTTGAATTTTACTAGATTAAAGTAGCATAATTTACACGTAGAGTATACCCTAGTGGTTCACAGGGAAGTTGACCTATGTTGATACATAATATATAAATAAAATAAAAGGGGTTGACTGTAGTCGAGGATGACCCGAAAGATCACTTTCATTGGCTACCACACCGAAATCTATGGGAGGGCGTCAGTCATTTCTCTGGATCGCTCTACTTACCCTTGACATTCATCTTATAATGATGTGCGAGTATTTAGACAGGAGACATCAATTACCATTTTTTACATGTTTCATATGATTCGACCGAAGATTGTAAACCGGTGCAGCGACCCATTAGCGAACACTCTAACCGTTACGCCATATCGACCGGTTGATACGTGATGTTTGTATAAATATTCTATGATTCAGTTCTAAGAGTAATGTAATTCCGAGCTTGATGCGATCTCCCTACACCATTCAACATGATCATAATTAATAGTATATCAAACAATAACAGTAAGGGCGGATAACTAATTCTAACATCATTATTGGAAGCTGTTCTATTTATATTTAATAGGATGGGTCTGGCCGGCACGCTCTGACTGACGTTCCCTCTTTTCTCTGTTGTTTATCTGATGGCCACCGAAACAGACCCAACTGGGGCACTCGAAGCTTGAGCAGAAGTTTTTCTCTTCAGCAAAAAAACGGAAGTACTCTTGATGCCTGTTACGGAAGCTGATGCGAACACCGTCAAAGAGGAGGTTTTTCCTTCAATCTGGATGCCAACAGTTCGGCAGAGTCCTTTGACAAGCTGAGGTCGCGAACTATATCATTCAACTCCTTTTGGGAAAATAGATGTGTAGCATCATCTTCAAGAACCACTTCTTATTCTTCATATCCTTCAACACTGGAGGCATCTTCGTCACTAATGTCAGGAAGTTCTACGAAGATGGGCACTGGAATTTCATCACAATGACATGATGATTGAAGATCAGGATACTTGAGGGTTCTCTGGTTCTTTCTGTTGATTCCATTCACATCAACAGCGCGGAAGTAGCAGTATGTGACATGGTGTGTCGGCTCCCTCCAAATCATGGGAATTCCAAAGTTTAGACTCCTCTTGCCATTTGTCCACCCACGCAGAGTCTCGGTGCATGCTTTGCACACCATGTGTCGCGCCCAAGCTTTATCCTGCTCACCAAGTTTAATACCAAAATAAGCATGGTAAGCACGCCTTTTGAAACTTGTGACTAGCTTCTTATTAGGAGCAATAGTATATTCTTCACATATGTAGCAGAACACGTCAGGCTTATTTCTACCCGATCTTCTTGCCGAAGCCATCTCATTCACCTGCAAAACAAAAATAGGTACAAATTAGTCATAAATAACCCTAACCCTAACCCTAATCTGCTCCACCCATGCGTACTTGTAAAAAAAAACGTAAAAAAACTACATGTGGCCATAGCTCAAAAACTTGACCTGATTGAACAAAACTAATGTGATTTTTGTATTGAACGCATCAGATTCGTCCTAAATCAACTGAAAACAAAACGCAGACAACAAATTAGTTTTTGACAAGTATTATTAAACACAATGCAACTTAGATTACAATAAGCTTATCTGAAAGGAGAATTATATAAGAACATCAAAGATATCATAAGCGACATGAAAAATATTACGTAAGACGAAAAATGTCTAAATTTATTGAAATGTCAAAATTAAACAAAATAAAATAATGTTTAAAAATCTATTAAAGACTTACAACCATCATTTCATGACAACAATGAAGCTTAATAGATGTTGAAATGAATGAAATTATCGAAAATAATGTGAAATATGCTATGGAATAAACGTGAAATATGCTATGGAATAACCGTGAAATGTGCTATAAAATAAACGTGAAATATGCCATAGAATAAACGTGAAATATGCTGTAGAATAAACGTGAAATGTGCTATAAAATAAACGTGAAATATGCTATGGAATAAACGTGAAATATGCTATAGAATAAATGTGAAATATGCTATAGAATAAACGTGAAATATGCTATAGAATAAACGTGAAATATGCTATGGAATAAACGTGAAATGTGCTATAAAATAAACGTGAAATATGCTATGGAATAAACGTGAAAGATGCTATGGAATAAACGAAATAAGTAAATAGTACTCTTGTCGTCTTATTCCTCGGACCGCTTGCATTTGGAATTCCCTATCATGCTACCCAGTTCTCTTACGGTAGAAACATGCAGACATTTACATGTAATGTGAACAAACATCTTGCTGTTTAACTCCTTACACAGGTTTCCCACATATATATCTGGCTCGTACCACAGTAGCTCATTAACCTTCAGTGGCAATATCCATTTTTGCTGTGAATAAGAGTAAAAAAAAACTAGTATTATTTAAAAGATATCATAAGTTGGTCAATAGCAAAACATTGATATTCGTGAAAATATCAAGTAAAATCAATAAAATATCAAATGAAAATATGAGATGGAAGAAGAGAGATGAATAATATCGTAAATTAGAAAATTTACGTCATAATCACGTTGACACACCAGTTCCCGTTAGATCACCGAAGTTAAGCGACGTCGAGCCTGGCCAGTACTAGATGGGTGACCATTTGGGAATATCAGGCGCTTTATGTGGACACCTAGCTATGGGCAAATAGCGTCGCCAACCCGCAGTTCCTAGCGTGGCGACTATGGAAAAAAACCCTGAAATACTGTCATCGATACGGTGGATGGAAATCAGGGAGGAGTGACTCCTCCAGGAGTGACTAAACCCCCTAATGATGATGATTAGAAATTAAATGATTCAGAAAAGAATTACAAAACAAAAAAGATGTAATATTGAAAAAGAAAAGCAAACGGTTTAAAACTGTTTGCAAAAAATACACGCGTACTCCGAAAGTAAAAATATGCAGCCAAGCAAATATAATTATTCGCTACCTGTAAACGTAAATTCACTAGACCAACTCGGCAATCAACCAAATCCCATTCATTCACTGTGGAGGTCCACAAATGCCGGAGAGCCTTCTACTCAAATAGCTTCTTTCCTTGTGCTGCTGGCCTCTGGAACTCCCTCCCTGCCCCCTGTTTCCCCGACAGTACTGACATGCAGAAATTTAAATTAATGTAAACAGACATCTCGCTGCGCAGATCCCAGTTTAGGTTGACCCCCCAACCTTCTCCCCCTTTTCTTTCTTCTCAGTAGCCCCTTACGTCTACAGTGGCGGCCTGCCTTGTTTGGGGTGAACTACGTTAAAAAAAAATAAAAAAATGTTTGCGAACATTGGCGAAACATAATTTTTTCCCGTCATTTTAGACTGAGGGTGTACACAAGTATATGAATAATACTAAACATATACTGCGACACTGCATTACACAATTATAACTATTTTACTTTAAAAGAAAACAAACATATTTCATCACCCTGTCGCTAGGGTGGACGTATATCTCGAACTTTGAAGAAGGAATAAATAACTCTTTTTTTTGGTTAACCTCGTTCACTTGTTCTTTATTAACTCAGAAGAAGTAAACGATCCGGGTAAGTTCAATGTTTGCTATGATAGGAACTAGAGACTCTCGCTTAGTGACTTCAGCGAATATTTACTTAAAGAAGATGCTAAGCCTGTGGCTATCGGTTAAATTGTTTTCATGAGGAAACAAACCCCTTTCTCGGTGACCTCTTAGTACTGAGTAACCTTTCTTCCAATTTCTTCTTTATTTTTTATTTTAGACCCGTAACTTTTTCAATGAACCGTGGGTGGAAAAAAGAAAGATAAAGGAAACTGTATAGATGTCTGTTTCGTATTCCATTGCTTCCACAGCAGTACGATTTGTTGTTTTCTTTACAAATGAAACGATAAAAGTGGCTGTTGAAAACAAGAAAATTACGGCTAACAAGAGAGAAATAAAGGATCCTTCATTTTTTAAATGAATATAGATTAGCTAAATAATAGATTTAGTAAACAATATTTAGCGTGAAAGAATGGTTACTGGAAGCAGAAATGAAAGATCCCAAAAGTTTTACAGTTCTATAATAAATAATCATGATGAATTACATGGAAATCGTGTATAATTCAGATGTAGAAGAACACACACACGCACCCCCCCTCACAACGGCCAAATATACGATACTCATAATATTAGCTCACGGGATTTATATAGAAATATTTTATAATTTTTGAATTTTTATATTTTTATATCTCTTTAAATCTTCTCCGGTTTAAATCTCAACTGTTACTTTTCACACTTCCCTTTTTTAAAAACCTTATTAAACCTTCCTTACACTAAATTCAAACAAACATACATAACACTCTAAGCAAATAACGCGTCCAAACGAGAGTGACACGTGACTTCACATTTCCGAAACAGATGATAACAGAAGCTGAAGAGAGCCGGATGGATAAGTCCTTCTGTGCTTGAAACCGACGGTACGAATGTTGTACTAAGTTTCTGTACCAAAATAATTATATATATATATATAGACTTGTGTCTATCCGTCACACCTCTGCATTGTATTGCCTTCTAAGTATCACATTTCTATATACCAATAAACAATGCTTCAAGCAAACCACATAAACCTCTTAATAATAACAATAATAATAATAATAATAATAATAATAATAATAATTATTATTATTATTATGATTATTATTATTATTATTATTATTATTATTATTATTATTATTATTATTATTATTATTATTATGTGTCGACATTACTAACTGTGCTACTTGGAATACGTATCCCATATTTCATAATGATGAGTTCATTAGTTTAGAAGTTTACCCCGTATACGTATTAAGGGGATGCTAGATTGGGGGCAGACTCTGCTAAATTTGAAAGGTTACAAACATTAATTTGGCCTCACCGTGTTGCCTAGAATATATTCCATAATTCATAATGATCCGTTCATTAGTTTAGGAGTTAATCCTGTACTAAAAATATATAAACATATATACATACCTAACTTTATATATATATATATATATATATATATATATATATATATATATATATATATATATATATATGTATAGTCATCTACAGACCGACAAATTTACAGCCTTTCATAGTTGTTAGATAGACAAGTACTTCAAGCTGAGATTGTAATCCGATCATTTTCAACAGTCTATTCACTGTACCATCAGCATAATCCACGAAGAAGCGAAATCTTATCCTTTATATAAACAGTGTCAACTGCTGAAGAATGCTCTCTTTGCATCAGCACTATGTATATATATGAATATATATATATATATATATATATATATATATATATATATATATGTATATATATGTATATGTATATATATATGTATATATATATGTATATATATATGTATATATATGTATATATATATATGTATATATATGTATATATTTATATGTATATATATACATATGTATATGTATACATATCTATACATATATATATATATATATATATATATATATATATAAAAGATACATTAAAGAAGAGAGATAAAGATGTACGAATGACATGATTTGTCATTCGTACATTTTTATCTTTCTTCTTTTATTCATCTTTTATAATTACTCTATCTCGTATATTAGCTAAAACCATTTCACTATAGGGTCTATCATCTAAAAGTATACTTTTAGTTTCATGAGAGAGAGAGAGAGAGAGAGAGAGAGAGAGAGAGAGAGAGAGAGAGGGGGGGAGGGGTCATCGATGGCATAACTTCGAGATTATGTTCTCATCTTCGTAAACATTTTCTTTCCGAGTTATAGGCGTTTGAAACAAATACAAATTAGCATTTTTCTATTTCAAATATCTAACAGGTAGAATGAGTGTACTAGTGCAGTGCTATTTCTAGATATCGGATAAATAACTAGAATCACAGATAAAATAAGCCTGAGCCTGGTATACAAAAAAAAGCATACATCAAAAATGCCTCGGTTAATCGATTACGAACATAGGCATGAGAAGGTCTAGCAGATTTACAGCTTTGACCGGAATATGTCTGCAAATGTGTAGTTAAAGAATGTTTCTATAAATAAAATGTCTCATACATAATAAGCCGCTGCATTTATTATTAAACACTTTGATATAAACGCAGTAATAGTTTCACCGGATTTTACCCAATGGATGTAAGTTTATTTGGATCATATATATTCGTAATAAATATTTTTCGATACCCAGGTACATATATGTTTCATTTTACCTAATAATCATCAGTGTGACTAGGTATAACTATATAATCGGTTGCTGGATTCGAACCTCGGACTGAAATCATCTTTAACTTCTATCCGACATCTTTGCACCCACGGCCACCGAGACAAATATACGACGAAGAAATGGGAATATACCTATATTCATTAAATGAAAACAGTATTATTTATATATGATATGTTTCGTTGTGCTTGTAACCCAGTACTACCTGTAACATGGTCAGGTCCTTGGAAACTTCACCGGTTTCTTCACCAAGTTTATTCTACTGTTGTCTTAGGCTTGATTGATGAGGATGGTATGGTCGCCAACAGGATGAAAAAAAACAAGACCATAAAAGGGGCGGATAAACCTCCCAACAGACAGACAACTCTTATATCATACCAGATAGGCTGTTGCTTCTAATTCCTTGCTCTTCTTTTGGGGTGAGAGGGGCAGTAGCTTAGAGAGTGTGTTTGCAGCCATCATATATATCGCCAGCTACCATAAACGAAAATACAAAGCTCTTCGTAAAAATGAATGCAGCACTCTTCAGATATTGTTTATATAAACATTGAGATTTCACTTACTAGGTTATTGTGCTGATGGTCTAACGGTTAGAATCTTCGACTATCGAAACTAGGTCTAGTTTCGATCCTGGTTTGAATCTCTTGCCTGTCTAACTATATTAAAGAGCTGTGATACAGCCACAGACAGATTGTTTCGCTGTATGACAGTTCTAGACATGTGAGTGCTTCAAGCTGAGATTGAAACCCGGTTGTTTTTCTCGACCGCCCGAGCTTCTATCCACTACACAATCGTCACAAGCAGGGAAAAGTAAATCTTACTGTTTATATAAACAATATCAACAGTTACAAAGTGCTCTATGCGTTTGTTTATTTGTTTGTTTATTAAGAGATTTGCAGTTTCTCCCTCTCCTCCTTTCTCTTTTTTATGTTTCATTTTACTTCTTTATGTCTGCATTTTTGAGTTGGAGAAGTATCAGACTGGAAACGTCTAGCGTGCGGTTTCGATTCTTCAACCCGATTTTTAAAATAAAATTATATAAAATCAAGAATATATTTTTACTTATTTTAATACAATAAACTGTCAGTGAAGAATTTTGGTATATATAATAAGTAAAGCATATACTTGTCTGCGTGCATGCCATTCCCTAAAAATGAAGACACACTAGGGAGAGTACCTTAAATATAAGTGTATTCACATGAACAATTTGAATGTAAAAATGGAAATTCGTATGACTCAACATGGTAAAATATATACACACACACACACACACACACACACACACACATACACCCCCCCCCCCACACACACACATATATATATATATATATATATATATATATATATATATATATATATATATATATATATATATATATATATATATATATATATATATATTTCTAACATGTCTATTTGTAAGTGTTAGGTTTCGAGTATAAACATGCATCCGAATCGCGCAATGTGTAAGATATCTAGCTGACAACATCACGGTTGCTGTTGAAGTAAACTCTTTAATATGATGTTGCTTATGCTGTTATCCCACTCTCTAATCCGAGCAAGGCCGGGTAACCTTGCTAGTTTATATATATATATATATATATATATATATATATATATATATATATATATATATATATATATAAACTATGATAAAGAATGGAAACTGTTCTGACATAATGGAAATTGAAAAAGGAAAATAAATAATATTTTTTAGTTTTCCTGTTTCAATTTACACACACACACACACACACACACACATATATATATATATATATATATATATATATGTATATTTATTTATTTTAGTTTGAAACACAAGTCGTGTATCGGGGTTCGAGTCCAGCGTTTAGTATGAGTAACATTCTTTACACTGACGATTCTTGAAAGGATGAAACGTATACGTATGTAGATAAAAACAAATATTCATATATATATATATATATATATATATATATATATATATATATATATATATAATGTGTGTGTTTATCGTTCAAGTTTTAAAGTATTGCATGGAAAGTTAATAAAATTGAATTGGCTTATATTTCAATTTTATTAATATATATATATATATATATATATATATATATATATATATATATATATATATATATATATATAAGAGAGAGCTATGCACACACCTAGCTTTATATAAACAATTTAGATTACGTTTATCGGTTCGTTTGTAAAGGGTAAAGTTGGATGCAACTGCAATCTTTACGAATGCACCGATACTAAATCACTTTTAATGCAACATGTTTTAAAGGTATTACTGGTAGTATGGTAACAATTTGATTTGCCTTCATCTGTTAAGTTTAATATATATCTGAAAATATAAAAAAACCTTGATGTCATGGATTCTCTGTTCCTAAAAAAGAAATGAAAACACTAATAAAAATACATAACGGCTGATCATCTGAACACATATGATATAAGAGCATGAAAAGCCTCATTGTTTTAGTTAGCTAGACGCAAATGTATTTGCTGATATGAGACTTCATAGTAATAGTAATAATAATAATAATAATAATAATAATAATAATACCCCCCCCCCTCTACGGAACGGTATATGTATATAAATAAAGCGTTGTACTTGTACTGTCGATGAGGAAGTCTCGAGCTTTTTCTATTGAGTATAGGCTAGACACAGGATGGGTAATTCCAACCCTGTACCCCATCACCCTTCACCCCCCGACGCGAAGACTTATCGGATCTCGGGTAAATGACGTAGATATACAGGAGGGGGGGGCACGTTGTTAATACGAGTCACTCTATTTTGTTGCCCTTATGTTAAAATATTTCTAGCTTTCTTTCTGTTCATGTAAACGAGGTGGATAGAGCTAGCTGTAGGTATTAATCGCGCTGTGGGAGTGGATAGACGGGGGGGGGGGAGTTGCGGAGCGAAAACCGGAAAGTGTTGAGGGGAGGGGGAGGTTAGAGACAAAGCATCTAAGACGATGGAGTTAAGAGCGGAGAGGAGAAAAGAGTACGTGTACCGAAATGCGCTCGGGTCAATGGGTGATGTCAGAGTTACATGGAAGAGGATCAAGGGGCAAAGTGCGTGGGCGTGGGTCGGGTGACGCGGGCGAACTAGCGGATGTGAGGACGTGGGGGGTGGAGGTAGGTGTGGATGGGGAGGTGGGGTTACGGGAAGGGACCTAGAACCCGGGGGAAAAGTAAAGGGGGGCATGCTGTAGTTTTGGGAGGGGGGCACAAAAGATCAAACAAATAACGAGAGAAAAGAAAAAAAAGAAAACAATTTTAGATGAGGAACAATTTCGTCACACGCATACACTCACATACACACACTCACCCATACATACACTCACACACACATGTAGTATAACTTTTAATTTATAACAACATTTTGGCTACATATGTGCAGACACGTTTCAGCTACAGCCTTATTTTGGCTTCGCTTCGTCAGGTTGTGTGGGTATTTACACCCTTTCCCACCGCGTAAGATGTGAAACAAAGTCCGAAGGTGGGGAATGAAAAGCCAATGCACCAGAGGCGTGTGAACTCTGGCCCCGAAAAACGCATGAGCAGCTCCGTCGACATTCCACTGGTAAAGGGGTGTTACGGGCGATTAGCAATAAACTAACCCCTTCTTAAAGAGAGAAGTTAAAGAAAACCCTATATCACTCCGAGAGAAGCCAGGTCACCAACTCAAAAATGGTCGAGACTCTGTCAAACTAATTGTCGAAAACAAATTCCCAACTGGTATTAACAACACAAACACCGATAAGGTCAGTGTCTTGGTAGGATGAAACAAAATAAAATCAACATTTTTTTTCCTAAGAAAGGCTATGTCAAAATAAGGCTATAACCAAAGCATGTTTGCACATATGTAGCTAAAATGTTTGCATGAATAAAAAATTATACTGAATATATAGCGCTACTTGTTATTAAGCACTATCATATAAAAACAATAAGGTTTACAGGATTAAGTCATTTGAACAAAAAACTTACCAAAATTATTAGTATTATTATCAGAACCTTAAACCGTAGTTGGTCGGAAGAAGCCGCTTAATTCGGTTGAAATAAAGTATCGTAGTACGAAACCATCAGGGGCTTTTTGACGTCATCACTAATTTATGTGTGTGTGTGTGGGGGGGGGTAGTTAATTAGAATCTTTCTCTCATTACTTTTTTGTTCTTATTTTTTACCTTTTTCTCATTTTACACATCTTTCTTTTTGTTTGGCACCTCTTTTGGTTGAATTTCAACGTGGTCAGCACTCGACAAGTATATGTGAAATTGGGAGAAATGCTAACCTCGCCAATCTCATAATTACACACCTATATACGCACAGACATAATATGACAAGACGCATAAAGAAAGAGAGATAAAAAAATAAATAGAAAACTTTGAAATCTAGTAGTAGCCATTCTTAGTCTGTAAATGAAAATAATTTAAGAGTATAATACAGTTAATGATGTCATTTAGCAAAGATATATAAATAATAGAGAAAATGTTATAAAGTAATAATAATAAAAATAATAATATATTATTTTTAACTAGCTTTATTAGTGATGCCGTTCTGCTATTTTTAGTTCCGAGGTTTTGAGGCTACACAAATATCTAAAGGGACTTAAAACTGTCTTATATATTTTGACCTGTGATGGAAAGTAATTTGAATAAAATACACAATCTTATTTAGCGGGTTAATGTCTGGTATAGTACTGCTATGCTATTTTTAAAAAATTTATTTCTATATCAGTATCTCGAAATTAATTAGCTCCGCTGATTTGTATGTTACTATATTTTTATAATTGTTACTTTGTTTCTACCGAACACATTTTCGCATTTGATTGAAAGTGTAATGTGTATTAGACTCATGTAAAACCGACCCACAAATTACATGTACACCCACTTGCTCCACATATCTCTCTCTTTTTCAGTGACTAAGTTCTTAGACATAGCTGTTTGGTGTTTGAGGATACAATTTGAGAATGAGTGTTTGTAGTCGTAGTATCTTTGTTAGCAGTTTACAGAGGACATACTGACATAGCGCTTCTTTCTACTACTGCTCTCTCTCTCGACTATATGCTCGCCCCATAAACACCATTGCTTCAGTTGCATTTCCTACCACGGGGCAGTCACTACTTAGTCTGCAATTGCACCTGTCAAACAATGGTTGATCTGAACAAAAACATATACCAAGTAGCATTACAAGAAACGAATAATTAAATATATATGAAATAAGTTAACACAAAACGAATTCTAGTAACAGAAAATCATTTGGTTAAATCCACCTTTTCTGTCAGCTATCCAACGTCACCATAAAACAGTTATTTTAAAAACTACTAGCATTTTAACACATAAAATAGCTTACCCAAAATATTTCATAGGAAAACTCTAAAAATCAGTTGTTCGTGCACTAAAAATATGGACAAATAAGAGAAGAAAATCTCCGATGAAAATATTTAACACTTCCATTACAGAGAGAGAGATACAGACTTTTCGTTTCTTATCACAGCATAAACTACATTTGCAGATCGTGTATAAAACAAATTATGGCTACTACTCAATCATTTCCAGTGAAAATAATTAAAATAAAAATCAAAACCAAAATGAAGTTGTTTTAATTTTTCTCAATTCTCCTTAAAAAATAAACGTACAACGGAGACACATATGCAAGGGAGATAATTCTGTTCTTCTTATAATGCCCATTTTTTTTTACTTACATGGAAGTGGTAATGTAAGTTCAGATTACGTTGAAGAAACAAAAACAAAACCTTCTTCAACAAATCTGTGTGCTTTTTTGTTTAAATGATTCTTTGCTTTTTGGCATCATACAAAAATTATTTGAGTATTATGAATCTCTATTCATGGAAGTTCCATCTAATTTTAGGAAGAAAGAAGAATTGTTTACTGTAGTTGAAGCTATACGAGTTTATCTCTTATGAATTGAATATATCCTAGAAACGGGGGAAGCTTGGCCTTTTGGCTAATATCAAAGTGTAGTATATGTTCCGATGGATACTGCACCCCATACTGGTGTTGTCTTGGCCTTCGGGTCTTGATTTACGCCGGCCAATGGGTCTGTCCTGTGCAGTTCTGGGAGGTCCACCTTCCCAGGCTTTGCCTCCCCTCTTTGGGGAGGAGTAAGTTTATTGCTTACTGTTTGAGGCGCCTCTACCGGGGAATGCCGACGGGGCTGCCCAGGCAATTTTTAAACCCCACTTTCCCGACCCGACCTTGGGTCACGTCTTATTTGTGGGAGTAAGATAAACACTGGCCTTGTGCCTAACTCCTAGAGAGGAGTAAATCAATACTCAACCAACTTGGCATGAATGCCGCACCAGGACAGTATATATATATTTATTTAATGCCGAATCTGCTCATTTTGGTGAAGGTTTTTATGCTTCAAGTTCTTTATATGCTCAAATATTTAATAATGGTTTTTGGCTTGGTTGTTTTTATTTCACGGCATATCGACCTTTTCAAGTCATTTAATGCTAAAGCCGGTCATTCCAAATTCTTTATATGTTTAAGTATTTATTCATGATGTTTGGTTGAGTGAAAGGGGGGAGAGGAGAGAGGGAAGAAGAGGGGAGAGAGAGGGAAATTATTGTTTTTTGTTTTGGATTTTGCAGAACATGATTGAGTTTTGCAAAAGAAAGAAAAAGAAAACATCAATGTTTGGTGCGTTTCGAGTCAGGAAGTTAGTAGGTTCTATTTGAGGTATAGATGTGGTCCTTACAGTTACTACCACTCCGAGCCAGAGTGGGCCTGGGAGTAAGGGCAACTAAGGGGCAACTCCACATTCCCCACAGCTCCCAAATGAAGGCCTAACGACTAGATGTTTTTAATGTCATACCCAGGACTATATATATACAGGGTGATTTATAAGTCACTTCACTTAGCTATTTAAAATAATTACCATATGAAGCACAAACATACTATGAACTTTTGATAATTGTTATCTAATTACTGCTATTTGTTATTTTAAATTTGTTCGTTTATATATTTGTTTCTATATATATTTATTTTATAATCAATCAAATATGCTATAAAAAGTCGTAAATTTCTTGCAAAAAAGAATGGAGCTATACATGCAGAACGAAGGTAGAAATTTTGAAAATTTGCTGTAATCTTAAATTCCTATGAATGAATTTGTTGAATAAACTTTCTGTTTTGTATTACCATATTTTTTAACTTTAGAATATAAGAAATAAATAGCCAAGTGACTTATGAATCACCCTGTATATATATATATATATATATATATATATATATATATATATATATATATATATATATATATATATATATATATAAACACTTCGTATTATAATTCAATTTTATCTTTCAACTTTTTGCTTCCGTTTATTATATATATATACACATATCTTTATTTATATAAATGTAGGTATCTATGTATGTTTAAATATTGATATGTACACTGTTCACTCCTAAAGTAATTAATTTATCAGCATAAATTTTGGAACACAGCTGCTAGGCATACGGGGTCGTAATTTGGGTTATCTTTAGTTTAATTTCATGCACAGGGGGTAAAAGGAGGTGATTTTTTTTTGTGAAATTTTAACAAATTTAACTTTTTTTAACAATAAATAAATATTTTTTTTCAAGGATTCACATTATAAATGTGTTTGCAACCCCGAGATTTCAAACGTGAAAGCACTCCTCACCCCACTTCCGACAATGGGACATAAACTAGATTCAATGTTGGGAAGACTATAGAAGCTTTCTTGAGAAAATCCTTTTTGGTTTCCCAGCGAGTGTAAATTCCCCCAAATTTACAAAAAATCTCGTTTTCTTTGCAAGTATCTAACAGCCAATTTATTCACTTTTGTTTATAATCCGGCAAAAAAGAGTAAAGGCAATTTACACGAATCACTGAATGATGACGCCATGGAAACACTACAGAAATATTCGAGATTATACTCATTAGTTGTTTTCCGCATCTCCACCCAAAATGGTGATTGATGCTTGTTTGCTAGATTCAAATGTCGCTAACTCTGGGGAAAACATGTGTTTGCCTCCAGTGTGCTGATATATGCCTCTTAAAATTGTCAAAATGTAAGTTTTCGCAATTATATGAAATGTCCTCCATTATTTATTTAAAAAAAACACCTATAACACGTTGAGTATCAATAACTATGCAAACTGTTGGTGCGAGATAAAAACTGACAGACTATACATGTGTTACTAAGAAATAAAAATGCAGTTTATTTAAAACATTTAATCCGGAGTGTATTTATTACTCTTGAACTGTCGGATTAGCATAAAACAAATTAGCGACGAGTGAATAATTTTGTATTGACCTATGCTGTATAAAAATAATATTGTATTGACATATGCTGTATCAAACGAATTTTGTATTGATTATTCTGTATTAAACAAATGTTGTATTGACCAATGCTATATTAAACGAATTTTTTTATTGACTTATGCTGTATTAAATGGATTTTGTATTGACCAATACTGTATTAAACGAATTTTGTATTGACTTATGCTGTATTAAATGTATTTTGTATTGACCAATGCTATCTTAAACGAATTTTTTATTGACTTATGCTGTATTTAATGGATTTTGTATTGACCAATACTGTATTAAACGAATTTTGTATTGACTTATGCTATATTAAACGAATTTTTTATTGACTTATGCTGTATTAAATGGATTTTGTATTGACCAATGCTGTATTAAACGAATTTTGTATTGACTTATGCTGTATTAAACGAATTTTGTATTGACCAATGCTATATTAAACGAATTTTTTATTGACTTATGCTGTATTAAATGGATTTTCTATTGACCAATACTTTATTAAACGAATTTTTTATTGACTTATGCTGTATTAAATGTATTTTGTATTGAACAATGCTATCTTAAACGAATTTTTTATTGACTTATGCTGTATTAAATGGATTTTGTATTGACCAATGCTATCTTAAACGAATTTTTTATTGACCAATGCTGTATAAAACGAATTTTGTATTGACTTATGCTGTATAACAAGAATTTTGTATTGACTTATACTGTATTAAAATAATTATTTTATTGACCTATGATGTATTAAAATAATTTGTTATTGACCTATGATGTATTAAACGAATTTTTTTATTAATCAATGCTGTATAAAAATATATTGTATTGACCGATGCTGTATTAAAATAATTTTTTTATTGACCTATGCTGTATTAAAAGAATTTTGTATTGGTATATACTGTATTAAAGAACTTTCTATTAACCTATGCTGTATTAAATAACCTTGTATTAGACTATGCTGTATTGAAATGATCTTTTATTAGCCTATGCTGTATTAAAAGAATTTTGTATTGACCTATACTGTATATAAATAATGTTGTATTGACCTATGCTGTATTATAATGATTTTGTATTGTCATATACTGTATTAATTAACTTTGTATTGACCTATTCTGTATTAAATAACTTTGTATTGACCTATTCTGTATTGAAAACTTTTTTATTAGCCTATGATGTATTAAAATAATTTCGCATTGACCTATGCTGTATTAAATGAATTTTGTATTGATTTATGCTGTATTATAAAAATTTTGTATTGACCTATGCTGTATAAAAATAATTTCGTATGGACCTATGCTGTATTAAACAGATTTTGCATTGACCTATGCTGTATTAAAAGAATTTTGTATTGACCTATGCTGTATTAAAATAATTTCGTATGGACTTATGCTGTATTAAACGAATTTTGTATTGACCTATGCTGTATTAAAAGAATTTTGTCTTGACCTATGCTGTATTAAAATAATTTTGTATTAACCTATGCTGTATTGAAAAAGATTTTGTATTAACCTATGCTGTATTAAACACATTTTGTATTGACCTATGCTGTATTGAACATTTTTTTATTAGCCTATGCTGTATTAAACGAATTTTGTATTGACCTATGCTGTATTAAAATAATTTTGTATTGACCTATGCTACATTAAAGGAATTCTTATTGACCTATGCTGTGTTGAAATATTTTTTTTAACCTATGCTGCATTAAAATAATTACGAACAAAGGCGTAAAAGACACCAAGTAAAAAAAAACGTTTATTAATTTAAAAATGATTCATGTTGGAATCTTTAAACCAACAATTACACCAGCGTAGTCAAGACACATGAATACTCGAAAAGACTTCGAACGATGAGAGGAACCTTTTGCAAAACACTTAGAAATATTCTCAAGAGAAAGTTGTCAAGGGTAAATCTAACTTATTTTCTCGCATGATTCCATATTAAACTCAATTGGAGAATTTAGATACTTGCCAGAAGAATAGGTCACGTTTGCAGCATAATCTCGAAGATACGACGAAATCTTTAAAAACTAGGCTAGAAATTCGGAGCAATTGGATATGAAACATGTGCTTATTACATTCTACCAAAACACCCAGAAGATATTTTGTTTCTGAAAACATTTTTGCTGGTAAAAAAACAATTTTAGCGAAAGGAGTTTACTTTTCAAGACACAATGCCATAATCTGATCGAGATAGATACGAAAGATTATACTACGTCTTAAATAATGAGTGTATCAAATTCAAAATCAGTGAACTCAGAAATAAAAATATAGTACATTACAACATTGTATTCTGAGTGTATTTATTAGTGTTTAATCGTCGGACTTCGATACGGCACATACATAATTTGTTTACATTGCTCTTGTTCGGGTGATTGTCCGAAAAGTTACTGCTTTCTAATTGAGTTCGACAAGATGTACCTGAAGAAGGTTGGAGGTTACATCGGCCGAAACAACACCCAACAGTAGTCCGAATAATCCAAATAATACAAACCCCAAAACACAATATTATTCAACAGGAAGGGGTTCCTAAATGTGCAAAATGCCTCCAATGAGAAAATGACCACAAATGATCAAATATTAACATTTTTCGCATATATAAAAAATCTCACCATTCGGTTTTTCTCAAAATTTATCAAACGTTGCAATTAATCTTTATTTAAATGAAGGCGGTACTGTTCAACCGAAGGATACCCTGTTTGCGCCCCCCCCCCATATGTGGCGGACAATATTCTCAGATAGCTTATTGCACTTACTCGGAAATAACCTACAGTAAATTTATTATTTGTTACCCAAATTCAACAGAAATTGTGATCAATAATTTCTTACATAATTCAAGTACTTTTTATCAAAGAAAAATTATTCCCCTGTTCCAGATGGGTCAAATTTGCAATCGTTTAAAAATATCTAAAAAAGAAAATCGATTAATTAATTTGCCCCTTAATCTACGGATGATCATAGGAAAACGCTGAATTACCTTCCAAGGCATAGAAAAATGCCCTCTGCCCCAAATTGACAAACATCGTAATTTTTCCGATGGTGCTATAGCATGACTCCTAAGTGGTAAAAATACAATGTTTTGCAAATATTTAAAAATACATTCTTTATAAAAGATGACAAAAATGTTACCCATGGAATCGGTAAAAAAATTCTAAATTTTGACTGCAATAAAAACATATTTAGTACAAATAAACTTCGATCTGTGCCTGTCTTGCCCACCAAGTTTTATGAACGTCCAACAGTTTTTATGTAAACGCTGTTTAATGATGAACACACGTTGATACAACGCATAGAAATGTCAATAAATCTGACACGCTCCTCTTTTGGCACTTTCATGATTTTGTCTGTGATGGCCCTTTTTCACCAGATAAGGTCCGGTGCGTGTAAAGCTTATTAAGAATCACACTGTCTATTGATGAGACGAAGACCAAAGTGTCCCCACATACTTAAACAACGATAAAACAAAAACTGTTATGTATTTATGACTTAACTTGTTGGGCAAGTCATGCATAGACTGATATTTATTTGTATCAAATATAGTTGGAATGCAAGGAAGGATTGTGAATTTTATTTAATTTTTTTATAGGTGGCGTTTTTGAAGGGAAGGGTATCCTGTATGTTGTCCCAAATTTGCGATCAATGTTTGATTATATTTATAAAATAATGATGATTGCAAGAGGACCACACATGCTTCATTTGTTTTTATACCTTTTCTATACTAGATTCTCCTCGTCATGAATGTATTCAAATCAAAGTCGTTGTTGCCTGCCCAGGTTGTCGCAGCCCGCACAACAACCTCGAAACGGTCGCGATCAGTGGCGAGTTGACCCGCGAACCTCAGCGATATGAACGCGTCACTCAGACACTTCCTCCATCGTTAACGTGGTTGCCCTCGGCGCTTTTTTCCCTTCGATAACTCCCATCGATTTACGCTTTTGGAACCTGTCGTGTTTCTTTATTTGGTAAAGAATGCAAGCTCTTATCGCTTAACCATGTTGATGAGCTAGTCCGGCGGTACACCAAGTACTTCTCGTGTGTCTCTATCCGTCTTGCGATGGATCCATGGTACTCGCATGATTTTCCTGTACCACTTGTGCTCCAATGCCATAATTCTTTCAATGTTTCCTTTTTTCAATGTCTAGGTTTCAAATCCGTAAGTGGCTATTAAAAAAACGCACGATCGCTGGACCCCTAGCTTCGTGGATTTTCCTTGAACTTTCCACAGGAGCAAACGACAAAGTAATGTCTGCATGTCGATCGCTAGGCTTTGTTGAATGCCATTGCTGCAGTCACCGTTGGCTATAATCAGAGCATCTACGTAACTAAATTGATCGACTGTTTCAGGCTGTTGACCGTCCACTGAAATTTTCACACGGCTACCGTCCGTTACCATCATTTTGCTGCCGTTTATTTCAAGACCATACTGCTCACTAATTGTGTTCAGCTTCCTTATCAGGAGGTTAGGTCCTTCTTCTGGCGTGGAGATGAAGACAGAATCATCTGCGTATCAAAGAAAACCGATTGTCGCTCCCACCACCTCTAGCAAATTGTAGCAGTCCAAGTTATCTATTGGTATACCTCTTCACATGATTTGATCAGTAGATACGTTTAATAGACTCTATTCCACCTTGCCTTACGCTCTTCTAGGTGTCAAAGGACTCCATTGTTCCATTAGCAAGACGAACCACTTACTGTTGTTCGCTATACATGATTCTAGCAAGGAGGTCGCATGAGGTGGAAATCCTTGATCTCGTAGTATCTTCCACAGCTTGTCGTATCTCTCGTTATTACAGGCTTTGCTCTAGTCCAGAAAAAAGTCGTGCTCGTCGTCTCTCTGAGTTTTCCTTCCAGCCGATGCATAAGCAATCTGGTCAGTACTTTTCTGGTATAACTGGTCAACGCTATAGTGTGATAGTTTGTAAATCACCCTTCTTCGGCAATGGCATAAAGAACCCTCGTCTCAAGTCTGGCGGTTTTTTCTTCGTCTTCCATATTTTCACGCATAACATATGCGTTAGAGGTCCCAGTTCATCGCTACTCGCCTCCAGCATCTCTGCTGGCACATCGTCGAAACACTGCACTTTTCGGTTCTTCAAGTGCTTGAGTGCCCCCTTCCCCCGAGCGGGGAGTCACCAGCTCATCATTACATAAGGAAGCATACAGGGCACTACAATATTCTTGCCATCTTGCAAATATGTCAGCATTCTTGGTAAGAATATGCCATTCAAAGTGTTTACCTCCAGGTGCAGTATCTCTATCCTATCGCATCTGGTGGCCAGATGCTGTTTCCTGGCTTAGTAGAAATGCCTTTGTATACTCCTCCGATGCAATGTTGACACCCTGGACTTTTAGAGTTTGCTTCTCTTCGATCAGCTCCAGAGTGGCTCAAGATATCCAATTCGTCATCGTCTTTTTCTTCTTGGTGAGCAGGTGCCGTTTCGTTGCATAGAGTGTTGCTGTGTTGATGTCGTCCCATAGTTTCGAGGGCTGTTTTCTCTCGACATCACTCATTAACTGCTCGTACCGGTTCTTGACATCAGCTCTGTACTCTTCAGATATGTTGCTCATGTTATATCGAACCGGCCGCGCTGGACTTTCCAGTTGCTGTAGTTTTATTCTGATTGTGATACACCAGTTGTTGATCGGTGCCGCAATCCGATCCTGTAGGGTCTTAGCGTTGATGATGGACGTCCTGCGCCTTTTCGCCAATACTATTTAGCCTCTTTGGTTTCGCCTCATCCCATCAAGTGCCATCCACGTATACTACCACCGTCTCTTGCGTTGCAGAAACAGTATGGTTGTCACTAGCAGTCCATTACCCCTTGCAAAGTCTACCAACCGACCACCTCTTTCATTTCTTTCTCCAAGCATAAAGCGACACACTGCCTGCTCGTCATCTGCATCTCGTTGTCTGCCATCGCCGATTTTCGCGTTGAAATCTCCCATCAGTACCAGGAGGTCCCAGGATGGCGTCCGGTCTAGCACGTTCTGTAGAGCGCCATAGAAATCGTCTATATCTTCCTTGGTAGTTTCGTTTGTCGGCGTGTACGTTTGTATCACCGTAATGTTAGCAGGCCTGCCACTGAACTGCACCGCCAAGACTCTGTCGCTGATCGGGTAACAGCCCAACAATGCGTTATCCACGTCTCGCCTTAAATATATACCACCGCCATTTCGCATTGCTTTCTTTCCTTTTAAGTATATAAACATTTCACAAGGATCCGCTTTGAAATGACTCTATCCATTCCACCGATGTTCACCACTCCTGGAACGGACACGTCATGTCTTTAGACTTCAGCCACAACCGTTGATACTCCTTTACTGTCCAATAGACTTCGCACAATCCATGTACCCATGCGTATGGCGTTGCGTTGTCTAATTCGCACGCGTTTCACGGGTATACCATCAGGACGTAGACTCTCTTCAGTGATACTAGCGCACAAACCGACTCTTTTTATTAGGGACGGTTTTCGGCTTTGATGGACCGCCGTACGCCTACATGTTGCTGACCGTATTTTGAGTTGTCATGTAAATATCTAGGCAGAAAGAGTAGGTCTGGTAGGTTGTCATTAATTACCAGACTGACAGTGTCCGTCTCACGGACAGTTAGCCCCCACCCCCGTTTTCCCTTGTGTGAAACTATCCGCGAGGCGCTGTTGCGATCAAAGCCAGTACTCCAGATCCGGTGCTGCCTCCGTCCGCTACTCCAGCTTGCTACTACTGAAGGAGCACAATAGATGAGAGATCGTCGTTTGCCAGTCTTCGGGCATCACAGAAAAGAAAAGGCGTCCGCCAACCAACTTGCCCCATAAAATTTTGCCCACCGACCTAGACCGTTGCCCGAGTGTGTCCATTGTTGTGTCAATCAGCTACTAGAAGGCACTAGTGAGACGTGAGCATCACGTGCTGATCAGTGAACTGGACCACCTGCAGGTGACAGATGCGGCTCTCCGGTTTGAAAAGATACGACACCTCCGTGACACCCTATACACACACTTTAATAAGTGTATTACATATGTTTAATAAGTGTTACTCGTATTAATACACCGTGAACAGTTTTCTATTGTTCGAATACGTTTTTCAAGATACCGAATCGTAAAGGAACCCCACTAAAAGTACTCGCTTATTGAGGTAAAGTTTTTTAATGATTTGGGTTATCACTTATCAAGGCCAAGAGCCACTCGACGATAAGGGTTAATGACACGGGAATAATTACCAGGCGAGGAACATCATAGAAGAACTAACATTGATAAATGGTATGAACTGCATGTAATTTCTTATGATGCGACTTTTGACATTAATGTGTTGCCATTGGTTTGAAGACAACCAAGCTGTAATCAACAGGGCAACAGTCTTGTGGTAATGTGCTCTACAGACGAGAAACCATTGCAACGGAGTTCTGTCTATGAAAATTCCGTTTAACCACAGGCACATAGAGAGAGAAAGAACACACTATTTCGTTATGGTAAAATGACAAGTCTTTGTTGAGATTGTCTTACAAGGATAAACTAGAGATTTCAGCTCAGTCGAGTCTGTCATAGAACTAACGATAGAGTGGAAAGAGACTAACAACGTCTATTCTATGAGAAAAGATTGTAAGGAACAGAATAGATCATTACTCTTCACTAGATTTCGTCTAGGCACTGAAGTACTCCATCTTAGGACGTATCTGACGCTTAACTAGGTAGAGAATTGCACCAGAATTCAGGTATTTCTGGAATGGTAGTCTTCCAACGGTCTTAGCAACACATTGGATTTAAGTTTGGTTACTAATATCACTGAAGCTTGACTTGGACACTTTGTTATTATTCGGAAACGTTTTTCAAGATTCTTAATCGTAAGAGACACTTGATTATTGAAGTCGAATTCACTGAATTCAGTTCCAGTGACCAGAGATCGGTTCAACTTATTTAATCGCAATATGGTCATTTTTCTTACATTAAACCCTGATGAATATATAATCAGTAACTTCTAAACTAAAATGCCGGATACATATGCTTCGTTAGTGTTCAAAACTCGCTATTTATCGAGATATATTATTAAAATATTCATATAAAATCATAGAATTACGTTAGTAATTTGATTATTATTATTATTTCTAACGAACTGAAGAAAAACACACACCGTTGACTTTTTATTTAAAGTGGAAGATTTTTTTCCGACTTGATTTCAGGCAGCGGGGTAAGTATAAAGTTGTTGTCTGATTTGTTATTTGCTTTCTTGTTTCACCACTTGAAATGGTTTCGTTGGTGAGTACGTGATTTACTCGCTAACCTTTTCATGACGAAATGGAAGTACATATCTATATATATTTACATACAAGTAAATACACATTGGTCTTTATTATAGACTGGGGATGCTTACAGGACTTTTATCTCACGTTTTTTGAATACATACTGCCGAGTATTATTTCACGTTTCTTTTTCTAGTTTCAGGCAATTTACACATACAAACGTCTTCTGCAAAGAGAACTGATAGAGTTACACATGGTCTTAAGACGCATGAATGTTGCAGTGTATTTCTATTACAAATATTCGAAAACTGCTGCATAGTAACATAGCCTCTCTTGAGGTTAGGAAATAAGAGTTTGACATGCGTACCAGATGTGGGTGTTATGCACTTCGTAATTGACTACGCTGGTTATAAGTCGACCCCGTTACACACAAGCAAGTTAAATGCACCTTTTCCACTTTAGTGTACATCGAAATCAATTAGTATGAAACGAAAGATAAATGTAGCATCTATGGAGAACTAGATAAACTAGCTATACTATGTCCCTTCCAGTCGCATATTTCTGTTAGTATAAAGATGTAAGTGTTTAGTTTGTGACATTTTCTCGCTGACCTACACTACCTCGTCGCCAAAGAAGGAAGTAATGCTTGGGAAGATGGCATCATGACGAATAAACATATAATACACTAAACCAAAAGTAGGAGATAATGCCTGGGAGGATAGTTCAATGACAACAGAACAGATGCTAAACTACCCGTCCAAAGAGGAGGTAATTCCTGGGAGTATATTATCATGACGAGCGAACATATACTACACTAACACCTCCAAGGAGGAGGTAATGCCGTCGATGATGATCTCGTGGCAATAGAACAGATACTATTCTACCCCCTCTCCTGAATCGAGCACTGAAAGATAGTACATTAGTCAGAAATATAATAGTAAAATGAATTGAGAATTAAAGGATAGTGCAATAGTACAATTAATAGAAGTAATAGTATAGGTTCGGCTTAAGACGGACAGATACCTAATCTCCACAGTAATAGATGTTTACATGATTTTCCGCTCGTTAACCAACTATTTACGTAATTCTTGCAGAAATATAGTGACAATAATTCAATGCAATACACTGTGTGTAAAGAAGTTGGCACATGAAGTTGCATATGATCAATTTTTCAACAATCTTTAGTAAGTTGTGTCGGTCTGTTTGTGTATATGTTAACTATTTGTTAGAATACATCAAGTTTAAATGCGGTACAACTTATGCTAAACTATGTATATCGTCGCAACATGGTCAAACATATTTCTTTTATTAACGTGCGATGAACCAAGCGAAATGTTTTAAAACTTTCTGTTTCAATGGGATTTCAACCATAGTTAAATGAAATTAAATTATAATAGGATGTTGTAGTTTACTTAAAGCATTGTGTGTAATATACATGTTGATAGTTTATTACAAAGCTCTACAATACGGGACTATACCGGAAGTTGTAATATAGAAAACAAAAAGGCAAATTTTAAAAACTAAATTAAATCTTAGTTGCTTTTAGTTTTTTTCCTCGATCACTAGAGTGTCTTTTGACACCAGAATTTCACGATATTTCTGAGATATATACTTTTGTCAAGTGTTTCTATTTCTTTGTCTCAGGGGTCTCTATCATGATCGTATATTCGTTGGCTGATGTCCAGCTGTGTATATTTTCGAAGCATGGTATTCTTAAAATTTGACTACATTTCGATCATTTTAAGACCGTATTAACTTCACAAAATGAATACATCTGTGAACCCGTAAATTCAGTCTCGATCCACAATAACAATACATTTTTGATTGATTTGTGTTGAGGTTCGTGGAGGTGCATGAACTGCCCCTCCGCCCACATTGAAAATATGCTACCTTTAATTTTCATGAGATTTAGACAATTTCACTGTCCTCATGACAAACTAATTAATCCTTATCCTTGAGTGGCCTAGGGTGCTGTATAAGTAATAACTCGTTAGTATATAAAACATGGGTGCTTAACTTCACAATATTACGTTGTGAACGTGTGTCCGTGTGCATTTACTCCACAGGTCGCGATTGTCTGCATGTTGTCTTCGTCTGGATTCGAAACTTGATTTGAACACCGGTCGCAGTGTCAATCCTTTTGCCTCGGTCAATGCTGCAGCAGAAGGATGCTCCCTCCAAACAAAACGACAACTCAAGTTTAAAACAAGTAATAATGTTTTATTTTGTGAAGTTACGATGATACTTCTCCATCGAACGACGGAGACGCAATCAGAACTCTCAGCTCGACCGAATCAAAATATAAGTCCAGCCGAACATAAACACCCAACTGTTTTTAAAAAAGCACAATAACTGCTCCTCTCTGCTGGAATATAATTTGTATCACACCGAAAGTCCACACGAGATTATCAGCTGTTAATATATGGACACAAAAACTGACTGACCATGAGGTCCACCGCCTCAAAACAGGTGCTTACCCGCTACGATCTTCCTGCTTCAATTGGTGTTTGGAGCTAGAAAAAAAAAACAATAAGACTGAAAACTGCACCAAACAAACAAAGAAAAACAAAACCGCAAATTTTGCGATTTGCAATCTGGAATATCAGTACAATGGGTTCTGGCCTTTCTGATGATCTACAACAGGTCAATGACTTCAGAAAAAACAGCTATCATATATCGAGAGCTTACAAAGCTCAACATTGATATAGCTGCACTACAGGAAACAAGACTTGCATCAAGCGGCAGCCTAATAGAACAGATATACACGTTTTTTTTGCATGGTAAGGACTGAAAAAACAACATTATATGAAAAAAGCCAACGTTACATGCACAGTGAGGAATTCTCTACTCACCACTATAGAACCGCCATCTATTGGCACATACCGAATCTTATTTATCAGCCTGTCAGCCACATCGGGTCAAATGAACATCCTGAGCGTTTACGATCTGACGCTAAGCTCTCCAGTCGAGACCAATGACAAGTTCTATGAGGATCTTGACACCACCATCAAATACATCCTTACCACGCAAAAATTGTATATGCTCGATGAGTTTAATGCACGAGTGGATTCCGACTATAACTCTTGGCCCAACTGCAACGGTCATTATGGTGTCGACAGGCTAAACGAGAACGGACAGAGGCTTCTTGAGTTGTGAATCTACACAACCTCTGCATAACTAATACATTATTTGCAACCCAGCAGAACCATCGAATATCCTGACGACACCCAAGATCCGATGACTGAAACTAGCAGGACCTTGCCATGACACGGAGACTCACTGAACCACATGATCCATCGAACCAAGCAAAAATCCCCCTCGAATTAACACTAGCATGACGGCAGTACCAGCCACACGCGAGTGCTTCACCAACACTGTCGAGGATGTCTTCAAAGACTGCCCTGCCGGCAATGCTGAAGAGAGGTGAGTTCACATCCGCGATGCAATCTACAATTCCGTAGTGACCACTTTTAGCAGGAGAGAGACCTCGGACTAGTTCAAGGAGGCATTGCTGAATTAGAGCCAGCTATGAAGGCCAAAGTAGAATCCCTCGTTAACTACAAGAGGAAGCCTTCTGAGAAAACAGTCTTTGCATACAGGAAGGCCAAGAACGACGCCTAACGGATCGCTCGGCGCTGTGCGAATGATTACTGGCTCAACCTTTGTGAGAGTTTCCGGCTCTCTGCTGACTGCGACGACATTCGTGGTATGTATATACAATGGCTTGAAGTTGTCGGACCCAGCATAAACAAGGTCGTACCCCTGAGATCAACTGTCGGTGACATAATATTAGACCGCAACAGGAACTTTACTCGGTAGAAAACATTGTCCCAGACGCTGCCACCGAAAGCATCAGCAGTCTACCCGTTAATGAAGAGTAAGACGTTCTCATCTCTGTTGAATAACTAAACAAGACCATCGACTCCTTAATCTGCGGCAAAGCCCCATGAAGAAATGGCATCTCACCTGAAATCAACAAGGTAAGAAAAAAAGACAACCCATATTCTACCACCTGCACTAACTGTTACAGCAATCATGGGAAGAATAAACAGTGACCAAGAAGATGCGTGACGCAAGCATCATGACTCTGTACCGAATAAGGGTGACAGCGGCGACAGCAACAACTACCGTGGAATATTCCTTCTCAGTGTTACTGAGAAGGTCTTCGCCCGTGTCGTCCTTAATAGGCTGCATTTGCAGTGTGGGTTTAGAGCAGAAACATCAACCAGCGACATGATCTTCTCCCACTAAGACAAAAGACGCAACAGCTGCCACCTGCGCAACCTCAGGAGAATCCTAGGAATAACCTTGCTGGACCATGTCTCAAACAAGAGCGCCCAAGCATGTTCGGTCTGCTCATTCAACGACGACTCCGGTGGCTTGACTTTGCCAGGCGTATGGACGATGGAGGACAAGGGGCAAAGGGTCGAGAAATTAGAATTGAAGGAAGAGGAAAGAGCACATACAGCAGAGGGCTGCAACAGAGCTCTCGCAACCAGACACCACCTACATCTGTGACAACTGCAAAAGAGCCTGCCAATCTGAGAGGTTTGACTAGTCACAGCTGGAATTCGTCAACAAACTAAGCTGAGGCGCACGCGGAACCCCATTGTCTCTTGAGACAGATGGATGCAAACAATATATATATATATATATATATATATATATATATATATATATATATATGAAGCAATCCAACAAAAGATATAAGCATCAACTAATATCTTATAATTAGTGAAACATCCGGATACAAAACTGAAGCTCAATATACTGGATAGAGCATTAATATTATAATATAAAATGAAGTAATAAAATAAGGTGTCAATCAAATTTTATTAGCATTCAAGATTCAAGCAAAGTATCTTAAAGTACTTAGCTCATGAGTTTTCAAAGATAATTCTTTTCTTCAGAGGACCATTACCGCAGTTATACCACTACAGGTAATAAAATTAAACTTTGAAAATATATAAAAATATATACACAAATACATAAAAATACATAACATAAAATATATCAACCCAAAAACATACTTTTTTGTTGAATCTATACAATTCATATATATATATATATATATATATATATATATATATATATATATATATATATATATATATATATATATATATATAATAGATCCATGTAACCACAATTATACAATCCATATATATATATATATATATATATATATATATATATATATATATATATTAGTACTTCATGTATCCACATAAAATATTATAAGGAGATATAATTTTTTATGTATCAGTTTTCAGTATTTACTTCAACAGTGCTCGATACGTAAGTAGAGCTAGGTAGTAAGCAATGAAAATATATATGGCAATCAAGCTACACAGAGGCTCCCGTGTTTCATCCCCGGGGGGGGGAATCGTCAGGCTAAATAACTCCATGCATTTAGCCTGACGATTCCCCCCGGGGATGAAACATGGGAGCCTCTGTGTAGCTTGATTGCCATATATATTTTCATTGCTTACTATATATATATATATATATATATATATATATATATATATATATATATATATATATATATAATATATCCATGTAACCACAATTACATGATCAAATCGAAGTCCAAGAATTCAACATAACAACAGTGTGTGTACGATCGTTACATAGACGACATGTTTTATTGATATTAGATCACCTCGTTAGCACAGGGTGTTAACACGAAATTTAAAATAAAAGCATCGATTTTAGTGAATCTTACTACCAGAACATACAGTAGGTATACTATCTTAGTGATTAGTTTCATTTTATTAAAAATCGACGTCCCCATTTATACAGCAAATAGAAACGATGAGGGTGGAGAAGATACAATTAAGCATCAACTCAAAGTTTACCATGCTGAAACTTTAATCAGAGATGCACATAAGGTTCAAAGTAGAAAGAAGTCTATGAAATATTACAAATAGGAGATCGCACCTCAAATGGAATAATTAAAACAAATATTATTTTATACAATATATAAGAGTAATTAGTAACATATATAATCGAGCAATGAGAAAATGTTAAATCGTTTTAGTTCAAATATCATTAATAGATTGGCCATAGAAGCTATAGTAAGGGGCCTAATTAAAAACACCTATTTCTAATCGATTAGAAGTAGTAGAAAGGAAACCTGAAAGATTAATTAAAGGATGAAGCCTATTGTTAACTTACTCACAGTACTATCTAGGATGGTGATACAGGTATAGAACTTGTAATTCAGAAATTAGGTCCTACTTAATTTGAGCTCAGGGAAATTTAAGCTAAGATATCTACTATACAATGCATAACTAATATAACATGCATAACTATTGGAACCTTAGGTAGAGGGTATTAACCTCAATTGACCCCCCCCCCCCAAATACAAGATTCAACAAGAATATTAATCATAAGTTATGCATTAAGAAAATTAATAAAATTAAACTAATCACTAAGATAGTGGCTACGCTGTATGTTCTGGTAGCTGGATTCACTAGAATCGATGATTAAAAACTCAACTAGAGGATAGTTATGCTATCCTAAGCATGGGGGGGGGGGATTACGCAAATAGACCGACCCTCCACCCCCGAGACGATTGACCCTCAATAATCCAATACTAAAAGGGAGTTACACAAGAGTAAATATTTAGGGGTAATAATTCAAACAGGTTTCATGCTGCAGTTTTGTTTACACTCATGTTTTTACGTGGGATTATTTAGTCCACAGGGCTGGAAATAAACGAATGAAACCACAAAGTAAAAAAAAGAAAAGATTCGAACCTGTGCCTTCGAAAGAGAGACAACATGACCCCGGTGTCGTCTTTGATCGCCTGACTTACATAATTTACTGGCATAAATAAATTCCAATGTTTACACACGCACGCACACTCTATCTCTCTCACACACACACACACACACACATATATATATATATATATATATATATATATATATATTCCCTTTTTATGTTTAGAGTTGATGCATTTTCGAGAAAAGCAATTAATATTGTACACTGAAATCGTACACTGTATGTTGTAAAAAGGGAAGATGGCTTGCATAGATTAAAAGAACCATAAACAAATCTCACTGAAATAAATAATAACACGGTTACTTCTCACACCTGCCAGTAAGCTATATCTTTATAATTCACCATTCGCCTATGCATTGAGTATTGCTGACACATCTGGGCTGGATCCTCTCCATTTCTGACCGGGTGCAAAAATGATCTCTAATCTAATATGCTCCACACCGTCTGTTACGCTCCAGTCCCGGTCACATCACCGCAGTATTGTATCTTTGTGCTTGCAAGTACTTCCACAGAATGTGCCATGATCTTACTGCAACCGGAGTATCAAAATCCCACCTCTTCACTATAGAGGCCACTAGATACCGGAACAAATTCTACACTAATAGCTGTTTTCTGCAGGCAGCTTGCTTTTGGAGAAAAAAATTCTACACTAATAGCTGTTTTCTGCGGGCAGCTTGCTTTTGGAGAAAAAAATTCTACACTAATAGCTGTTTTCTGCAGGCAGCTTGCTTTTGGAGAAAAAAATTCTACACTAATAGCTGTTTTCTGAGGGCAGCTTGCTTTTGGAGAAAAAAATTCTTGCTCCCTGTTTCCCGACCGTACCAAGATGCAGAGATCTAAAGGTAATGTGAACAAATATCAGGCTGTCAAACCTCCATCTTAGTTTTCTACCTATAAATCTGGCTCCTATCACAGTAGCCTCTTACGCTTCAGTTTTAATATGCCTGGTACAAATAAAAATTTGAAACACTTATCAAAAGTTTAAGATTTTAACCATAATTTTCTTTTTTATTAAAAAAAAAACAGAACAATAATCTGTTGCTGTTTCAGATAAAAATATTATGCATCGATTATGAAGATGTGGAATTAAATGTAATCACATATCATTTTGCTTTGCATGACGGACAATTTAATTCTAAATATAATTTCAAATATGCAGCAAAGTCAAGCCAACGCTCCAATCCATATAATAATACGCTAAGGCATTTCATGTCCGTACGTACGTTATCACCTTCACACGCACTTAAAAAAATTAGATTGTACGATCATAGTAAAGATGTTGTTTGGTGATTAATCTGATGTCGCCAAGGTAACAAAATCCGACTCTACCTATTTTTAAATTAATTGTTCCCAAATCAAATTATGTCGTCCGATCGACTTAAACAGTACAGTAAAAATTTAAAATAATAATAATAATAACAATAATAATAATAATAATAATAATAATAATAATAATAATAATAATAATAATAAAATATGTTTACTATTCGAGTTTAAACTAAAGTACACTTAGTAAATATTAACTGAAATATACCAAGTTAACATTCTTTTAGTAATAACAGCAATTAGGATAAGTCAGAAAAAAAGCGCTTGCAATGACGCAAATGTCGCCTCATCAAACAACGACGTAAGCAGATATAGTGATGCAAGCGAGAGGTTGTAAGAAAACTAAAATAAATAGGCTATGTCAGCTAGTGAGTGGAAGATGCCATTCTGCCAAAATGAACCGACCCTAGCTGTGGCATGCCGTAAAGCCAAAGGCGTTATTACACACCGGCAGGATCTTATCAGAGAGAGTAGTAAGTTACGACACACAGCGTAACAGAATACTTCTCGTCTACATCTTGCCAGTCGCGCCCTTTATCGCCCTTCAACCTACCCGACCACGCTTAACCATTCATCTCTCTGTATAATCTAACCTCATCAGCGTAACCCTACTCGGCGTCGAACTCTTTGCTATTCTTCCACACTTTCCAGCCTTCTTTGTTCTTCCCAGCTACTTGTAAATTATTTGCGTTTCGCTTCTTTATTTCCCTGTTTTCTCACTACCCTTTGCCCTTTTCCCCACCACTGTGTGTGTGTGTGTTTTTATCTCTTTCAATAATACCAAGGCACACACAACCCACATAAATGTACCAATTCATAGACACAGTTTTCGTAGTTCACAGTTACACACATATATATATGTATACTAGTGTATACCCTCCGTCAAAAATTACGGGGGAAAAATATGCTTCGTCAGTGTTCGCACTAATCTCTATTCATATAAAATTAGGCAGCTGTATATGTTTATAAATTTCTATGTACACAATTCACTCCTAAACTAATTAACCGACCATCATGAATGTTAGAACACAGCTGCTAGGACTATATTTAGTTATATATATATATATATATATATATATATATATATATATATATATATATATATATATATATATATATATATATGATATGATATGTAAGAAGGCCCGGAACGTGGTCGTCTGTAGCTGAAAAACACTTTTATATAAAGTAAATATTTATAGTTAAAAAACCATTTAAATATATAATAGCTTTGAAAGTAGAGCCCTGTTTGAAATTGAAAAGTTTGTTGTCATCTGCGACAAGCTAGTTCCCCTCGAGCGTTGGACACTGTAGACAACAATGACATTTTCCTCGCCTCCCGCGTAAGTGTATCTTAATTTAAACTACTGTATGTCTCGATTTCTCGCGACCGCGTGGTCCCGAGCGTTTGTCTCGTGATTCTAATCGGACTCTACAAACGGCGTTCGAGCCAATGCAACTGCTTGCAACCGCCACTCTTACACTGATAAGGGTACGAGAGCCCGAAACGACGTCGTCTGTAGGTGAAAAACACTTTAATATTAAATATTTATGTATATACATATATATATATATATATATATATATATATATATATATATATATATATATATATAGATAGATAGATAGATAAATCAATAGATAGATAGATCAATAGAGAGATAGATAGATAGATAGTCATCTACAGAGAGCTGTTTCGGCGTTCCGCAACTCACCAGTGTGACTAGATGAAGTGAGCGTATCAACACTGAGATTGGAATACAGTGGTGTCGGATGCTCATCATATGAGTTAACGTTTCATTTCTGAGATTGGAAAAAATTATATCAGTTACATTTGTTTTTTTTATTTGTGAAATGATACTAGTAACCTAGAGAACCCAATGCTTTTTACGGAAAAGTATTGCATTACGCTAAGTGAAAAAACCCACACACACTATATATATATATATATATATATATATATATATATATATATATATATATATATAAATATATATAATATATATATATGTATATAATATATATATATGTATATAATATATATATATAATATATATATACATATATATATATATATATATATATATATATATATATATTATATATATATATATAAATAAATAGATTACGAGTACAACAAAATGTTAAGACAAATTTCAGAGGAACATTTTTTTAATCAATAAAAACGGACGGGTGTAACAAACGAAAATTGCTAAAATCTTCCTTAAGGCCTTATTGTCTGACCCTCTAAGAGGAAACGTCAGAATAATAAATTAAAAACTAAGAACATCGAATGCGAAATAAGGGGAACATTGTTACAGTTGGAGAAATCAATTGAGAAAGAAAAAGAAAGAAAAAAGGGTAAATCTTTCAACGTTATGAGGGGATTTGAATCGTGCAAAATCTCCAACTTGAAAATCAGGCTAGGTCGAGAATTGTTAATAATAATATTGAGATGATGTTTAACCTGGCACTGTGTAAAACAGAAAACCACCCTTTGAAATATATATATATAGACCTTGCGCATGGTTCGAAATCTTTTCAAATATAACTTCATAACAATTACAAATAATTCAGCTTGGAAACTTCGATACAAATTCTAACTGAGAACATAAAATAAAAAAGAAGACATTATGTTCGTATGTGTCTTTCCGGATTGCCATCTCTGTTGTGTAATTGGTGTGATTGGTTAATATTTGTTTTTGTTATTGAGGGCTTACCAATTATGAAGGCCGAAGGCCACTCGAGGATAAGAGTTAATAAGATGCAATGATAGCTAATTGAAAAACTTCGTGAGGGGATTTAAGATGATTAATGGGATGAACTAAGTTTAGTTACTTGAGAGGGCGGATTTTTAAGACTAAGTTGTAGTCTGAAGGAAAGCAGTTCCGTGGCAATGTGTTCTACAGCCGGAAGCCCTTGCGAAGGAATGGGTGAGGAAATCGCATTCGTTTTATTTATGTCTGGAAAATGAAGTAATCAATTTTTATTTTCCCATACACACCCACAAATATACGCTTTCATTTCTGTCAATAAATGATATCCATTCACATTCGCGCTTACAGATTTCAATACGTAACAAGTATACACTAACGCTGTTGTGTGTATGTGTGTATGTGTGTTACTTAGGCGTGTGTGAAAGGGAAACGGGAGTGCTGGATATAAACATATATTTGTGCATGGATCTAAACACACAGCACAATCATGCATTCATATAAACACAGTACTTGAATTACATCGACACCTCTACAGCTTTTTCAAGTTATATTTTATGTGAAGGTTTCTGACTTGCTCGCCCTACCGATCCTAGCCCACCGTGTGAAAAGAAGTCGAGAGTCATTTTGGCTCCAGTCTGAACTCAACGACTGTCTACCCATTTGACATTAGAAGACATAGCAGAAGCGGGGCAGAAAGAGGAATTAAGCAAGCAGTGGCTGAGCGGAGGTTGTCTAGGAGGGGTGAACTGAGATAAGAATAGGGGCAAGGAGTCAAATTGGAAAGATGTTGAGTTGGGAGGTAGGGGTCTTTTGTGAGGCTGCTGCAAGCACTCAGAGGAAACAGGAAAGGAGCCGTAGATGGAGAATGAGATTTGGGGATGAGATACGCTCAGGCGCTCGAGGCCATGTTTAGAGCAGATACACGGTTCGGAATGACTACAGTTTTATAAAACTAGTTGAAACACACGTGCCGGGACGGGTCGATTTTAATAAAACATACACATGAAAGTGGACAGGTTACAGTCGCGGACTGCGGGCTCGGCGTGTCAAGTTCGAGTTCTCTCGGGGCTGATCCATCATTTTCACTAATATTACCGGAAAAGCGATGATCCTATACATCTTCTACCAAGCTATGTATTAAATCGTAGGTAGACTAAACTTTCAAGCTTAAGTTAAGCAACTTGTTTAGGAGAAGGAAAACTCCAAAATAACAGGACTCTTTTTTTGTTTATCATGGCATTGTTTCCAGTCGTCTCGGACTTCTCCTTGTCACTGGGCTCAAGCTAGACATTTGAATTCTTATATGTGTGCCCGCGGGGGAAGGAGCTCTTATATTGGCGACTCATAAGAATGTTTATATTTATACCCGGTGACCAAATACATTGGCGAATAATAAGACTTTTTATATTTGTACCCGGAAGGCTCTGGTGCTACCAGATCAGCCTGTTTGAAGTATCCGGGTTCCTGACTAATAATAATTAATACATATGTGAAGATATAAAGAACTTGAAGCATAAACCTTTTACCAAAATGACCTGAGTCGGCATTAAATAACCCGAAAAGTGTTGATATGCCATAAAATAAAACAACCAAACACAACATCATGAATAAATATTTGAATAGATAAAAGAACTTGAAGCATAAAACTTTTACCAAAATGACCTTGTACGGCATTAAATAACACGAAAAGGGTTGATATGTCGTAGCACAAAACAACCAAACACAACACCATGAATAAATATTTGAAGATAGAAAGAACTTGTAGCATAAAATCTTTTACCAAAAGGACCTGATTGGGCATTAAATAACCCGAAAAAGGTTGATATGCCGTAAAACAAAACAACCAAACCAAATGTAACCGGAGGGCGCATACATTGACTACTAATTATCTTTTTTTATATTTATACTCGGAGAGTTCATATATCAGCTAGTTATCGCATATATTAGTTAGTAATTAGAATTTTTAGGTAATTTTCGATTTTTATCTGGAGGGCCCATGCATCTACATAACAATACCATTCTGTTTAGCTTTATTTTTTTAGCAAACTTCGCTTATTTTTAAAATTAACCGACCCCAGTTGAGATTCTGGTGATGTGACGTAACATCCGGTTCTATACTGTCACTTCCGTCTGTACGGGAATTAAGACCATTACTATTTAAGCATCATCGGGATTAGGTTTGGGATTGAAATGCCTCTGTCTCCTATGCAATTCTTTGGGTATGTTGAAATACGCGTGTTTTTCTCTTCTCAATTTGACGGTTCCTGTTTATTGCTCTACTTCTCTTTGAGTCGGTTGTTCTGTCGCAATCTTTGGTCATTTTCCAGCGTCTGTTTTCATTCCCTTTATAATAAATGCATTTTCAATGCTGACGAGTCTGCTTCATCTATCCTTCATCTATCTATCCGCTATTTATATCTATCTATATCACCACCAACACCACCCCCACCACCACCACCACCACCACCACCACCACCATCATCATCATCATCATCATCATCATCATCATCATCATCATCATCATCATCATCATCATCAGCAGCAGCAGCAGCATCATCATCATCATCATAAGCAGCAGCATCATCATGTGCTTTCTCATGTCAGTATCAGTGATTGCTGACCGGAAATAACCAGTGGTGTTCCCTGGAGTCTGAATGACAACAAGTATCCCCAGATTTCCAGCACTTTTTGCTTCTTTCGATAACGGTTGAAAATCATTTTGCGTTATCGTAAGAGCCGTTTACCATTGCATTCTTGATGGCAACGACCGTTGGTCTTTATTAGAATTTGAGTGGCAATCAACCTCCCCAATGTTCCAGTACTCTCCGCACCCTTCCAGTGGATGTCAAATTGGTGCTTTCTCCCCTCGGTCTTTCCATCTATTATTATTATTATTATTATTATTATTATTATTATTATTATTATTATTATTATTATTATTATTATTATTATTATTATTATTATTATTATTAATCAATTTGTACCTTCCTTCCTCTGAACGAACATATACTACACTGCCCTCCAGAAAGGGGTTATAATATCCAAGAGGAAGGTATAATGACGAACAAACATATACTATATGTTACACCGGCCGTTCTTACACAGGAGAAACTGCACCGGTTGTCACTATAAATAGTGCGAGTCACCAGAGACACAGAGAAGACAAAGCACAGTCTTGTAACTGTCTAGCCAAGTGCTAGTCACTTTCTTACTTTGTTAATACACTTGTTAAACCAACCCTCGACTTGACTTCCTTTATTTATTATTTACTGTTGGACAACTTCACAACACTATACTACTTCCAAAGGGAGAAGGAATGTCTGGAACGATGGTCTCATGAGAGCAGAAAACATACTAAACAAAAGAGAGGGTAATGCCTGGGTTGAGGGTCTCATGATAACAAAACAAATACTACATTACCCCCGCCCTGAATTGAACATCGACAGTCAATAGTTTTAGTCTGAACTAGTATAGTAAACTGAATTAGTATTAATAGAAATGCTAGTATAGTTTCGGCTTCAGACAGACATATCCCAAATCTCCACTGGTACTAGATTAATTATGCCACCGTTCATTAAAATAAGTATATGATGTTTTCCTGTTGTTTACCTGCAATAAAGTAGTGACACCTTGTGAACTCGTAAAATTGAGTCGATAACAATGGATGCCAGTTAGGGAAGGAAATTATTAATGATATATGCAGAAGTCACTCTTCCGTTAACGAAGGTAGACATTTAGCTGGACGCACTGATGCGAAACTCATTCACCGATATCTCTATCTCCATAGCACGCATGCGCGCGCGATAACATTATAGTCAATGATAAGTTGGTCTAGATTCGAGAGTCTAGACAGTAACAACATTTGATGATTGTCACGAAGAAAGTAAAAAGACGTTGTTTTATGACGTCTCAACTGAGATGTGGACAACTCGCTATCACAGAGAATATTTACATAGGCCTTCCTTCATTCAATCATTGTTCTTAGGGGGGGTCATTTTAACGATTAGATGAGGATACACCAGAGAAAAGTTTTTTTTTTATATATTTCATGTAATCAGTCAATCTTTTGCCTCCCCGTGAGGACGGAGTCAGACAAGGTCGGGTTTTGATGCGAAGAAACTCCAGCTCCTCCCAAAAAGGCACTCTGGATCAAAACAAAAATAACAATTGCCTCAGTCTAGAAATATTTCTCATTTACTGGGGCAGAAAGGATGAAGTGCCGTACGAAAACAGCAGTCGACTTACGCCTATATATGTTCATCCAACCGTAGACAAATAATATAGTCATATTAGATATTCGACTATATATGTACTTATAACTTGTAAATACACGCATCTGATGTGTGACGTCACTGCTATTTGGTAAATGAATTATAAAACTGTTGTTTAATAATTTATGTACAACAGCGCAATCACTGCTCGAAACAAACCTTTGAATAACATATATAAAGCAATTATTGTTATGTGTAATAGAAATCGATGTTTCAACAGTTATTCATAGTACGAGTTTTATTTAGTCTATTCAGAGTAAACGAGTGTTATTTAGTCTATTCAGAGTAAACGAGTGTTATTTAGTCTATTCAGAGTAAACGAGTGTTATTTAGTCTATTCAGAGTAAACGAGTGTTATTTAGTCTATTCAGAGTAAACGAGTGTTATTTAGTCTATTCAGAGTAAACGAGTGTTATTTAATCTATTCAGAGTAAACGAGTGTTATTTAGTCTATTCAGAGTAAACGAGTGTTATTTAGTCTATTCAGAGTAAACGAGTGTTATTTAGTCTATTCAGAGTAAACGAGTGTTATTTAATCTATTCATAATATACGAGTGTTATTTAATCCATTCATAGTATACGAGTGTTATTTAGTCTATTAAAAGAACACGAGTGTTTTTTTAAAAAACATAGTTCACCCAAAACAAGGCAGGTCGCCACTGTAGGGGCTACTGAGAAAAAGGGTGAAGGTTTGGGGGGTCAACCTAAATTAAGAGCTGTCCAGCGAGATGTCTGTTTACATTAGTTTTAAATTTCTGCATGTCAGTAACATCAGAAAAGCAGGGAGCAGGGAGGGAATTCCAGAGTTCAGCAGTACGAGGAAAGCAGCTTTTGGAGTAGAAAGCTCTTCGGCATCTGGGGACCTCCACAGTAAATGGATGGGATTTGACAGATTGTCAGTTGGTCTAGTGAATTTACGTCGTGGGGGTATCAGAGCAGCAAACTCATCAGAGCACAATCCATTGAAGTACTTGTAAAACAGGCACAAGGAAGCAACATTGAGGCGATGGGGTAGGGGCTGGAGCTTGGTGGATAGTTAAGGACCTATCAAGTTGGCGACTCTTTTTTAGACATTGTTTAATAGGGAGAGACTAGCGGATGATGCACCAGCCTAGATGTGGCAACAATACTCCATGCATGGGCGGATGGTGGCTTTGTAGAGATATAGGATAATATTAGGTGTGAGAAGTTTACTGAAACGGATGAGGGAGCCCACCTCCTTTGCAGCAGTCCTGGAAATGTTTTCAATGTATTTATTCCAATTCATGTTATCTGTGAAAGTTAGACCGAGGAGTTTGAATGATGAACTCTCGGGCAGGGTGCTATTTGCCATGACAATCGGTGGTTGAAGAGGTTTCTTGTAGTTATTGAAGGAAAGTAGCTTTGTCATTGCGGCATTAAAAGTTACCATCCATTTTTGACCCCATTCCACTACAGACTGGAGGTCACTTTCTAAGGATTCGGCCATTGCCTCAGATATGTGCGCGTCGGTTTTGCCCACATGACGAGAGTAGAGCGTGGTCTCGTCAGCAAATATTCTTATCTCAGTCGCAATGGCATCAGGGAGCTCGTTTATGAAAATAAGGAACAGTAGAGGTTCAAGAATAGATCCTTGGAGTACACCAGCATTTATGCCATGTTGTTTAGAAGAACGGCCATCGAGGACAACTTGGATCTTTCGTTTTGTTAGGAAGGATTTGATTATATTAAATATTTGTCCAGTAATGGCATATGAGTGCAGTTTTAGGAGAAGCTCTTCATGCCAGACCTTGTCAAAGGCCTTGGATATATCGAGCGCTACCGCCCTAGCTTCACCTGCCTTGTCCAGTGTATAGTATATGCGTTCAGAGATGACCGTTAGGATATCTGCAGTAGATCGTGCTTGTCTGAATACGTATTGATGATCAGAAAGAAGTTTAGCATTAACTAGGTGCCTGACTATCGCTAGATTGATTAATGAGTCCAAGATTTTAGCAAAGACCTGGAGTAGACTGATTGGGCGGTAGTTTAGAGGATCAGTTCTATCTCCAGAATTCTTGAAGACTGGTACCACAGAGGCAATATTCCACCTATCAGGGCTACAAGATTCGGAAAGGCATTAGTTGTATAGTTTGGATAGGACAGGGGCGAGCTTAGCAGAGCATTCCTTTATTACTATTACTGATATAAGATCAGGCCACAAGCTTTGGAGGTGTCAAGGTTTTTTTATGATGTCTCTCACTTGAGACGGGGTGATGGCCAGGTTCTCAAGTGTGGCTTCAGTCCGCAATGGGAATTTAGGGAGGGGGCTGTTTGCCAAGTCCAGAGTGGAGTTTAAGCCGAAATGCTGGGCAAGTAGTCAGCCTTATCAGTTGCCGTGCAAACAACATCATTGTGATTTGATAGCGGGGGAATTGTCGATTGCCTATTGTTCATCACACAATTGTATATTTTCCAGAAATCACGAATACCTAGTTTCTGTGACTGAATGCGCTTTTGATTATCTCTGTATACCTTCTCTTTGCTTCATCTATCCCTACTTTGCAATCATTTCTTGCCTCTACATATTTTTGTCTGTTCGCAGTTGACTTATGGCGGCCGAATTTTCGGAATGCCTTCTGCCTCACAGCAATAGCAACTGTACATTCTGAGGTGAATCATTGAGGAGAGTGGGGTTTGCTGAAGAATTTTCGCGTGGGGACATAAGCATCAATGCATGCTTTGACCCATTCGATTAGCTCACTGATCAGCAGGGAGTGAGAAGGTTACACCCATGGGGCGTCGCTGATGTGATCCCTGAGAGATTAAAAATCAGCCTGCTCATAGTTTCTCGTCGTTTTAAGCAACGACTCTTCAGCTTTTTGACGAGTTTTTAAGGTGATGAGCATCATTACCACACCGTGATCAAAGCTTCCGAGCGGGCTATGGCATTCGCCACACAAGCCTCAGGTAGTGAGGTCAAGAACAGGTCGAGAAGTGAGGCTTGCTGGTCCGCGCGATCAGGAAGGCGGGTCGGAAATGTGACCACCTGTGATACGTCGTAAGCTGAGGAGAAATTAAAAGTAGAGTTCCAAGCTGCATCAGTAACGCTGGAGAATCCCAACCAGTCACGGTGGTGTGCATTAAAATCCCCAAATACATGTATTTGGGCATTCCAGTCGAGTGAGAGTGCTCTATCTAAGCTTTCAGAGACAGAGTCAAGCAGTGTACAGTCCGTTATTTTATATATTCATAAAAACACGAGGGTTATTTAATCTATTCATAGTATACGAGTGTGTGTTAATCTATTCACAGTAAACGATTGTTATTCAATCATTTAATAGCAAACAAGTGTTATTTAGTCTATTCATAATATACGATTGTTATTTAATCATTTCATAGTAAACGAGTGTCATTTTATTCATTCATAGTAAACGTCTGTTATTTAATCTATTCATAGTATACGAGTTATGTAATCTTTTCATAGTAAACGAGTGTCTTTTTAATCTATTCATAGAAAACGATTGTTATATTATCATTTCATAGTAAGCGAGTGTTAGATAATCTACTAATAGTACACAATTGTTATTTAATCTATCCATAGAATACGAGTGGTATTTAATCTATTCATAATAAATTAGTGTTATTTATTATATTCATAATAAATGAGTGTTATTTATTATATTCATAATAAACGAGTTTTATTTAATCTATTCAAAGTACACAAGTGTTATTTAATCTATTCATGGAAAAAGAGTGTTATTTAATATATTCATAGTATACGAGTGTTTTTAATATATTCTCAGTAAACGATTGTTATTTTATCATCATTAAATCTATTCACGATTTATTTTTAAAATTATTATTTAATCTTCTCATAGTAAATGAGAATTATTTAATCTATTCATATTGCACGAGTGTTATTTATTCTATTCAAAGTAAACGAATTATTTAATATTTTCATAGTAAACGATTGTTTTTTAATCTATTCATAATAAACGATTGTTATTTAATCATTTCATAGTAAAATAGTGTTAGTTTATCTATTCACAGTATACGATTGTTTTTAAAATCTATTTACAGTAAACAATTGTTATTTAATAATTTCATAGTAAAGGAGTGTTAATTAATCTATTCATAGTAAACGATCGTTAATTTATATATTCATAGTACATGGGTGTTATTTAATCTATGCATAGTAAACCAGTGTTATATAATCTATTTATAGTAAACCAGTGTTATTTAATCTATTTATAGTAAACCAGTGTTATTTAATCTATTAATAGTAGACGAGTATTTTTTATATATTAACAGTAAACGTTGTCATTTAATCATTTCATAGTAAACAAGTGTTATTTTATCTATTTATAGTATACGAGTGTTGTTTAATTCATTAATAGTAAACGAGTTATTTCATCTATTTATAGTAAACGGGTGTTATGTAATATATTTATAGTAAACGAGTGTTATGTAATATATTTATAGTAAACGGGTGTTATGTAATATATTTATAGTAAACGAGTGTTATGTAATATATTTATAGTAAACGGGTGTTATTTAATATATTTATAGTAAACGGGTGTTATGTAATATATTTATAGTAAACGGGTGTTATGTAATATATTTATAGTAAACGGGTGTTATTTAATATATTTATAGTAAACGATAAAATAACAATCGTTTACTATGAATAGATTTAATAATCTATTCATAGTAAACGATTGTTATTTAATCTATTCATAGTATTTGAGTTTTTTTTAATCTTTTCATAGTAAACGAGTTTAAGTCGATCTATAAATAGTAAACGATTCTTATTTAATCGATTCATAGTACACCAAGGTTATTTAATTCATTTATATCATGCGAGTGTTATTTAATCTATTAATTGTAAATGAGTCTTATTTAATCTATTCATAGTAAATAAGTGTTATTTATTATATTCATAGTAAACGAGTGTTATTTAGTCTATTTATAGTAAACGAGTTTTATTTAATCTATTCAAATTCTACGAGTGTTATTTAATATTTTCAATAGACAACGACGGTTATTCAATATATTCATAGTATACGTGTGTTTTTAAATCTATTCACAGTAAACGATTGTTATTTAATTTTGTTTCATTAAACGAGTGTTATTTAATCTATTTATAGTATACGAGTGTTTTTAATCTATTCTCAGTAAACGATTGTTATTTTATAATTTCACATTCAACTAGTTTTATTTAATCCAACCACAGTATACGAGTGTTCTTTAACCTATTAATAGTATACAATAAACGATTGTTATTAAATCTTTATTTTATAAATTCATGATTTATTTATTTAATCAATTCATAGTTAATGAGAATTATTTAATATATTCATAGTACACGAATGTTTTTTAATGTATACATAGTAAACCAGTTATTTAAACTTTTAAAAGTAAACGAGCGTTTTTAAATTTATTCACAGTAAACGATTGTTATTTAATCATTTAATAGAACACAAGTGTTAGTTAATCTATTCATAGTATACGAGTGTTTTTAATCTATTTTCAGTAAATAATTGTTATTTAATAATTCCATAGTTAACGACTGTTTGATTATTTATTCATAGTAAACGATTGTAATTTAATATATTCATAGTACATCGCGGTTATTTAATCCATTTATAGTGTACGAGTTTTATTTAATCTATTCAGAGTAAACGAGTGTTATTGAATCAATCCATAGTAAACGGGCGTTATTTAATCTATTCAAAGTACACGGGTGTTTTTTTTTATCTCTTAATAGAAACCGAGGGATATTTAATATATTCATAGTGGGCGAGTGCTTTTTAATCTATTCAAAGTAAACGATTGTTATTTGATCTATTTACATTAAACGATTGTTATTTAATCTATTCATTGTACACAAGTGTTATTATTTAATCTATGCATAGAACACGAGTGTTAGTTAATCTATGCATAGTATACGCTTATTATTTAATCTATCCATAGTCCATAATTGTTATTTTATCTATATTACGGATAATTAGAAGAATTACAACAGAAGAATTACTAGAATTAAAAAATATAAGGGATATTTTAGCAGGTATTTTGTGCCATTGAAGTATATAGAAAAATATCCATAGGGAAACCAACGTTGATTGATGTAGTTTTAGTATTAATAATAGATAATGATTACTAAATGATAAAATCACCTTAAAATCAGCGAAGCATCCGATCGTCATGCAATTTCAATTTAGTAATTAATGTGGCGAACGTATCATTATTTTAGAAAACGTAGTGGAAATATATTTTCCGGTAAGTCACTCATATCACACATACGAAAATGTAAATTATGATAATGTGTTATTTGTTTCTACAAAAATATTTTCATTTTTATGAATATAATCCCTGGAGACGTTAACAATAAGAACATATTATTGAATATATTGACTGCATTATTTTAAATTTTTTTTTAAATATTGAAATATTTCATTGTATGTTTTTGCACGATTCAGTGACTTGTTCATTTATAAGCCATTACACACACGCGCGGTTCAGCAGAATCTATTTTGCTTTTGTCAACTTGGGAATTATTCTGACATTTAAATTGCAATGGATGAAGTTTCGAACATAGAACATACCCTCGCTTACTGAATAGGTTTCATCTCGACACGGTGATGATTATTCGGAGCGTGAAATTAATGTAGACCGCCATTGGGAATTGTAAAAGAATCAAGACCATGAAGACAAAGATAGAAGTGTTCATTGAAGAGCAACGAATAACACAGACAGAGTGCATTGCTACAAGGATCTCTGTTCGCTGTCGTTTTTGCAGTGAGATGTTTGCAGTCTTTCTTAACAAAAAAAAGTGCACATGCAAGTTTAATGAGTGCCACATGTCACCTAAACTTAGAGTCGTTATTAACACCCGCTTAAAATAGGCTATAAGACAATGTTGTCGACAAACGAAATCTTCACCCAACAGTAGATATCCGGAGAACAATCAATTTGACCGTTGTTCAAAATAATCTTTTAAAGGATGAATTACCGAGAGAAGACATTAAAAGACGAGCAAAATTACTGTTGCTTCTTGAAAAAAAAAATTCTTCAAATGTCTCATCGCATCTAAGCAGGACATTTTGATGTAACCCATGACGTTATATTAGAACATCAACATTTACAATATTGTAATTAAAAACAACATTTTCTTACTTAGTTCACCGCAAACAAGACAAGTTGCCACTGTAGACGTAAGAGACTACTGAAAATTAGGGTGACAGTTTAGGAGGTCATCCAAAATTGGGAGCTGTGCAGCTTGTTCACATTAGGTTTAAATGTATGCATGTTGGTACAGTCGGGGAAACAGGGAGGGAGTTCCAAAGGCCGGCAGCTCGAGGAAAGAAGCTATTGGAGTTGAAGGCTCTTCAAAATCCGGGGACCTCAACAGTGAATGGATGGGATTTAGCTGATTGTCGGGTTGGTCGAGTGTATTTACGTCGAGGGGGGGGGGCACTAGATAAACAAGTTCATTGGAGCACATTCCATTGAAGTACTTGTAAAACAAGCACAAGGATGCTACAATGCGGCGATGTCACAGGGGCTGGAGCTTGGTAGATAGTGAGGGACCTATTAGATTAGAGACTCTTTTTTGGGCCTTGCCAAAATGGGAGACACTGGTGGATGGTACACCAGCCCAGATGTGACAACAATACACGATGCATGGGCGGAGGGTGGCCTAGTAGAGATATAGGATACTATCAGGTGTGAGAAGTTTTCTAGCTCGGTAGAGGGAGCCCACCTTCTTTGCAGAAGTCTTGGCAATGTCTTCTACGTATTTGATCCAATTGATGTTACCTGTGAATGTTAGGTCGAGGAGATTGATTTTCTATTATTTCGTTTATTCGGACTACTATTCTCATCTTTGTTATTATTTGCACTACGTTTCGGGTGCATCTTATCCGACTCGGGTATCTTGTAGTCGAACTCGGGAACCTATACAGAATTTCTAACTGAACCCTTCATTTAATACACGGCGGTAGATTGTTCTCGTTCAATCAGTCATGAACGGGTAAAAGTTTTAAGTTATTTTTATTTCTTTTTTAGTTATTATTGCTTGTAGTGAGGATCGAAACCTAAACCCCCAGAAGAGTGTAACTTACTGATGATTAATAATCAATGCCTCACCGGTTTATGTGGACAATGTTAGTATAAATTTTGTTTTACACGTGCCGTATTGCTACTTCACCTAGAGCATTGAACACTGTAGACAGCAATAACACTTAGAATTATATATATATATATATATATATATATATATATATATATATATATATGCATATATATAAATATATATAAAATAGTTACACTTCACTATATATGTTCAAATATAAAACCTAACATTACACTGTTTTGTCCTTAAAAGACATACACGCCGATCAAAACCTGTGTGTGTTGTCCGGAAGTCTAGGAGGAAGTGTAAATAAACGTTGATTATTGATAACTATTTTATATATATATATATATATAAATCAAAAAGGAAAAACCAGGAGATATATTTTTTTATATATATTCATCAACGTTTCGTCTTTATTTGTAAGACTTCCTCAGGATGATAATTTTAAGAAAAATGTCATGCAAGTACATCGAAATATTGGGTTCACATGATGGGTTGATGAGAAAAAGTAGTAGCTGTGGCTACTGAGAGCGCTGTACCAAGGTCCGGGCTGAGAGCAGTCAGTGGCAGAGAATGAAATGAATGTGGATGGCTGTGAGTGAAAAGGGGGAGGGGTGGGAGTGTTAGTGAATTTGTTTTAGGGTGGGAGAGAGGGGGGGGGGTGCTGAGTTTTTTTGTCGTGGTGAGGTGTAACAGGGATTTTGAGTATCATAGTTTTAGAAAAAGATTTGAAGAAATGAAGATAATTTGAAAGTAGGCGGGTGGGTGGGTAAGAGTGTGAAAGAAGTCGTGAGATGGTGAGGGGGAGCGGGGAGATTTTGTTGTGGTTAGGTCTGAAATTTTTGGAGGGTAGGAGTATTGACCAGCTGGCTATGTCAGGAATGTGTGGATATAAGTGAGGTAGAAGGAAACTGTTGAAATGTGCTGTAAATATGACAATGAGGGGAGGGAAAAAGAAAAAGAAGAAAAGTGATATTAATTTTGGCGAGGAATAGGTGAAATGTAGTTTTGTGCAGACAGTGTTGATGGTTTGAAATTAAATTGAGGGCAAAAAAGGTTTTAATATCAAAATATCTAGATTGTGTTCATTGGTAATCCTACTATTTGTGGTTAAGTGGTTTAGATTCGTGGTGAATGAAAATGTATGTGAGGAGGAGTTTGTGCGTGAGTGTGTATGCGGGGAGTTGTATATAAGTACAATTGAGAACGAAGAGAAGAAAGGTTAGCCATGCTCTAGGTTTAGTTTTTGTTCGGTCAGGATAATTTTGCTTATTAAGGGGGATAGATTGTAGAAGCCATTTTGTTGTCTGATGGTGTTGGAGGCTGTGATTAGTGCACTTTCCAGTAGGCTTCGCCGAGCTTTTCCATCAAATTTACGCGGAGGAAACGCAACGTGAATTGAAAAAAAGATTGAGCGAACACAAAAGGGACACACAAAACAATAACTCTCTCAGTGCACTTTTCTCCCATCAGTACGATCATGCTTTCAAATTTGAACAGGCTAAAATCACCAAATACATTCATAACAAAGCTCGGCGAAGACTACTTGAAACTGCACTAATCACAACCTCCAACACCATCAGACAACAAAATGGCTTCTACAATTTGGCCTATACGAGGAATGGTCCACCTTGTTTAAGTAATGTTACCTCAAGTAACATCATATAGCTGGATACTCCACCAGACTAGATGAATTCTTGTTCTGGAATCCGGTAAGACCAAGAGTCTACAAGAACAATATATTATAACATACTTAACTAATCAATTGGGGACAGGAAAATTAATGTTCTTCACCTTTTTACTAACTCAACGTTTGACAGATAAAGGAGAACTTTAATGAAATATTTGAATATCTATGTATCTCATATAGAGATCAATTGTTAGCCCTAGGAAGGGGCCCCTTGATTTCTGAGAACTTCGACTGAAGTAAAATAAAACAACAAAAAGAACAATAAGCGAATAAGGATTTCATAGCATTTCTGAACACCCGGGATGTCAATAAAATCCTGCTTCTTATTATTTAGTGTGGGGCAGTGGATCCTTCACTAAAATGCTTACGAAAAAATAATCCTCGCATTTACACTTCTGCTCAACAGGCAACATGACATGGAATAAGTATATAGAAGATATTGCCAAGTCTGCTGCAAAGAAGGTAGGCTCCCTTTACCGGGTTAGAAAACTTCTCACACCTGCCAGTCCTCTATATTTCTTTAAAGCAACCTTTCGCCGATACATCGAGTAATATTGCCACATCTAGGCTGGTGAGGCTCTCCTTTTCCACCCTAATACGTCCCGTGCAGTCTGTTAAGTTCCAGCCCCTGTCACAGTGTTAAATCCCCGTGCTGATTATACAAGTACTTCAACGGAATGTGCTCCTGTTGGATAATGGCCCTATGGGAATGGACGTATCTGTTGGACATCGTTGGTTTGACTTGTGCGAATTAACGCGGCAGTCGAGTGCAGAATAGGGCATGTTCTCACAGTCAGAAATCACAGACGTGACAAGGTCACCGTGTGACGAGATCCCAGATCAAGGCTCTGTGACGTCACAGGCCCTTGCGTGGGAAAAGGAGAGATCCGTGACGTCACTCGTTGTTCGTGAGAAGCGAGTTTTAGCCAGTCTGGATTTTGGAGGCGAACCGATGAGACGTGATTTTTAGCATGTGATCTACAACCGATTAAGGGAAATATTTTCCTAAGAAAATACAGGCGAGAGATATCGTTTTCCCCTCCATGAATGGTTAAGGAAATAATCGTTAAGTAACTACGATAAAGTAGTGATTTGCTCTCTCTCTCGACGTAGTGAACGTTTCCCAGCCGATTAAATAACTAACACTTATAATAAAAAGAATTGAAAGTTAATGGATTGTTTGTCGATTGAGACGGCCATGAGGCTCTTTGTTGCAGAGACACGGTTCACGACAGGAAAGAAAGAAGGAAGAATTCAAACACTAGACGACATCAAGACGGCGATCCTCTACACGGCGAAGGAGAATTCTAAAGGTATGAAACAAATATATGAACTATGTGATTTATGATGTTTTAAAAATGACGAGTATTAAATAAGAACTGCTACGGCCCTTTCAGGGACGAGTATACGAAATGAGTACCGCCGCGGCCGTAGAGTGGGGTTATGCAACACTACGAACTTACTGCAGTTGTACCCCCTAAACTGAAATACTACTTATCTATTTGACTAGCAGAAAAAAACACCCCTTCACTGTAGATGTTCCTAGATGCCGAAATATTTTAAACTTTGATCGTTTCTTTCCCCAGACAGTTTGTCTTTGGAATTACCTTTTTATCCACTGTGTCACCGACCATATCAACTTCGGAATTACTTTTTCATCCCCTGTGTCACCGACCATATCAACTTTGGAATTACCTTTTTATCCACTGTGTCACCGACCATATCAACTTCGGAATTACTTTTTCATCCCCTGTGTCACCGACCATATCAACTTTGGAATTACCTTTTCATCCCCTGTGTTACCGAACATATCAACTTTGGAATTACCTTTTTATTCACTGTGTCATCGACCATATAAACTTTGGAATTACCTTTTCTTTCCATGTGTCACCGACCATATAAACTTTGGAATTACCTTTTATCCACTGTGTCACCGACCATATCAACTTTGGAATTACCTTTTTATCCCCTGTGTCACCGACCATATCAACTTTGGAATTACCTTTTCTTTCCATGTGTCACCGACCATATAAACTTTGGAATTACCTTTTATCCACTGTGTCACCGACCATATCAACTTTGGAATTACCTTTTTATCCCCTGTGTCACCGACCATATCCAATTTGGAATTACATTTTTATCCCCTGTGTCATCGACCATATCAACTTTGGAATTAACTTTTTATCCCCTGTGTCACCGACCATATAAACTTTGGAATTACCTTTTTATCCCCTGTGTCACCGACTATATCAACTTTGGAATTACCTTTTTATCCCCTGTGTCACCGACTATATCAACTTTGGAATTACCTTTTTATCCCCTGTGTCACCGACGATATCAACTTTGGAATTACCTTTTTATCCTCTGTGTCACCGACCATATAAACTTTGGAATTACCTTTTCTTTCCATGTGTCACCGACCATATAAACTTTGGAATTACCTTTTATCCACTGTGTCACCGACCATATCAACTTTGGAATTAACTTTTTATCCCCTGTGTCACCGACCATATCAACTTTGGAATTACCTTTTTATCCCCTGTGTCACCGACCATATCAACTTTGGAATTACCTTTTTATCCCCTGTGTCACCGACCATATCAACTTTGGAATTACCTTTTCTTTCCATGTGTCACCGACCATATAAACTTTGGAATTACCTATTATCCACTGTGTCACCGACCATATCAACTTTGGAATTACCTTTTTATCCCCTGTGTCACCGACCATATCCAATTTGGAATTACCTTTTTATCCCCTGTGTCATCGACCATATCAACTTTGGAATTACCTTTTCATCCCCTGTGTCACCGACCATATCAACTTTGGAATTACATTTTTATCCCCTGTGTCACCGACCATATAAACATTGGAATTACCTTTTTTTCCCCTGTGTCACCGACTAAATCAACTTTGGAATTACCTTTTTATCCCCTGTGTCACCGACCATATCAACTTTGGAATTACCTTTTTATCCCCTGTGTCACCGACCATATCAACTTTGGAATTACCTTTTCTTTCCATGTGTCACCGACCATATAAACTTCGGAATTACCTTTTATCCACTGTGTCACCGACCATATCAACTTTGGAATTACCTTTTTATCCCCTGTGTCACCGACCATATCAACTTTGGAATTACCTTTTTATCCCCTGTGTCACCGACCATATCAACTTTGGAATTACCTTTTTATCCCCTGTGTCACCGACCATATCAACTTTGGAATTACCTTTTCTTTCCATGTGTCACCGACCATATAAACTTTGGAATTACTTTTTATCCACTGTGTCACCGACCATATCAACTTTGGAATTACCTTTTTATCCCCTGTGTCACCGACCATATCAACTTTGGAATTACCTTTTTATCCCCTGTGTCACCGACCAATTCAACTTTGGAACTACCTTTTTATCCCCTGTGTCACCGACCATATCAACTTTGGAATTACCTTTTCTTTACATGTGTCACCGACCATATAAACTTTGGAATTACCTTTTATCCACTGTGTCACCGACCATATCAACTTTGGAATTACCTTTTTATCCCCTGTGTCACCGACCATATCAACTTTGGAATTACCTTTTTATCCCCTGTGTCACCGACCATATCCAATTTGGAATTACCATTTTATCCCCTGTGTCATCGACCATATCAACTTTGGAATTACCTTTTCATCCCCTGTGTCACCGACCATATCAACTTTGGAATTACCTTTTTATCCCCTGTGTCACCGAACAGATCAACTTTGGAATTACCTTTTTATCCCCTGTGTCACCGACAATATAAACATTGGAATTACCTTTTTTTCCCCTGTGTCACCGACTAAATCAACTTTGGAATAACTTTTTTATCCCCTGTGTCACCGACTATATCAACTTTGGAATTACCTTTTCTTTCCATGTGTTACCGACCATATAAACTTTGGAATTACCTTTTATCCACTGTGTCACCGACCATATCAACTTTGGAATTACCTTTTTATCCCCTGTGTCACCGACCATATCCAATTTGGAATTACCTTTTTATCCCCTGTGTCATCGACCATATCAACTTTGGAATTACCTTTTCATCCCCTGTGTCACCGACCATATCAACTTTGGAATTACCTTTTTATCCCCTGTGTCACCGACCATATAAACATTGGAATTACCTTTTTTTCCCCTGTGTCACCGACTAAATCAACTTTGGAATTACCTTTTTATCCCCTGTGTCACCGACCATATCAACTTTGGAATTACCTTTTCATCCCCTGTGTCACCGACCATATCAACTTTAGAATTACCTTTTCTTTCCATGTGTCACCGACCATATAAAATTCGGAATTACCTTTTATCCACTGTGTCACCGACCATATCAACTTTGGAATTACCTTTTTATCCCCTGTGTCACCGACCATATCAACTTTGGAATTACCTTTTTATCCCCTGTGTCACCGACCATATCAACTTTGGAATTACCTTTTTATCCCCTGTGTCACCGACCATATCAAATTTGGAATTACCTTTTTATCCCCTGTGTCACCGACCATATCAACTTTGGAATTACCTTTTTATCCCCTGTGTCACCGACCAATTCAACTTTGGAATTACCTTTTTATCCCCTGTGTCACCGACCATATCAACTTTGGAATTACCTTTTCTTTACATGTGTCACCGACCATATAAACTTTGGAATTACCTTTTATCCACTGTGTCACCGACCATATCAACTTTGGAATTACCTTTTTATCCCCTGTGTCACCGACCATATCAACTTTGGAATTACCTTTTTATCCCCTGTGTCACCGACCATATCAACTTTGGAATTACCATTTTATCCCCTGTGTCATCGACCATATCAACTTTGGAATTACCTTTTCATCCCCTGTGTCACCGACCATATCAACTTTGGAATTACCTTTTTATCCCCTGTGTCACCGAACAGATCAACTTTGGAATTACCTTTTTATCCCCTGTGTCACCGACCATATAAACATTGGAATTACCTTTTTTTCCCCTGTGTCATCGACTAAATCAACTTTGGAATTACTTTTTTATCCCCTGTGTCACCGACTATATCAACTTTGGAATTTACTTTTTTATCCCCTGTGTCACCGACCATATCAACTTTGGAATTACCTTTTTATCCCCTGTGTCACCGACCATATCAACTTTGGAATTACCTTTTCTTTCCATGTGTCACCGACCATATAAACTTTGGAATTACCTTTTATCCACCGTGTCACCGACCATATCAACTTTGGGATTATCTTTTTATCCCCTGTGTCACCGACCATATCAACTTTGGAATTACCTTTTTATCCCCTATGTCACCGACCATTACACTTTAAAATTACCTTTTTATCCCCTGTGTCATCGACCATATCAACTTTGGAATTACCTTTTCATCCCCTGTGTCACCGACCATATCAACTTTGGAATTACCTTTTTATCCCCTGTGTCACCGAACAGATCAACTTTGGAATTACCTTTTTATCCCCTGTGTCACCGACCATATAAACATTGGAATTACCTTTTTTCCCCTGTGTCACCGACTAAATCAACTTTGGAATTACCTTTTTATCCCCTGTGTTTCCTACTATATCAACTTTGGAATTACCTTTTTATCCCCTGTGTCACCGACCATATCAACTTTGGAATTACCTTTTTATCCCCTGTGTCACCGACCATATCAACTTTGGAATTACCTTTTCTTTCCATGTGTCACCGACCATATAAACTTCGGAATTACCTTTTATCCACTGTGTCACCGACCATATCAACTTTGGAATTACCTTTTTATCCCCTGTGTCACCGACCATATCAACTTTGGAATTACCTTTTTATCCCCTTGTGTCACCGACTATATCAACTTTGGAATTACCTTTTTATCCCCTGTGTCACCGACCATATCAACTTTGGAATTACCTTTTCTTTCCATGTGTCACCGACCATATAAACTTTGGAATTACCTTTTATCCACTGTGTCACCGACCATATCAACTTTGGAATTACCTTTTTATCCCCTGTGTCACCGACCATATCAACTTTGGAATTACTTTTTTATCCCCTGTGTCACCGACCATATCAACTTTGGAATTACCTTTTCATCCCCTGTGTCACCGACCATATCAACTTTGGAATTACCTTTTCTTTACATGTGTCACCGACCATATAAACTTTGGAATTACCTTTTATCCACTGTGTCACCGACCATATCAACTTTGGAATTACCTTTTTATCCCCTGTGTCACCGACCATATCAACTTTGGAATTACCTTTTTATCCCCTGTGTCACCGACCATATCCAATTTGGAATTACCATTTTATCCCCTGTGTCATCGACCATATCAACTTTGGAATTACCTTTTCATCCCCTGTGTCACCGACCATATCAACTTTGGAATTACCTTTTTATCCCCTGTGTCACCGAACAGATCAACTTTGGAATTACCTTTTTATCCCCTGTGTCACCGACCATATAAACATTGGAATTACCTTTTTTTCCCCTGTGTCACCGACTAAATCAACTTTGGAATTACCTTTTTATCCCCTGTGTCACCGACTATATCAACTTTGGAATTACCTTTTTATCCCCTGTGTCACCGACCATATCAACTTTGGAATTACCTTTTTATCCCCTGTGTCACCGACCATATCAACTTTGGAATTACCTTTTCTTTCAATGTGTCACCGACCATATAAACTTTGGAATTATCTTTTATCCACCGTGTCACCGACCATATCAACTTTAGGATTACCTTTTTATCCCCTGTGTCACCGACCATATCAACTTTGGAATTACCTTTTTATCCCCTGTGTCACCGACCATATCAACTTTGGAATTACCTTTTTATCCCCTGTGTCACCGACCATATCAACTTTGGGATTACCTTTTTATCCCCTGTGTCACCGACCATATCAACTTTGGAATTACCTTTTTATCCCCTGTCTCACCGACCATATCAACTTTAGAATTACCTTTTTATCTACTGTGTCACCGACCATATCAACTTTGGAATTACCTTTTCTTTCCATGTGTCACCGACCATATCAACTTTAGAATTACCTTTTTATCCCCTGTGTCACCGACCATATCAACTTTGGAATTACCTTTTTATCCCCTGTGTCATCGACCATATCCAATTTGGAATTACCTTTTTATCCCTTGTGTCACCGACCATATCAACTTTGGAATTACCTTTTCTTTCCATGTGTCACCGACCATATAAACTTTAGAATTACCTTTTATCCACTGTGTCACCGACCATATCAACTTTGGGATTACCTTTTTATCCCCTGTGTCACCGACCATATCAACTTTGGAATTACCTTTTTATCCCCGTGTGTCACCGACCATATCAACTTTGGAATTACCTTTTTATCCCCTGTGTCACCGACCATATCAACTTTATAATTACCTTTTCTTTCCATGTGTCACCGACCATATAAACTTTGGAATTACTTTTTATCCACTGTGTCACCGACCATATCAACTTTAGAATTACCTTTTTATCCCCTGTGTCACCGACGATATCAACTTTGGAATTACCTTTTTATCCCGTGTCACCGACCATATCCAATTTTGAATTACCTTTTTATCCCCTGTGTCATCGACCATATTAACTTTGGAATTACCTTTTCATCCCCTGTGTCACCGACCATATCAACTTTGGAATTACCTTTTTATCCCCTGTGTCACCGAACAGATCAACTTTGGAATTACCTTTTTATTCACTGTGTCACCGACCATATCAACTTTGGAATTACCTTTTTATCCCCTGTGTCACCAACTATATCAACTTTGGAATTAATTTTTCTTTCCCTGTGTCACCGACCATATAAACTTTGGAATTATTTTTTATCCACTGTGTCACCGACCATATCAACTTTGGAATTACCTTTTTATCCCCAGTGTCACCGACTATATCAACTTTGGAATTATCTTTTATCAACTGTGTCACCGACCATATCAACTTTAGAATTACCTTTTTATCCCCTGTGTCACCGACTATATCAACTTTGGAATTACCTTTTCATCCCCTGTGTCACCGACCATATCAACTTTGGAATTACCTTTTTATCCCCTGTGTCACCGACCATATCAACTTTGGAATTACCTTTTTATCCCCTGTGTCACCGACTATATCAACTTTGGAATTACCTGGTTATCTCCTGTGTCATCGACTATATCAACTTTGGAATTAACTTTTTATCCCCTGTGTCACCGACTATATCAACTTTGGAATTACCTTTTTATCTCCTGTGTCACCGACCATATCAACTTTGGAATTACCTTTTTATCTACTGTGTCACCGACCATATCAACTTTGGAATTAACTTTTTATCCCCTGTGTCACCGACTATATCATCTTTGGAATTACCTTTTTATCTCCTGTGTCACCGACCATATCAACTTTGGAATTACCTTTTCATTCCCTGTGTCACCGACCATATCAACTTTGGAATTACCTTTTTATCTCCTCTGTCACCGACCATATAAACTTTGGAATTACCTTTTCTTTCCATGTGTCACCGACCATATAACCTTTGGAATTACCTTTTCATCCCCTGTGTCACCCACCATATAACCTTTTGGAATTACCTTTTCATCCCCTGTGTCACCGACCATATCAACTTTGGAATTACCTTTTTATGCCCTGTGTCACCGACCATATAAACTTTGGAATTACCTTTTCATCCCCTGTGTCATCAACCATATCAACTTTGGAATTATCTGTTTATCCCCTGTGTCACCGACCATATCAACTTTGGAATTACCTTTTCATCTCCTGTGTCACCGACCATATAAACTTTGGAATTACATTTTCATCCCCTGTGTCACCGACCATATAAACTTTGGAATTACCTTTTTTTCCCCTGTGTCACCGACCATATCAACTTTGGAATTACCTTTTTATCCCCTGTGTCACCGACCATATCAACTTTGGAATTACCTTTTTATCCCCTGTGTCACCGACCATATCCAATTTGGAATTACCATTTTATCCCCTGTGTCATCGACCATATCAACTTTGGAATTACCTTTTCATCCCCTGTGTCACCGACCATATCAACTTTGGAATTACCTTTTTATCCCCTGTGTCACCGAACAGATCAACTTTGGAATTACCTTTTTATCCCCTGTGTCAACGACCATATTAACATTGGAATTACCTTTTTTTCCCCTGTGTCACCGACTAAATCAACTTTGGAATTACCTTTTTATCCCCTGTGTCACCGACTATATCAACTTTGGAATTACCTTTTTATCCCCTGTGTCACCGACCATATCAACTTTGGAATTACCTTTTTATCCCCTGTGTCACCGACCATATCAACTTTGGAATTACCTTTTCTTTCAATGTGTCACCGACCATATAAACTTTGGAATTATCTTTTATCCACCGTGTCACCGACCATATCAACTTTAGGATTACCTTTTTATCCCCTGTGTCACCGACCATATCAACTTTGGAATTACCTTTTTATCCCCTGTGTCACCGACCATATCAACTTTGGAATTACCTTTTTATCCCCTGTGTCACCGACCATATCAACTTTGGGATTACCTTTTTATCCCCTGTGTCACCGACCATATCAACTTTGGAATTACCTTTTTATCCCCTGTCTCACCGACCATATCAACTTTGGAATTACCTTTTTATCTACTGTGTCACCGACCATATCAACTTTGGAATTACCTTTTCTTTCCATGTGTCACCGACCATATAAACTTTGAAATTACCTTTTATCCACTGTGTCACCGACCATATCAACTTTAGAATTACCTTTTTATCCCCTGTGTCACCGACCATATCAACTTTGGAATTACCTTTTTATCCCCTGTGTCATCGACCATATCCAATTTGGAATTACCTTTTTATCCCTTGTGTCACCGACCATATCAATTTTGGAATTACCTTTTCTTTCCATGTGTCACCGACCATATAAACTTTGGAATTACCTTTTATCCCCTGTGTCACCGAACAGATCAACTTTGGAATTACCTTTTTATCTCCTGTGTCACCGACAATATAAACATTGGAATTACCTTTTCATCCCCTGTGTCACCGACTAAATCAACTTTGGAATTACCATTTTATCCCCTGTGTCACCGACTATATCAACTTTGGAATTACCTTTTTATCCCCTGTGTCACCGACCATATCAACTTTGAAATTACCTTTTTACTCCCTGTGTCACCGACCATATCAACTTTGGAATTACCTTTTCTTTCCATGTGTCACCGACCATATAAACTTTAGAATTACCTTTTATCCACTGTGTCACCGACCATATCAACTTTGGGATTACCTTTTTATCCCCTGTGTCACCCACCATATCAACTTTGGAATTACCTTTTTATCCCCGTGTGTCACCGACCATATCAACTTTGGAATTACCTTTTTATCCCCTGTGTCACCGACCATATCAACTTTATAATTACCTTTTCTTTCCATGTGTCACCGACCATATAAACTTTGGAATTACTTTTTATCCACTGTGTCACCGACCATATCAACTTTAGAATTACCTTTTTATCCCCTGTGTCATCGACGATATCAACTTTGGAATTACCTTTTTATCCCGTGTCACCGACCATATCCAATTTTGAATTACCTTTTTATCCCCTGTGTCATCGACCATATTAACTTTGGAATTACCTTTTCATCCCCTGTGTCACCGACCATATCAACTTTGGAATTACCTTTTTATCCCCTGTGTCACCGAACAGATCAACTTTGGAATTACCTTTTTATTCACTGTGTCACCGACCATATCAACTTTGGAATTACCTTTTTATCCCCTGTGTCACCAACTATATCAACTTTGGAATTAATTTTTCTTTCCCTGTGTCACCGACCATATAAACTTTGGAATTATCTTTTATCCACTGTGTCACCGACCATATCAACTTTGGAATTACCTTTTTATCCCCAGTGTCACCGACTATATCAACTTTGGAATTACCTTTTTTATCCCCTGTGTCACCGACTATATCAACTTTGGAATTACCTTTTTATCCCTGTGTCACCAACCATATCAACTTTGGAAATTTCTTTTTTTTCCCTGTGTCACCGACCATATAAACTTTGGAATTATCTTTTATCAACTGTGTCACCGACCATATCAACTTTAGAATTACCTTTTTATCCCCTGTGTCACCGACTATATCAACTTTGGAATTACCTTTTCATCCCCTGTGTCACCGACCATATCAACTTTGGAATTACCTTTTATCTCCTGTGTCACCGACTATATAAACTTTGGAATTACCTATTTATCCCCTGTGTCACCGACCATATCAACTTTGGAATTACCTTTTTATCCCCTGTGTCACCGACCATATCAACTTTGGAATTACCTTTTTATCCCCTGTGTCACCGACCATATCAACTTTGGAATTACCTTTTTATCCCCTGTGTCACCGACTATATCAACTTTGGAATTACCTGGTTATCTCCTGTGTCATCGACTATATCAACTTTGGAATTAACTTTTTATCCCCTGTGTCACCGACTATATCAACTTTGGAATTACCTTTTTATCTCCTGTGTCACCGACCATATCAACTTTGGAATTACCTTTTTATCTACTGTGTCACCGACCATATCAACTTTGGAATTAACTTTTTATCCCCTGTGTCACCGACTATATCAACTTTGGAATTACCTTTTTATCTCCTGTGTCACCGACCATATCAACTTTGGAATTACCTTTTCATCCCCTGTGTCACCGACCATATCAACTTTGGAATTACCTTTTTATCTCCTCTGTCACCGACCATATAAACTTTGGAATTACCTTTTCTTTCCATGTGTCACCGACCATATAACCTTTGGAATTACCTTTTCATCCTCTGTGTCACCGACCATATAACCTTTTGGAATTACCTTTTCATCCCCTGTGTCACCGACCATATCAACTTTGGAATTACCTTTGTATGCCCTGTGTCACCGACCATATAAACTTTGGAATTACCTTTTCATCCCCTGTGTCATCAACCATATCAACTTTGGAATTATCTGTTTATCCCCTGTGTCACCGACCATATCAACTTTGGAATTACCTTTTCATCTCCTGTGTCACCGACCATATAAACTTTGGAATTACATTTTCATCCCCTGTGTCACCGACCATATCAACTTTGGAATTACCTTTTTTTCCCCTGTGTCACCGACCATATCAACTTTGGAATTACCTTTTTATCTCCTGTATCACCGACCATATCAACTTTGGAATTACCTTTTCATCCCCTGTGTCACCGACCATATAAACTTTGGAATTACCTTTTCATCCCCTGTGTCACCGACCATATCAACTTTGGAATTACCTTTTTATCTCCTGTGTCACCGACCACATCAACATGCAAACATTTAAATGTAATGTGAACAAACATTTTGCTGTCTACTCACCCCCTGTTGCTCCCGATAAATCTGGCTCCTATCACAGTAGTCCCTTTGTTTGGGTTGAATAAAAGTAAAAACCAAATAAAAAGAAAAAGATATGAAATCTATTTGAATAATATCTTCAGAAAGAATCTTCATTTGATGGCTCAGGTTCGAAAATACTTAAATTTAGAATAGGTGAGAAAAATGTGAAATGAGTAAATGCCAAATTTGTGAAATGTAAAAGAAACAAACATAAAAGACAGGCTTTGATTTAAATTAAAATATTTGTAGTTTTTTAATCGCCATTTAAGAAACAATAGTTAAGGCACGGTTTTCTTTTACTGATTGTAACTTTTACGAGTATTAAATGGCTACAAATTATTCGCATTTCGAATTTCTTTAGTCAGTTTGACTTTTCTTTCAAAGTGATACATATTATTATTCAACCAAATGAGGGGCCCCGTCTCGTGTCATAATTTCTAGATTAACGATCCCCGGTTTATGGGGAAACAAAATCACAAAGAAATGGAGACGAAGAAAAGCGTGGAGAAGATTTTTAATTGAATAAGTTTTAACACTTGGGGTTATAAAACATATATCAGAATAAGAAACGATGAATTGAAAAAAAAATTGTATGTACGTAGAACAAAGGACCAAATTTAATACCACAATGATTACTCATAGCGAGAGAGAGAGAGAGAGAGAGAGAGAGAGAGAGAGAGAGAGAGGATCTTGGGAAGGGAAATTTTTGCCTAGCCTGATTTAATTTCGATCAGAATCTCTGGCCCGTTGAACCAACTGACCTGTGGATCAGCGGTTTCAGAATGTTAAAATAAAAATAAGTCCTTTTTTTCAGACTGGATGGTATCGAGCCTTGAATCAGCTCTGGGAGCGGGGTGTGAGCAGTGACCCTTAACAACATTGCTAGGATTACTTACGAGAACTACTCATATAATGTCACATGTATGATACATAGATTTGGTCTAACAAATTAAAAATCCAGATAGCATAATGTACTGAATGATGATAAATGGGAAGCGTTTATTGTCGCTGCATAATCTACTTAGCTAGAAAACTATTTTATTTTTATCCGAATTAAATCGTTATTTAAACAGCGACTATGATTAGCGCTCTTTATATAACCCACATAACTACTCTCGTATGTATTCGCGCACACAGAAATATTCCTAAACGTGCACATGGTTAGTGTCGTTGGTATGTATTCTGCTTCTCGACTGTTCGACTTGTCCAATCCGGATGCAAACGCGTACACATAAACAAGAGAGATAAATAATTTACTGCCCTATTTAAATGAACATCTATTAAGCAGGAAACATCAAACACAATTTCCTGTCTCGCTTATTTAAAGTTAAAAGAATAATCACATTTTTAACAGGATCTTTCCTGCTCTTCCCGACCTTCGGGCAAGGATACAATTGTAGATTATGAGAAAAGGGGAGAAAAAATCCTACTGGACTGAGGCAATTTTTCTTTTTGTTTTACCCAGAGTACCCGTCTTTACGAAGTGAAATATCCCCCACATCTCAAACAGAACTAGTATCTAACTTTAACCTCGTGAGGAGACAAGTAAATATAGACATTTTCTTCAAGTAATGTTACCTCAGGTAACATCATGTAGCTGGATATTCCACCAGACTAAATGTATTCTTGTCCTGGAATCTTTATATAAGATACACCCTGATTTGACACTAAAGCTTTTTAAAAATCCTTTTGTTCACCCGAAACAAGGTATATTACCACTGAAGCTTACTGCGGCAGATTTATAGGGGAACACCTATGTAGGGAGTAGGGCAGAAATATATTTATATTTGTTCACATTACTCCGATGAATTGGCTGCTCTGCCCCCCCCCCCCGACATAAATTAACTAGACTAACTCGACAATCAACTAAATCCCATCCATTCACTGTGGAGGTCCCCAGATGTCGGAGAGCCTTCTACTCAAATAGCTTCTTTCCTCGTGCTGCTGGCCTCTGTAACTCACTCCCTGCCCCCTGTTTCCCCGACATTACAGACATGCAGAAATGTTAAACTAATGTAAACAGACATCTCGCTGCGCAGATCCCAATTTAGGTTGACCCTCCCACCTTCTCCCCTTTTCTTTTTTCTCAGTAGCCTCTTACATCTACAGTAGCGGCCTGTCTTGTTTGGGGTGAACTATGTTAAAAAAAAACCCCAAAAAACTGCCAGCGAAACCGGGAATGTCAAATGCAAGCGGTAAGAGGAAAGTAGTTATTAGAGCATTTAGGGTTCTCTATATTGAAGGGGTGGGATTTTGCTGCTAGTGGGTCAGCGGATTTTCGTTGAGAGCGAGCAAGCGAAGTAAGTTGGTCGGAGCACATTCCGTGTGACTACTTGTAAAACAAGCACATAGATGCAACATAGTGTTGATGTGACAGTGGCTAGAGTTTAACAGACACTGCAGGAGTATTATGTTGCAAATTCTTTTTGCACCCTGTCCAAGATGAAGAGGCTAGTTGTTGGTGTACCATCCCAAATGTGACAGCCCCATGTACAGGAAAAATACAGCAACACAATTGCTTACTTGGCATCACGATCTAATCAGTTTTTTCATTTCAGCTAAGATTCCAACTTTTATGTAAATACATTTGTATTATAATGTTCGTTTTAACTATTTTTAAAAAATTTCAATGGGCGACCTAAATTGCTAAGAATAAAATGGTTTCCTTTAATTATTATATTTATTATTATCACCATTTAATGAAGAAGCCAACGCAAGTTGTAGTAAACCAGTAAACCAAGGAAGAAGTGGTATGCATGATTTGTGGGCCAATAAAAATAAAGCTAGCGTAATTCCTTGTAAAATTAAACTTTACGATTTTTGATTATTTTTTTATTTTTAGTTCTTTCCTGTTTTCTACTCTTTTTTTATTTCCTACTACTACTACTACTACTACTACTACTACTACTACTACTATTTTTTATTTATCTTCCTCCCACAAGGTAAGATGTGACACAAGGTCGGGAAAGTGGGATTTGAAAAGCCAGCGCCCGAGAAGGTGAGCACTCTGGCCATTAACAATTGCCTGGACAGCCCCGTCGGCATTCCATGGTAGGGGCGCCTCAGGCAGTAAGCAATAAACTTACTCCTCCCCAAAGAGGGGAGGCAAAGCCTGGAAGGGTGGACCTCCTAGAACTGCACAGGACAGTCCTATAGACCGGCGTAAATCAAGCCCCGAAGGCCAAGACAATACCAGTCTATGGGGTGCAGTATCCATCGGAACAGATACTAAAAGGCCAGGAAAGACTATTACTACTTATTTAAGCCTATAAGTGTGAATTCTGTCTTCAGCACGAAATGAATCTGACGTGTAATCGTTATAATGCAGTGACTGCATTTGCCGCATAAACAGTTGTATCTGATTCCGTAACACTCTACTATTGCCTCCTACTTTTCACTTTGGGTGTGTCAGGAATGTCAACACCAGCAGAAAAAGAAAAAGAAAAAGAAGAAAAAAATATATCCTTCCAAAGAACAAGTGCCTTAGAGATGGGCATATCAAGTTTAGTCGTTTGGAAACAAATATCAGAACTGCATGAAATCAACATACATAGTTGGCAGTGTTAGAAATGAGATAAACAAAATCAGTTTGCAGATGGTAATGGATTACAAGGCAAATCTAGGAAACCTTATGCACGTGCATTCTCTAATTGTTGTTCGCCACTACTTGATTTTGTTTCACTCTTGGAGCGCGGCATCACTATTACGCGATGTGATTTATCGTTGAGAATTTGACATTTGTATATCGTTATTTTCATGGTAGGTGCTCGACTGAGCACCAATCTCTGGTCCCCTTCACACCCCTGTAAAAAAATCACAGCAAAAACTCGTCTAGCTACAACTACTGCAAATGATTTTCATTTCTCCCTCTGTTTACCTAAAATTAAACGAACGTTCCATGGACGCAGTTTCATTCCATGAACTACCCGTCTTTGGAACACAATATTACCGGGCTGCTTCCAAGTTGACTACAACATGGTCGTTTTCAAGTCCAATGTAAACAAATTATTGTCGAGCCGTCGTATAAAATAATCAAATTTTGTCCAGTTTCACTCATCGTCTCGAATCCTCTCAGGGTGGTGTCTCATCGTCCACCTGACAAACCAATTAACCCTTATCCTCGAGTTGCGTTTGACCCTGATAAGCGGTGACTCACTAGTATAAAATGTCCGGTTATTAAAGCAATATAATCATATGCACATACACAAATGGCTCACATTTATATATATATATATATATATATATATATATATATATATATATATATATATATATATATATATATTTAACGTATAGATTTAAAATAAATTATTTGTATATATATATATAATTATATATAAATAATTTATTTAAAAATTATACGTTAAATAAATTATTTTTATTTAACTGTCACGTTTTTGCGATTGAGCACTTTATTGATTTTTTCAACGTAACTTACCTCACTATAACTGTAACTGACTACATATGTCGCTCTCTGTCTTTGTGGCTTTAGCACCGTGGGAATTGAAACTGTGGCCACGTTGAACACGACTCGACCAGGAGTAATAATATATTCAGAAATTGTCCTTAACTTTTAGTAATTTGTTGTTTTTGTCAAGGAATTTCTTGAGTTTTTGAGTTCACATGTTACATTGATGATCAATTGAATTTAGATTTTACTAGCACAGTGTCAATGGAGAAGTCAAATGTTGGTGGGATCAGCTTTGTGTCATTGGAATAAGATACCGGTTGTGTTATCTTGTGGAAACAGATACCCAGCAGCAAAACTTATTATCGAACATTAAGATGGACTGCAACATGATCTATTTCTGTTAAAGAAATATTCCTTTTTCAGTCGTGATTCTTGTATCCCTACTGATTCTATTACAAAGTCACGACAAACGATCGGCACCCTATTGGTAGGTTGAATCAATAGCTTCCCACCAGAACTCTATCGTAAACCGGAAAGAACATGGATATATTACTTGTCTAACGAAGGGTGAATGCAAACAACATTCTATGAGATGATCTCGATAATCTATTAGGGATTACCCACTGCGTCATCCCTTGTAAAGCACTATATACTTTGCATCTGATAAAATGTAGTGATGCAGGCTCGGAGTCGGAGACGAAATCAAAGGGAGTCTGAGGTTTTGCAACGAGTAAGAGTCGGAGTCGAATTAGTAAGTATGCTATGAGTAAAAGTCGAATCTTTTAATCTTCGAAGAATCAACAGAGTCTAACTTTTTAGGATACTAGGAGTTGAAGTCAGACCTTATACCTTCTTCCGGGTTTAGTTGTTTTGTTCTACGGCATATCAACCCTTTTCGGCTCATTTAATACCGAATCAAGTCATTTTGGCAAAAGTTCTCATGCTCCAAGTTCTTTATATGTTCAAGTATTTATTCATTGTGTTTGGTGTAGTTGTTTTGTTTTACGGTATATTTATACTTTTTGGGTTATTTAATGCTGAATCCGGTCATTTTGTTGAAAGTTTTTATGCTTCAAGTTCTTTATATGTTTAATTATTTATTCATGGTGTGTGTTAAGTGTGAAAGGGGGTGGAGTGAGTGAAAGAGGGGAGGATAGGGATGTAAAGAGGGAGGGGGGGAATTGTCGTTTTCTGTTTAGGATTTTGCAGAACATGATCGAGTTTTGCAAAAGAAAAAAAAACAATAAAACATCAATGTTTGGTGCATTTTGAGTCAGGAAGTCAATAACTTCAGACATCTTGATTTGGTAGCGCCAGTAGGTTCTATTTTCCCCATAGATGGGGCACTTACAGGTACTACCACTCCGGGCCAGAGTGGACATGGGAGCAATGCCGACTAAGGGGCAACTCCATATCTCTCACAGCTCCAAAGTGGAGGCCTCACCATTGGATGTCTTTTAAGGTCATACTCAGGACCTGTTATACCCTCCTACTCCGCAACCTTAGTAAATTTTTGGGTTGGCTCCAGAATTGCTAAATGTTTTTTTTTTTTTTTTTAGTTTACACCACTTGTGAATCGACGTCAATTTGTTATTTTACACCCAGCAATTCTAATTTGATACTAATCGATTAAAATCACCTCGATTTTTTTCGCTATTTCATTTATAATGTTGACGAATGAAAAAGACATCTACGGTAGCGGTTACTCCCTGGAAGGTTGTGTCCAATCGTTTTCCTTTCAATAATCATATACGGTGTCGTAGCGTATCTGTACGCTACGAATGCAAAATGGCGCCTGTTACGACTACACAAGTATGAAGTAATGAACACGCTACCACTGTTACTACGAAGAAAAGATTGGCGAAACCATCGATTTTTATTGCTCACTCTACCTTTTACATTCGTAAAATAATAACCAGTGTTCTTTAATAAGTTTTCTTGAACATTATCAAGTCGATGTGCGACTAATTTCGAGATACTAATCTATATTTCCTAAATCTATGAAAAGGAGATTACAGTCATAATCTACATATACAAAGCAAAGTTGTCTGTATGTGTGTATGTGTGTATGTGTCGCGGAATTACACTTGAACGGTTGATCTAAGAGCAAAACTAACAGCAGAATTTGAATAAGTACGTTCAAACCGATGACCTTATCGATGTCAGAAGTTCTTGATACTTAAAAAAAATCATTCCAAATTAGAATTATGTAAATATTACATTAGAAACAAATGCTACGCCTTTCAAAGCCGACAGAACATCAAATTATCGTACATACTTTGAAGATAAAACTTTTATCCATTTAAAAAAATTAAAATTGAATAAAGAATATTTGATAAATGTTCACTAATATATTTTAACTTTAATTAAATCAAAATTATAGAATTAAAGAATTAAAGAATTAAAATTAAAATAAATTGAATTATCAAATTAAATTAAATTATCAAATTAAATTATAAATTAAATTAAATTAGATTATAAAATTATAAATTAAATTATTAATTATTTATAATTAAATTATAATTAATTATTTTTATTCAAATAGTTATTTTAGTTGTTGCTATTTTACTGTTTTTATTGTTGTTTTTTTATTGTTTTTATTGTTTTTTATTTAGTACTATTTTTATTGTTGTTTTAGTTATTTTATTCAAATAGTTATCTTAGTTATTGTTATTCGAATAATTAATTATTTATAATTAAATGAATTATAAATTGAATTATAAATTAAATTAAATTTATCAAATTGAATCATAAATTAAATTAAATCAAATCAAAGTATCGTGCGTACTTTAAAGATACCACTTTTATCCATTTTTAAAATTAAAATTGAATAAAGAATATTTGATAAATGTTCACTAATATATTTTACTTTAATAAGAATTAAATTAAAATTAAAGAATTAAAATTAAAATTAAAATTAAAATTAAATTAAAATTAAATAAAATTAAAATTGAATAAAGAATATTTGATAAATGTTCACTAATATATTTTAACTTTAATAAGAATTAAATTAAAATTAAAGAATTAAAATTAAAATAAAAATTAAAATTAAAATTAAAATTAAATTAAAATTAAATAAAATTAAAATTGAATATAGAATATTTGATAAATGTTCACTAATATATTTTAACTTTAATAAGAATTGAAAAAATTATGTTCATGATTTCTGATGTTCTGTTTTTATTTTTAGCAATTGAACTATAAGTAAAAAAAATCCTTACGCCGAACTCATTTAAGTAGGTGTAAAAAACAAAGTATTCTCGTTTGATCTGTGAAGTTGTGGCTAAACTGTTCGCCTCAAGTTCCAATATTTTATGCCAACTTGGATTCGAATCTCACACGAGACAATTGATTTTTTATGCTCTTGCGTTCCAGTTATTTCCCATCCGATATCGATCATCATCATAAACCGGAATAAATCATCAATGAAAAATAGTTAATAGATCTATTACTCTCTCCCTCCTTGACAATGTGCAAAAAAGAGTCGCCAACCTAATAGGTCCCTCACTGTCAACCAAGCTCCAGACCCTGTCTCCGATGAATTGGCTACTCTGGTGCCCCCCTCGACGTAAATTCACTAGACCAACTCAACAATCAACTAAATCCCATCCATTCACTGTGGAGGTCCCCAGATGCCAGAGAGCTTTCTACTCCAATATCTTCTTTCCTCGTGCTGCTTGTCTCTGGAACTCCCTCCCTGACCCCTGTTTCCTCGACAGTACTGACATGCAGAAATTTAAAACTAATGTAAACAGACATCTCGCTGCACAGATCCCAGCTTCCCCTTTTCTTTCTTCTTAGTAGCCCCTTACGTCTACAGTGGCGGCCTGCCTTGTTTGGGGTGAACTACGTTAAAAAAAAAGAAAAAGATGTTCTTACCTTTTAATTTTGGCTATCAAATTCCAGAAAGGTTTATAGCTCTGGCATAGATGCGTACTTCAGTTCGTATTCGATAATTTAAGGAAAACAGTATTAAACATACATATGTGAAGAGATGATCCTTGGATTTTGTTGGCTTGTTTATTTTTCGTCACATCTACCCTGAGATTCATGCAATGTAAGCGTGTCAAACATGTAGCCCACGGGCTGCATGCGGACCTTTGTATACCCATTTGCAGCCCGCACAACAACGCTGTATTTCGTTATTTAACGGCTAACATGGCAGTTTTTATAGGTTTAGCTGGATAGACGTGCGTCGCTCATTGACAAACTGCTTTTCTTATTCCGAACGTTTCTTTACAATTCGAAATGATATTGATCATATTTTATCGATTTGAAAATTTATTTGTTGCGGTTGCATGCACATCTTTCCCGTTTAGAATTTCGTTATTTTTACTTTTGTTCAACTGCTCGGTTACTTTGCATTCGTGAATGTTGCTAAATCATATATGTGCAAATTGTCTGTGTCTAAGCTTAAGTAACACACATATTCTGTATTTATTTTTAAGGACTTCAATTAGTCGCGTGCGACCCTTATAACAATACAAATGGACTCACACGAATTTAGTGTAGAAATATAAGGTTAAAGAAGGACATTCCACAGATGGTTATTTTAAACAAAGAAAATGGACTGTTCCATTACAGAGTACACATTAGAGTAAGAGCTACATGTCAAGATACTGCGGTATAGACAGGAAGTCTGAAGTGACACGTAGAAGATAAGCTGATCAAATCATTCTCTTTTTCCGAAGCTGGAAGAGATCAGTCGCGCTTTGTGATAGATGCTCCCATCTCTCATATGAGGGAGTGGGGTCGGCGATTATCTATCTACACTTTATAATTGAGAAAAAAACATAAAAAATAACGAAAACATTGTTAAACCCAATGATTTATTGCTGTCATTTTTAATAACTTTTACAACTTTTACCAAATCAGGATGTCTGAAGTTATTGACTTCCTGACTCAAAATGTACCAAACATTGATGTTTTATTGTTATTTTCCTTTGCAAAACTTGATCATGTTCTGCAAAATCCTAAACAAAAAACGGCAATTTATCTCCCTCCCCCTTTTCCCTCCCCATCCTCCCCTCTATCACTCACTCCACACTTAACAAACACTATGAATAAATAATTAAGCATATAAAGAACTTGAAGCATAAACACTTTCACCAAAGGAAGAAGTTGGCGCTTGAAACAAGAATAAATAGAGAAAGAAACAGCGAGACGTCACTATTTATTGAGGAGGAACATACGACATGACAAGAAAACACGAGTTCAGCCATGTACTACAAGACGCCGGTCAGAAATATTTTGTTATGGTCTGGCATCAAAGAATTGGTCCACCGCAGTGCCACACTATTTTACGATGATTAATGAAAACGTTTCATTGAACATGATTTGTCACAACCGGAAACTATTTCTTTCTTCCTTCCATGTGCCTAACGTCGGGCGGAATTTACATGAATAGAGCTTCTTCAAAGGGCTTACTGTATATGAACCACATTATCACAGCACCCCTCGGATTACAACATAAGCGTCTTCAAATCTAATGCCAACAAATACTTGTCATAAACTGTCGCCATAACGAATCAAACTTAGTACATTCCATTAATCAGTTTTAATCCTCTCATAATATTCTTCATATTTCAACCGAAAATCAATCCATCTCATCAACCCTTATCCTCAAGTGTTTTTTGGCTTTGACAAGTTGTGACTCATGAGTAAAAATATCATTATTATTATTATTATTATTATTATTATTATTATTATTATTATTATTATTATTATTATTATTATTATTATTATTATTATTATTGTATAGAAGTATTATTATTTTTAAAATTTTTATATAGAAGTAAAGATGCTTATGCCATCTAGTTTACAACAGTCTAGGTACACGTTTGTAAATTAGATAGCCACACTGAGAAAATACAATAACTCTTTATGTGCACAGAACCATTAGGGAGTGCTTGAATTAGCATACACTCAGAGGAATGAGAGATATACGTATACATGTAAGAGAGAGAGAGAGAGAGAGAGAGAGAGAGAGAGAGAGAGAGAGAGTGGATTATTCAGTTAATTATAAATTATGGTTTTAAAACAGAATTTTTTCCAAACCAAATTTAATCTCAGAATAAAGGTATATTATAGTATGTATTTTCTGTTAGTATGCCATATAGGAAAAAGTCGTAGGGAAACAAGCGTTTATCAACTCGAATTTAGTGTGTATATATATATATATATATATATATATATGAAATAATAATCTATCGTGATAATATAAAGCTCAATATATTAAATAGAGCAATGAATTCAGAAGATGAAAGATGAAAATAAAAAATTGTATAAATACTATATTTATTAAAACATCAGAAGTTCAAAAGCAAAGGCTTTCAGTATCCTTAACCCATTGATTTTCAAAGAAAAACTCTTTGTATCGAAGTGATCAGCTGAGTTGGAACGATGCACGAACTTAACTGAACACTCAACTTTTTAACAACAACAACAACAACACCTTAACTCCGGAGTAGCTTGAGTATTCTTTTTCAAAATTTATTTACTTTAACAGCATTTTTGTTGACGGTGACTTTCCTAACTTTATGATCTCTCTAGCCAAAAAGTTTTGTATATATATATATGTATTAATTTTCAAAGTTCAATGTTACCGGTAATATTTACAGTTACATTACCGAGTTTTATCTTCTGATGAAAAGAGATTTTCTTTGAAAATGCATGGGTTAAAGATAATAAAACTCCTCTCTTATTAACTTCTGATGCTTTAATAAATATTGTATTCATACAATTTTTTATTTTCATTTTTAATCTTCTGAAATATATATATATATATATATATATATATATATATATATATATTTAATATATATATAATACTTATAAATAAATATAAAAATAATATTTCAAGCTTATTGCTCTCATCAGTGCAGGAAAATAACAATTTCAGACGGTCGGGAAGCGCAAATCACGGTTCACAGAGTCATCATAGAAGCTGCAGGCAGTCGCCATATCACCTCGGTCACCGGAAACTGTCACGTGATTAAGGGAAATTAAGATCTATATGTACATAGAAGCGGGCACAGATAGAAGACTAGTCGAGAAAGTGTTCGACGAACGTATTCGGAACTTTGCATTAGAGCTTTTTAACAGTCTATTTTTTCGTCTTCGACTGTGCTCGACTTTAATTTCTTAAAAGCGCTTATTACAATATTAATGAATAAATATTAAATTATTTATACCTACACACGCTAGGGTTTCAAGCTTATTGCTCTCATCAGTGCAGGAAAGTAACAATTTTAGACGCTCGGGGGGCGTGAACCCGGTTCACAGAGTCAATGTAGAGTCTGCAAGCAGTCGCCATATCAACTCGGCCACCGGAAACTGTCACGTGATGAAGAGAAAATTAAAATATATATGTACCTAGGGGCGGGTACAGATAGAAGACTAGTCGAGAGAGTGTCCGACGAACGCATTAGGCACTTTGCATATATATATATATATATATATATATATAGAGAGAGAGAGATAGTCAGGTTGTATATGAAAAGAAATCAAATAAAGTGCTCGATCATATAAGAGAGCTAATATAATTTACAGTATCTAAATAAATTATATATATATATATATATATATATATATGTGATTTTATGAAGGCTTACCAAAGCATTCCTTTCAAGACACCAATGATCACCATTAAAGATATTTTTTCTTACAAATACTATTTATTCAAATTTAATTTGAATAAATAGTATTTGTAAGAAAAAATATCTTTAATGGTGATCATTGGTGTCTTGAAAGGAATGCTTTGGTAAGCCTTCATAAAATCACATATAAATGCTCTGTACTCTGTAATCGAGTATCATCGAGCTTGTTTTTTATTGGAACAACCCCGGTCTTCACTGAATGATCTATTTTATAAGTGAAAAATCTAAATCTATATATATATATATATATGTATATGTGTGTGTGTGTCTCTGTGTGTATAAAAAATCAATGTGAAAATTATATTTTTATATATTTTCACAATTTATTTTCTATATTTTGACGTTAGGAATATCAATTTTCCCTTATATAGAAAAAAGTTTTTTTTCCCAGAAAGCAGAAAATTTTTTTAAGCCGTAATCCTCCGGCCCTCGTCAGTGTACTGAAGAACTGTGAGAGGTATGTGGTTGCAGTATATATATATATATATATATATATATATATATATATATATATATATATATATATATATATATATATAATATTTATTTATTTATATATATATATATATATATATATATATATATATATATATATATATATATATATATATATAATTGCAACTTCTTCGAACCGGATTATTTGGGTCTTTAATGGTTTGATTTCTCCAAAATTCAACGGATTTTACAATTTTCAGACGCCAATCTTTGTAACATGATGCTACAATTTTCATGACGCCAACAACTGTGAACGTTTTAAATATATTTTCGACCTCTTCTCTTTGCATTGGACATTTTCTACACGTTTTATACGTGTATTTATCTTATATTATACTTATAGCTTTTCAAACTAGTACTTTTGGTAATGCCCTTTCCAACTTATCTCTTTGTATTCCTCTGATGATAAGATTCCATTCTTTGAAAAGCCCTGGATTAAGGAAGAAAAACGTAATGTCTTTTATTTGAAAACACCTTGTCTTGAAGAACTGAGGACGTAATAGATTTTGGTATTATTACAATCTTTATTCTAATTTTTTACTTGTCATATATATATATATATATATATATATATATATATATATATATATATATGAAAATTATAACTAAAAGGTAAACTTTTAGAGAGTTGGACCTATTGTGAAATAAGGAAAGCTCATATATTTCTGAGCCCCACGCTATTTGGATTTCGTTATTGGTGACTTTCATACCCGTTTGAACTTTAAATTTTTTTAAAAAACTCTTTCAAATTTAGAACTTTGACAGTCCTTTTCTGTCAACTTATCAATCATTAATTTCCTCTGATGATAAGATTTTAATCTTTAGAAAAACATGGTTTAAGGAATGAAAGAGAAGAAAAATAAATGTTTTTATTAACTAAACTGCTCCTTGTTTTGAACAACTGAAGATATTGATTTGCTTCCATTTGCAGGTCTAATCGATTTTCACTGACTTACCATATATATATATATATATATATATATATATATATATATATATATATATATATATATATATATATACTGAATGCTTATGCATTCGTTTTTAATATATAGCACACTCAATTTTCTTGTTTTGTTAAGCAGCGTTTCATTTTCTTGACGTTACCACGGAAAAGCCTTAAAAATGCGATGTCTTGATTTCGTCCTCATTGGTCATTGCAACCTCCCTAAATGTCACAGTATTTTCATTTCTTTCCCCCGTTATTGACTTGCGAAATGAATTCTCAAGAAAAGCCTCTGTTTCACCAACGCCCAACTTTCTCTCTGGTGAAACGCGACACTTTTCTTCTTTCTCTTTTCTTTTTCTTTTACTTAAAACAAAACTGTTTGACTTTTCACATCAAGAAGAAACTAAAAAGAAGAAGAAGCAAATAACAGTAACAGGAAGTTTTACCAGTAAAGTACGTAATTTATGTAACTAAACTTTGCCTTTTAAACAATTTCATAGTTCAGAACGACTAACACTTGTGCATTTCCTTATCATCATTTCCGTTTCTGTTTTTTTTTTATTCAATGCATTGGAGAACAGAATGATAAGCGCTGGAACTCGACGCGCGCAAATGTAAACCATACATACACTAAAAGACTTTATTTTTATCAGTTAATGTGTAAATAGCACATAAGTTGATGTTATATTTCTTGGTGTTATGAATTTATAGAAATCAGTTTAACAAGAATAACTTTGTGCTTTGTCTTAGTAACGCATATATATATATATATATATATATATATATATATATATATATATATATATATATATATATATATATATATGCTCCGATGAACTGACTACTCTGGCGTCCCCTCGACGTAAATTCACTAGACCAACTCGAGAATCAGCTAAATCCCATACATTCAATGTGGAGGTCACCAGATTCCGGAGAACTTTCTACTTCAAAAGCTTCTTTCCTCGTGCTGCTGGCCTCTGGAACTCCCTCCCTGCCGCCTGTTTTCCCGACGGTACTGACATGCAGAAATTTAAAACTAATGTAAACAGACATCTCGCTGTGCAGCTCCCAATTTAGGTTGACCCCCCCACCCACCCAAAAAACATCTTCCTTCTTTCTCAGTAGCCCCTTACGTCTATAGTGGCGTCCTGCCTTGTTTGGGGTGAACTATGTTAATATATATATATATATATATATATATATATATATATATGCATATATATATACTAAGATATTTCACCCCAAACAAAGCAGGTCGCCACTGTAGACGTAATGGGCTACTGAGAATTAGGGAGTAGGTTCTGGGTGTCACCCTAAGTTGGGAGCGGTGCAGCGAGATATATGTTTACATTAGTTTTAAACCTCTGTATGTCAGTACAGTCGGGGAATCAGGGAGCAGGGATGGAGTTCCAGAGGTCGGCATCACGAGGAAAGAAGCTATTGAAGTAGAAGGCTCTCCGGCATTTGGGGACCTCAACAGTGAATGGATGGGGCCTAGCTGATTGTCGGGTTGTTCTAGTGTATTTGCGTCGAGGGGACACTAGAGCAGCTCTTCAAACAGTTCAAAACATTTGTTTGATATTTTGCTGAATATAACTACAATCTGCTTGTCTTTCGATAGTTTTTTTTATTTGCTATTACATTTTTTATGGACAACTTGCTCTTTCTACCTGCCGTTGCCCGGGATAATATGAAGTCGTTTTAATTTTAAATTTGTATTTGATTGTATATTTTTTTATAAACTTTCACAGAATCGAAAATAAAATTTTAGTTGTAGGGGAAACAACTGTTTTTATGATTTTAGATAAAACTATGAGTTATTCCCTTAGTTGATTTTGATTTTTCAGCCATGATTGAAAAATGTTTCCATCTTACATGTTGTCCTGGCTGGCCTACATAATATTTGAAATAAGCTGTAGCAAAGTACGGTATTATAGTGCCAATAACATGGTACAACAATAACAAATGAAAATTGACTAGTCAGAATCGAAGGTTGATATGTCAGGTTAAATGCTATTCAGGTCCAACTTTTAAAATCTCAAAACATAACGTTGTATGGTAGAAGATATTTACGAAAAAAAGTAAGTTATATTTTGTAACAATACCATTTATAAACGTTTGAATTGTCCAGCCTGGTACCTGGTACCTGGTACCTGGTACCTAGTACCTGGTACCTGGTACCTCGTGCGACATTCACCCTGGTGCGTTGGGACGGCTTCCCCCGAAAGAGGAAGTTTTTTTTCAGGGTAGTTTCACCATCCTCCCACATACAACGCCCAGTATTCCCAAATGGTCACCAATCTGGAACTGACCAGGCTCAACGTCGCTTAACGTCGGTGATTTGACGAGTACCGATCTGTCAATGCGAGTATTCCGTTTGAACAGTAGCTTTGTATTTAATCACACTTTATAATTTAAACGTGTCGGGTAAATTCAACAAGTTTCCATTATTAAATGTAACTGAATTCATTTCTGCGGCTTGATTAATAACTGGTTACGTTTTCTAGCTTGAAATTATCTAAAACAGATATATTCATGTCTTATAACATTTCCTCGGATTTTTAATCCCAAATAAATAAATGCATTAATGAATTTTAGAAAGAACAATTGTAAAAAGATAAAACAATAGTAAGATAACATAGTCGTTTATTCTAAACGGCTCTCAAGTCACATTAAATAGACATTGCTAGACATTAATTTTTGTAATGGGCATCGCTCTAGACAAGGCATGGAGCCACTTGATGTATAGAGCTTAAAATACTACTTCAAAGTCAAAAACTAGCCAACGATAAGTTTTAGATGGATAGATTCCGACCCAGAAAACAGTAATTCTCTTCCCTTTCTCAGAAATATCGCTAATGGAATCTCTCCCTGGATGCAGAACCCCACAAATGTATCAGCAAGGTGGCAACAGCCATGGCTTGCTTGACGAAGAGAGTGTAGAATAACAAGATGCTGACCACCAATACTAAGATGAAGGTGTACTGGGCCTGCGTGCTCAGCACGCTGCTCTACGACAGTGAAGATTGGGTCATCTACTCTCGTCAAGTAAACAGACTCAACGCTTTCCACCTGCGAAAACTCAGAAGACTCATAGGAATCACATGGCAGGATCATATCTCAAACAAGACCGTACTTGATCAGGCGGACATCCCGAGCATATTCGTTCTTGGCCTTTTGGTCAAGATCAAAGTGTAGTATCTGTTCCGATGGATACTGCACCCCATAGACTGGTATTGTCTTGGCCTTCGGGGCTTGATTTACGCCGATCTATGGGTCTGTCCTGTGCAGTTCTAAGAGGTCCACCCTCCCAGGCTTCGCCTCCCCTCTTTGGGGAGGAGTAAGTTTATTGCTTACTGCCTGAGGTGCCCCTACCGGGGAATGCCGACGGGGCTGCCCAGGCAATTTTTAAACCCCACTTCCCCGACCCGACCTTGGGTCACATCTTACTTGTGGGAGTAAGATAAAAACTGGCCTTGTGCCTAACTCCTGGAGAGGAGTAAATCAATACTCACCCAACGACGACGACTCCGGTTACTTGGCCATGCCAGGCGAATGGACGATGGGAGGATCCTAAAAGATATTATTTATGGTGAACTCGCAACCGGCTGCAGACCAGCAGGAAGACATGTCCTACGCTACACGGATGTTAGCAAGCGAGACATAAGGGCATGTGGCATCTACCCAACAGGCTGGAAGTCCGTAGCTGAAGATCGCAGCCGCTGTAGAAGAGCTGTAAAGGCATGCTGCATGAGAGGTGAAGAGAGAAGAGACCAGCAGTGGACGGAGATGAGAGGGCACAGATGGCAGAGGACTGCAACAGAGCTCTCGCATCCAAACACTACTTACATCTGTTACAACTGCAACAGAGCCTGTCGATCCAAGATAGGCTTGCACAGTCACAGCAGACGCTGCAATTCTGCAACGGACAAGTCTGATGCGCAGAACTCTATTGTCTTCTGAGACAGACCGATGCCAACAGACGATTATTATTTGTATTCTATTATTATAATTTAGTTTCACTTAATTTCGTTAATCTTAGTTTCATGTATTTATTTAGAAAGTGGAATCATATTTACATCTCAGATAAAGCAGCATTGCATATAAAAGAATGGACTGTTTAGAGTCTATTATTTTATATTTAGTAGCCATATGTCATGTTTTTTTTCCAGTTAAGAATGGCAGGCAAAATTTATCGTTAACTCCCTAATAGCATTTTCAGATGAATTTGCTGCAAGTAATAATAAAGATTCTAAGTTATAGGACAATTTTAAGTATAAGCCCTCAATCAAATTACAATAGAATAAACTAAACTCTATTTTATCTATGTTCTCTCCAAATTAGTCGTCTCTGAATTTCCATTTTGAGTAGGCAGGGGAAATGATTTAAGATTTTCTATTTAGAAAATTAAAATCAGTTTTCATGATAGCTAAGACTTTTGAAGCCATGTTAATATAGACTAGATCTTTTGAGGATTGATCATTTTGAGAATTTTTCTGTGTTTAGGTCCCATATGTGCTTAGACGGCGAAGTTGAGTTCCCGATTTATCAAGAGAAAACAAAACTATTATGTCCCGTGATCCTGTGTTTAATTAGTGCGGCGATAGACCCGATATATGTAAAAGTATTTTAATCGGTGTTATTATTGAAATTATTAATATTACCGTTAATATTATTAGTTTTACAGTTATTTTTATTACTATTATTATACATTCTCGATATTAATATTACTATTATTACTCCTATTATTATCAGATATAACAAAACGCTTACAAACTAACTCCCTTTACATGCAATTATTATTAAGAGGGCAGGTACTTTTAGTCTGACAGTTACAAGGTGTAATTATAGTGTCAGTGTTGTTATTATATTAGAGTTTCCTAATCTTAGATCTGTAGAATTTTATCGATGTATTAGTTTGGATACTAAGAGAAAATATGGCATTAAACCATGTCCTCTTATTACTTTTAGTTTCTTATTTTTCATCAAGTAGTTATTTGTTCTTGAACCTTTTTCCTTCTATCAGCTGATGAATTGTCACTTCTGAGCCATTAGGGGTGTTACTATTATTAGTTAAAAAGTCTTTTTATTAGAAGTATTAGTGTCTAAACTATTTTCCTATTTGTCATAACCATAGATACTAACTTTTTTCTTCAGGTTTATTCGCATCTTCAACATATTTAATTTTAGTTCGTTAGAGTGATGTTATATTACTTTGCATTGTGATCGAATATATTTTTATTAGTTGATAGTCAGGAGATTTTATTAGAGCCATTAGGGATAATAGAATCAATGATAGAATTAGAGTGATTGGATTTCCTGTTATTTCCATATGTGAGTTTGAATTATCTACTGGATAGTTTGAATTACCTACCAGGAGAGTTTGAATTATCTACTAGACACTAGCCTCAAGTGTCTTCGGTCTCTCTGTACAACGGTTTGTCAGGACTACCTGACATGATGATACTTTCCCCCTATAAGTCAACACTGACCAAATATTCAAAATAACATAGTATTCGAAGCACACATAAGATCTTATCACTGCAATAACGACACACGAGACAGCGGTTTTTCGCAATTCATTTTTCCTATCAAACAACTATAACAACGGTATATATTAAGAACTACTTCGATTAGTTAAACAAGGAGGTGGAATATGAAAAAAATGTCTAAAACTCAAATAAGAATGATATTTTATTGTCAAAATTTGTCTTATTGTAAAGGATCTATATCAGATGACTTTTCGGTGATTTTCGGTATTTATTTTTTATAGACCATTTGTTTTCTATCACCGTCGCTAGAGAATTTTGTTATTAAAAAAAAACATTTCATCAAATATTTTAAATTTTCAAATGAGGAATTACTATCAATATAAATTTAACGGACAATGATAACCCACTTTTTAACTATCAATAATTGGACTAAATTTTCTTTTCTGTGTTCACTTACCGAGTAGGTTGCTAGAAAATTCCGTTTTTTAATTTTTTAGTCAAACCTTCAGACTAAAAGTACCTGCCCTCTTAATAATAATTGCATATATAGGGATTTAGTTTTAGCCAATATTTTAGATTTTTGACTGGGGGATTACTTTCCTATATAAATTAAACGTAAAATCTAAAACATTGGGTAAAAATTAAAACCAAATTCTTTAGCGACATAATAGGTAAGTGTACACAGAAAAACGAACAAAATTGTTCCTTAAAAAATAGGAAAGCGCAGAATAATATATAGGTATATGATGTTGATACAGACAATAGTCCGAAGGTAATAGGTAAGTGTACACCGAAAAAAGAAACAACAATTGTTCCTTTAAAAAAATGCCAAAATAAATGGTGGTTAAAAATAGAAAAGCGCAGAATAATATAAAGGTAAATGATGTTGATAAAGACAATAATCCGAAGGTAATAGGTAACTTTACACATAAAAAGAAACAACAATTGTTCCTTAAAAAATGGCAAAACAAATGGTGGGTAAAAATCGAAAAGCGCAAAATAATATAAAGGTAAATGATGTTGATAAAGACAATAGTTCGAAGGTAATAGGTACGTGTACACAGAGAAACGAAAATAATCCTAAAAAAATAGCAAAAACAATGGCGGGTAAATAACGAAAAAGGGCCGATTTTTCTTTATATGGGCTGGCATATTTCGGTGTGAAAACCTTCTTTTTAACTTTTAGTAAACAACTTTCAAATTACCTATTAAATGTGTAACTGATTGTTTTTTTCCTTATTGTCTTATGTTTCGTGTGATATAAATGTCTGCTTTTCGATCCATCTTCAAAGATAGAGTGCCCTATATAACAAATAGTAACATTGTTTAACAATTTAATTACCAGTCACAATGCGCATTATACTATGTGAACTGTACTTCAAGTATCTTCAAGTATATTCCATCCAAGATTAAAGGAGGTAGACCTGGTGGTTTGTATGACCCCTTTTTTCGCTTTTGGAATCTTCCATCGGTCAGCATTTTGTTTATAATATTTGCATAAAATGCACTCGCAATGTAGAAGGATTTGGTGGCAAAAATCTCATCTATTACTAATGGAGATTCAGTATCTGTTTGTCTGAAGCCGAAACTATACTATTACTTCTATTAATTGTACTATTGTATTATCATTTAATGTTCAATTCAGGGATAGGTGAGATAGTGTAGTATCTGCCCTGTGGTAATGATTCCGCTCTCCTAGTTATTACTTCCTTCTTCTTTTGCTTTTAAGGGGGGGGGGTAGTGTATCATGTATATTGTTATTAGACAATATTTCCAGGTATTACCCTTTTTTCCAGAATAGTAGTGTAGTATATGTTCGTTCGTCAAGATAGCACTTTCCCAGGAATTACCTTTTCCTGGGGAGTAGTGTAGTATATGTTCGTTCGTCAAGATAGCAACATCCCAAGAATTAACTTCTCCAGGGAAGTAGTGTAGCATATGTTCGTTCGTCAAGATAGCAACCTCCCAAGAATTAACTTCTCCAGGAGAGTAGTGTAGAATATGTTCGTTCGTCAAGATAGCAACCTCCCAAGAATTAACTTTTCCAGGGGAGTAGTGTAGTATATGTTCGTTCGTCAAGATAGCAACCTCCCAAGAATTAACATTTCTAGGGGAGTAGTGTAGTATATGTTCGTTCGTCAAGATAGCAACCCCCCAAGAATTAACTTCTCCAGGGGAGTAGTGTAGTATATGTTCGTTCGTCAAGATAGCAACCTCCCAAGAATTAACTTCTCCAGGGAGTAGTGTAGTATATGTTCGTTCGTCAAGATAGCAGCCCCCCAAGAATTAACTTCTCCAGAGGAGTAGTGTAGTATATGTTCGTTCGTCAAGACAGCAACCTCCCAAGAATGAACTTCTCCAGGGGAGTAGTGTAGTATATGTTCGTTCGTCAAGATAGCAACCTCCCAAGAATTAACTTCTCCAGGGGAGTAGTGTAGTATATGTTCGTTCGTCAAGATAACAACCTCCCAAGAATTAACTTCTCCAGGGGAGTAGTGTAGTATATGTTCGTTCGTCAAGATAGCAACCTCCCAAGAGTTAACTTCTCCAGGGGAGTAGTGTAGTATATGTTCGTTCGTCAAGATAGCAACCTCCCAAGAATTAACTTCTCCAGGGGAGTAGTGTAGTATATGTTCGTTCGTCAAGATAACAACCTCCGAAGAATTAACTTCTCCAGGGAAGTAGTGTAGTATATGTTCGTTCGTCAAGATAACAACCTCCCAAGAATTAACTTCTCCAGGGGAGTAGTGTAGTATATGTTCGTTCGTCAATATAGCAACCTCCCAAGAATTAACTTCTCCAGGGGAGTAGTGTAGTATATGTTCGTTCGTCAAGATAGCAACCTCCCAAGAATTAACTTCTCCAGGGGAGTAGTGTAGTATATGTTCGTTCGTCAAGACAGCAACCTCCCAAGAATTAACTTCTCCAGGGGAGTAGTGTAGTATATGTTCGTTCGTCAAGATAGCAACCTCCCAAGAATTAACTTCTCCAGGGGAGTAGTGTAGTATATGTTCGTTCGTCAAGACAGCAACCTCCCAAGAATTAACTTCTCCAGGGGAGTAGTGTAGTATATGTTCGTTCGTCAAGATAGCAACCTCCCAAGAATTAACTCTTCCAGGGGAGTAGTGTAGTATATGTTCGTTCGTCAAGATAGCAACCTCCCAAGAATTAACTTCTCCATGGGAGTCGTGTAGTATATGTTCGTTCGTCAAGATAACAACCTCCGAAGAATTAACTTCTCCAGGGGAGTAGTGTAGTATATGTTCGTTCGTCAAGATAACAACCTCCCAAGAATTAACTTCTCCAGGGGAGTAGTGTAGTATATGTTCGTTCGTCAAGATAGCAACCTCCCAAGAATTAACTTCTCCAGGGGAGTAGTGTAGTATATGTTCGTTCGTCAAGATAGCAACCTCCCAAGAATTAACTTCTCCAGGGGAGTAGTGTAGTATATGTTCGTTCGTCAAGACAGCAACCTCCCAAGAATTAACTTCTCCAGGGGAGTAGTGTAGTATATGTTCGTTCGTCAAGATAGCAACCTCCCAAGAGTTAACTTCTCAAGGGGAGTAGTGTAGTATATGTTCGTTCGTCAAGATAGCAACCTCCCAAGAATTAACTTCTCCAGGGGAGTAGTGTAGTATATGTTCGTTCGTCAAGATAGCAACCTCCCAAGAATTAACTTCTCCAGGGGAGTAGTGTAGTATATGTTCGTTCGTCAAGATAGCAACCTCCCAAGAATTAACTTCTCCAGGGGAGTAGTGTAGTATATGTTCGTTCGTCATGATACCAGGTTAGCAAACATCTGCTAGGTGAAATAATTTATTTTTTAAGTCGGATAATTATTGGATTTAAAAAGGATTATTTTTTAGTTAGTTTTTTCAGAACTAGTTTGTAGTTTAAACATTTAAAAAAAAGTCTGTTAAGCCCCTCACACACACACACACCCGGATTTAGTTTTAGGAAATCCTTCAAAAGTGTATACTGTCTACGCATATGTTTATGTTTAAATTTCTTATATATATATATATATATATATATATATATATATATATATATTTCAGACACTGAAACTCATGACAACATGAGTACAAAACTATAAAACACGTAGTTTTTTCATTTATCATTCTTATATCATCATCAAGACGAGTAACTGTTACTTGAATCAATAATACAACACAATACTTTGAAATACGGTATATAGTAGTGTCGACGAAATATATTTGTCTAATTTGCATAACTATGTTTTAAACAGTCCATATTAATTTAATGTTTGCTGTTATTTATTTGTAATTTTATTGCAATTTTTTCTTTAATATCTGCAATAGTTCCATTGATATAAATAGTAATTAATTATAGTAATTAAATAAAAAAGGATAAATTACGAAAACCTAACTTAAAATATTCTCATTAATTATCAAGAGAAATAATTTAAATGAAACTAATATGTCTTAGCTAGTTAGAACAACATCAAAAAGAGGAATACAAGTTTACAGAGAGGGGAAGATGGCTACTGTGTCCGAGTGACTCTCTCTTTCTGTTTGGGAAAGGGCGCTTTAAAAAACAATTAAAAAGAAAATTTAGCGTCGTTCGAACTCTTTATCCACCCCTTCCTTCTCATCCCCTATCTGTCTCTAGTGACGCCAAATTTTCTTTTTTATTATTTAAAAGTAGGCTACCTCACACACTCCTTCGCTCAGGCGAATTGATTTCGTCTTTTAAAAATTTTTTGTGCCTATTTAAAAGATAAATAAATTCGTCAAAATTACGAAAATGTTAATATTCATCTATTTATATGAATGAATGCGAAAGTTTTTGTCTTGTGTTTACAATAAACTTCTGAATGAAATGTTTATTATTTAAAATGTTGCTGTCAAGCGGCTAAATTTGCGAAGCGATAGCGAGATGGCAAAGCCAGCAAGTTGTATAGTATAGACACTATTGCTTCACGAAAATTATTTTACTGAAAAATTAATGTTACAAGTTATCTTGTTAATTTTTATCTTAATTTAATTATATATGTATATTCCAATTATTTATTTAGATCAATATTATTTATTGTCATTAACCAATACTGTACTTACTAATCATAAACGAGTTATTATAATTCAAGTACCTTACAACAACATATCAAACATAATAGTTATATGTGTATATATGGATGTACCATGAAATGTAGATGTCAATATATGACAATAATAATTGTGTTTTTTTTCCTTTCACATACGCCAATAACACATTTCGGATATTTTGTAGATGAGCCGTGCCAATATTAGAAAAATTAGTTTCGCAAAAAAAATAGGCCCATCATGCACAGTGCGCGCACGTGTCCTTGTTATACTTTAATGCGTTCTGTCTAGTCATGCGTAGATGTGAGGTTACGGTTAGGATCCAGCTCGCCAGGTTGAGATCTATGAAAGCCTTATTTCCTTTGTGAGTTCTGTAGAGGCATGCGTACGGTTTGGTTTAAAATTAAGATTAGATTCCAAGTTTCCATGTTAAGATTGATTAAAACGTCATTTATCGCTGTAGAAAATGCAGAATAAATGTCACCGTGGAAAGCATCACGTCATCTGTGTGAGTTTTTGTGGAGGAAGAGATATAAGGAAAACGATCGTTTCTTTGAAAATATCCAATGACATGAATGGATTTCATCCACTTGAGTAAGTAATACATTTTTTATTATTACCCCCGCATGTTGTTCATTTTGATGTGACTGACATATAGACATAATATCTCAATATTTCTGTTTTGTTTTGGATATTTAAACTAAATATATATTCTCAGCAAAAGTTGCCTTACTTGTTATGGATGGCTATTATATAAACGCAGTAAGATTCATTGGTTTGAAAAACACTGCACCTGGAATATATATATATATATATATATATATATATATATATATATATATATATATATATATATATATATATATATATATATAGTAAGCAATGAAAATATATATGGCAATCAAGCTACACAGAGGCTCCCGTGTTTCATCCCCGGGGGGAATCGTCAGGCCAAATGCGCATTTGGCCTGACGATTCCCCCCGGGGATAAAACACGGGAGCCTCTGTGTAGCTTGATTGCCATATATATTTTCATTGCTTACTACCTAGCTCTACTTACGTATCGAGCACTGTTGAAGTAAATACTGAAAACTGACACATACAAAATTATATCTCCTTATAATATTTTATGTGGATACATGAAGTACTAATATATATATATATATATATATATACATATATATATATATATATATATATATATATATATATATATATATATATATATATATATACAGAGAGAGAGAGAGAGAGAGAGAGAGAGAGAGAGTTTGGTGGGTGGGTGGGTTTTTTAGGGTGCAGGAATGACAAATGCGAACATACATAACAATGCAAGCAAATTAACTCATATTGTGAGATGTAAATATTTCGTCATTTTTGTAAAGAATACTTTAGAAAATATGAACATATATATTCATATGTATATAAAACTATATATTTATATATACTTTATTACATGTTGCACATATGTTATGAGATTATTAGAGATAGACCTTCGTACTCTGAAGCATACATCCGCATGTAAAAAATCTCATACACACACACCCACCCACCCATATATGTATATATATATATATATATATATATATATATATATATATATACATATATATATATATATATATATATATATATATATATATATATATATATATATATACATATATATATATATATATATACATATATATATACATATATATATATATATGTATATATATATATATATATCATGCATATTTGTGTGTGTATATACATGTATATATATCATGTATATTTGTCTGTGTATGTGCTTAAGTAAAGAAAATAAAGTTTCTTCTTTGAAAGTCTATAAATGAGGTCATGAGTTGAATTACATATTGAGACCAGATGTTATTTCAATGGTACAAAACTGCTAATATTTTAAAGATGTCATTTTAAAGGAAGTTATGATGAATTCCGTCTTACGCAGAGGTTATATAAAGCAAAAGACGATAGGCTGCAAACACGTAGAACTATGTCTAATACCTGTATGCATTTTAGTAATGCTCAAACACATAAGAAAACGAGTCAATCTAATAGAAAACTCCACATGTATTTATATTTAGTTTAAATATCCAAAACAAAACAGAAATATTGAGATATTATGTCTATATGCCAGTCACCCCAAAATGAACAACATGTATTCCATATGGCCCTGTTGGAAATCACTCATCCACTTATATATATACTAGAAGTATAACCGTATGTATAGCATTTTGAGCTGCATATTTTAATTCTTAGAGATATTTAAAAGACACATGTGTATTTTATCCATCCCGTAAGTGACAGCTTAAGTAACTAAACGTTATTTATTTGGAAGGAAATCGTATCTCGCTTTTATATTTTGGAAGGAGTAGAATGGGCTTTTGAAACACACTACTTAAATGATAAAATTTCCAAAAAAAAAAAAATCTAATGAACTCATCATTATGAATTATGGGATACGTACTCTGAATAACACAGTGAGTAACGCGGGCACATTGTTTCTTTTGTAAATTTAAGCATTTTAAAGAAGAAGTGTGCCCTTGAAAACGCACCTTACTTTCCCAAAATTAAAACGAATTAAAACTTTAAAAAAATGTTATAAATATTGTTTATACTCGTCATATTAAGGATAGTGTGATAATTTATATATTTACATTTACACACGTCTAATAATGTTAATTACAAATTTGAATTCACGAACATGGTAATGTGATCCTTTCAAAGATTTCCGCGAATGTGATCCTTTCAAAAATTATTGATACCGTCCAAAGAATTTTACGAATTAAATAAAGTTTCACAGAAATTCTGAGGATAACATTCACTGAAGATCTCCGGCTACATCGGACACAGCTTCCACTGAGGTTTTGCTAAAGTATTCGAGATTGATAATCTCGATGCATCAATCATCAATAAGACAGAACACGTGGTTAAACTATTGGGTATAGATGCACAGTTCAAGGATGAAAACGAAAACTGATCTATCTTTAGAACACACTTCGAATGATTGATTAGCTTCGTTGTGAAATATGCTTCGAATTATCTTGCTCTCTTTTGTATGGACATATCTTTCATGTTTCTATTGGTCTTTTTATTTTAAATTTCACTGTATTATTTGCTTATCAATCATCTTTACGGGGATATTTTTGGCATCAATATATATTTTTTAATCTACAATGCGAGACAAATAAGATAAATCAATGTAATAGCAGCAGGAGAATATAAGAAAAAGATGTGTATGAACTGCAAGTAAATATTGACACGGACAAATGTGTAATTGAAAAGTTACAAAACAAAAATCTCTTAATAAGTCAATGTTTATATAAGTCCATTCATTAAAATACATATTTTAACATTTGACAAAACACGAATATTAAATTTTAATTTTCAATTTCATAAATATCTTTTTCAACCACCAAATTAAAATATATATATATATGGAACGTCAGGAAGTTTCATCAGATGTTCTGTTGGCTTGGCAGGCCGAGAGCAGGATGAAGGCGTTCCCTCGAATAATGGCGATGGAAAGGCGCTTGTAAAGCCAATTTACGATCATCCTCGATGTGGCGCGTCATTAATTAACCGAAATGATTTAAAAAGTCCCGCGTGATAGGGCCAATCAATAGATGTATTTTGATCGCTTACGGTCCTCTGATCACGGTGGTAGATGTCTAGGGTTTGTCGCCGATCCCATTGCTGACGAGGGCGCAAAGTGTCGACACAAATCGCAGTCAATATTAGCGACTTACTGTTTTAAACAGTAAATACTGTCAGGTTATCGGACTGTTTGCCATTCTCTTTGTCGAGGCCAACGGGTTCGACGATCGACGGGAAGCCAGCCATGTGTAGAGCCGTCGGACTATATCGTTGAAAGCGCCGTGTCTAGGGAATCTGCCGGCGTCCCTTTTACATGATACAGTATGGAGTTCATACACGTCGACCGACTGACCACAATGGCATCCCTGGAGGCTATGTATCCCTAATATGAACAGACCGTAAAACTTTAAAATTATTTGACGTTGATTAGTTTTTCGTCATGAAAAAATGCGTTAATTTTAGCAGAATTGGTACAGATGAAAAGTTCAGAAATTACTTTTGAATAAATATTTATTTTTATGTCTTCTATTAGATACTTTTAAAACAAATACGCATCTTTCTCATACATAGGAGTTGCTTACTTTATATTTTCAGTGTCATAGTAGCTATACGACTCATTTACTTTGCAATAATTTCAAAACTAATGCTAATAAAGCTATCACTGCCGTTCGCCGAGAAGTCTCCCTCATTGGACACATACATATTCGTAGCATCGTCATTATTTCATATTTTCGACCTTGATATATTCTGTTACCTACAGTAAATATTTCGCCTAGCATTTCCTTTTGCCGGGCGTTTTGATCGGATATTCTAAAGACTTTGTTTTATATTATCGATTGACGGAATAACCGATTGGAAGATTGGCATTCAAAGAACATATGTCTTCTGAGTCAACACGACAATCGTTAGTAAACAGTCGTTTCTATTATTTTCATTTCTTTTTATTATATTTCCTTTAACATTTATTGAATCATATTGATTTATGTAAACTCTTCAATCCTGAGTAACACCAGGTACATTAAGCGATTTGTTTTTCTTATTTAAGTATCATTTTTAATGGGCTACTTATATTTGGTGAAACCTACTATTCTAGGCATATCGAGTTCAGAGATCAGCGGAATAGCAGAATTCACGCATTTTCGAACAGAATTCTGCCTTTGAAGACAATAAGACAATCGCCAATTACTAATCGTTTCGATTTTTCCTATGAACACAATACTATTTTTTTATTATATTCTACATATTCCTTTACGCCTAATAACGAAATTTCTTTACATTTACCGACTAATTCTGTTTTTCACAGGGTTAACAAAATTGCATAGCGATTTTCAAACAAAAGTAGACATTCTTTTTTAAATTCTGATTATAAAAGAATGTCACTTTCTCTGTTTGATCCGATCCAAGACAGCATATCTCTCTCTATATATATTAAGGCTATGTATTTTACTGGTAGGAATTGTTCTTCAGCGCACCTCACACACTTCATCTACTCATGCATAGAGATTTATACTGTAGTGATGTGATAATGAAATGGTTTGATTGATATGTAGTCATACCCTTAATGACAATAAAAGTGTAAAAATTTGGGAATTTCCTTGCTTTTGTACATTTAGTGTATATGAATTTTCATCTTAACCCTATTAAGGGCATATGATTTCAGTATACTGGCATTTATCATGGAATGTCACTACTTTTGTACAGGCTATGCCTCAATACAATGCCTTCTCATAAGGTTTTTTGGAATTTTCTGGAAAACTAAGGTATATGGTAAATTGAAATTAAAATGCCATCAACTAGACCCTAGAACCTGTATCTCCGCCAAAAATCAGCTGAATCCATCAAATAGTTGATGAGATACAGGGTGGCACATACGTACGTACGTACACACAGATAACATGATTTCATAATTTAACTTTCTGGATCTCTGGGTTGTCTTGACTAATGATGCTGAAAATTCTACACACTAGAACCTATCAAATAAAAAATTTGGTTGATTGGTTTTTGAGTTATGATTGATAAGAGAAATGAGATTTCCAGCATAGGCCATTTGTTAAGTCTATTAAGGGATAGAGCGCTCTCGCACCTTCCTTGATATATATATATATTATTTGTTTTTTCTATGCATAGGATTCACTACAAAACTAATGAACCGATCATTATTTGTTATGGAATATATATTCTAGAAGACACGGTAAGTAACGTAGGCACATTATTTATTTGTAAACTTTATAATTTAGGAAGTATGTCCGCCAAACTCGTACTATCCACACACATTTTTTTTAAACAAGCGAGATACAAATAGTTTAAGAGTAAAAAAAAATGAGTTATTTTATGTAATAACATCTCAACCGGAAAGGTGCGTGAACGCATGAGCGTATATATATATATATATATATATATATATATATATATATATATATATATATATATATATGAAGAGGAAACTACACTAATTAACTAATCATTATGAATTATGGTGTACGTATCCTAGGCAACATGGTGAGTAACATGAGCACATTATATTCTTTCGTAAACTTAACTATTGACAATTCAAGCTTAGTATTACTTTATTTACTCTTTCCATTATTGATATTACATATACAAGCAAAATTATTCTACTCTGTGATAATGAACATACACAACCGATCTAAATGCCTGTTTTGTATTAGAATGTATTTGCGATCTGATACTTGATCGTCATTAGAACCATCACTTCACCATCAGTCGCCATGCTGCTAATATGACGCGTTTTTGACATTTGGGAATCACTAAGGATGGGTGTGGTTTTTCTTCAAACATCCTGCGTTTTTGTGGGCGTATCGCATGAGTCTGATATCATTGATGTTAAGTTACACGACTTTCACAGTGTCCATTTTATAGAAAGAGTCTTTAGGGGATAAAACATAAAGTCATGGAAAGTGTACGGAAAGAAGGAAAAATGAAGAACTAACCATCACGGAACATATGTCTTTATGATAAGAGGCGGAGCTGGTTGGTAGCTATACCACATTTATAAAATAATCTCAAAATTATTAATGGTTTCTTGAAGCAATTACTATTTAGATTAACGGTATAATAAAGGATGTTCGAGATACAGTTGAAAATTTCGCAACATTCTCTCATTTCAAAACCAAATTCAAAAGAATTTAATCGCGGTAAAGTGCAACGGATAGCTGCGGCTGTTTGTTTATTTTTTTAAAATGAGTTGGACTTCTGAGCAGAAGAAGATGGTGCATCGGTCATGATTATCTGGTTTGCATGAAGTCCTCGTTGGTCGCAGCTATTCGTTAACCTGTAAGATTGCAAGTGTTTATCCCCGATACCGATACCAGCAAGGGTCAAAGGTTGAATGAAACACTAATGAATGGCGCAGAGCCATCGTTGCCACTTTTACCCCATTAATTTGTGGTTCCGCACCATAGTTGGCTTTGTTTTCTACATGCAGAAGTGACCGGAGAACGACGGATCCTGATACCGACTTCCACGTTTTCACCAGATCTTTGTTAGCTCTGACACTACCACGTTGCCCCAAGTCCCCCTACCACGGTGAGAAGGGGTTGGACTGTAGAGGGGGCGATTCTGTGTACGATTGGCGGGGGTTGAAGCTGTAAGCTATAGACAACTGAGTAAAATATTGTAAGAGAATGACCTGCACCATGATGACTTGCGCTGGATTAAAAAATTCGGACATCTCAGCTTCAGCCCAGTGATCCTTGAATACCTTTAGGGTCGTGAGATGTGAGCTGGAAAATTATGACGAAAATGTGGGAGTAGTGGTAAGTATGAAGTAATTCGTCGGAAAGCTGCAGAAAGGGTACGGTAAGATCTAGGCAATGTGGGTTTTTGGCGAGCTAGATAGGCGGTCGAAGTTGTAACTATGAAGAAAGTGCTGAACGAGGATCTTATACAAGAGTCGTAAGGGTGAAGTACTCATCGGTAATGTTCAAGAGAGCTGCTTTACGAAAGCCAAGAAATTCTTCAATAAGGCCCAGTTGCACAACGCTCAGAAAAATAGAAGGTTAGCCTACAGCCCGCACGAAATCTTGCGTGTCATGAAGTTCCCTCAAACTGTCTGTAGTGTTTAAGTAATGAAAATAGACAAACAAATGCCTTTGGAGACCATGTTTTGAGATGCAATATTTTATTAAAAAATAAAAAGAACGTTGCCATTTCATCACCCTGCGACGAAGTCTAAACAACGCTTTGATGACATCGAGGAAAAAGCTACCATGACAGAATACTTAGGTATGGCCTTTAAACCTATTCGGACCCTGTTTTCTCTGAAAAATAATGTTTTATCATTCGAAATTAATAAGAAAAAAGTTTAAAAATAACATGTAAATGATTTTTAATAAAATATTGCATCTAAAAACGTGGTCTTCAAAGGCATTTGTTTGTATATTTTCATTACTTAAATTTCTAAAGATGGTTCAAATATTTTCACTTTATGTCTTTAGTGTGTTTCCAGCGAGGATACGACCTGCCGGTCCGACATCTTCGAAAAGAGACCTTGACTTAATTCAGTTGGTTATGTTGAGTTACTGTTCATTGGTTGCAAATGGTCGAGTGAATGTGGTGGTTGTGGGAAGGCAATATGTGTGAGTGAAGAAAGACACCAACACAAAAGGAAGAGCTGATTTTCCCCTTCTCACAAGAGACACAACGCTAGTCTTTCTCTACTCTATCATTATTTCTATGGAAGGTGCTAGACTTAGTTCCAATTTCTAGTCCCTCCCTTAAAGACATTCACAGCAAGAATTTTTCCCCTTCCACAACTGCAAAGAACTTTTCCTTTCTTTCTCAATGTGCAAAGGATTTATCGTCTGTGGAACACATTACCGCGGGATTGCTTCTCTGCAACTACAATATCTTCGTCTTCTAATCCAGTCAACAAATACTCGTAATAAACCATTCCCATAACTGTTATCAATTTCATTCATCATATTCAATCCTCTCATAATATTTTTTATCATTCAACTGACCCTCATACTCGAGTGTTTTTAGCCTTGATAATTGGTGACTCATTAATAAATGGATTTGTATTTGAATTATTGTTGTTTCCCGAAGGAAGACGACGTCGATCAGTTTGAGATTTTTATAGAAAATTCCTAAGAATCTAGTAAAAGTTGTATACTATTTATCATATGTCTTGCAAAGCCGTATTCTGTTTGTTTTTTTAATGCTCCACAAATTGTTGTCGAATAGATTCAACTCAAAAATATATTCGTATGATTAGTCAGCTGTCTAAGTTTTCGGTTGGATTTTAGAACAGATGTTAATCAACGTTATTGGCCTGGTTTAAATAATTTAAGACCAGAAAATGTACAAATTGGGGAAGATGTTATAATATACGATAAATCTAAAGGCAAATCTTGTCCCAATTTCCAGCCTTCTAAAATAAGCATTATCTCAATTATATATACTAGCAAATATATGCTCCCTCTGGTTGCAAATATTTGCTAGTTGTTTTATTTAATTGCTCAGTAAAATGTGTTTGTTTGTTTTTTACAAAAAAAAATCGAAAGAAAATCACCCCATCATTTATTTTAATAAATAAAACACGGAATGATAAAAACAGTTTTTAAACAAAATTTACCATTTATGGCGCAAAATGTAAAACAAAAAATCCTAAATTCACTTAAGGTTGTAAAAAGATAATAATATTTGAAGTTTTTAAATCGAAAAATAAGTGTACTTAAAATAAAATCAACAATTAAAAAAATAGAATACAGTGAACACGATTCTAAATTCAGTTATTTAATTGCTCAGTAAAATGTGTTTGTTTATGTTTTACAAAAAAAAATTAGTAATTTTTAAATCAGTCATTTTTTAAATTAAACAATTTGATTAAATAAACTTCTGCTTTAAAACATAATTTCTAATAAGATTTAACCCCCCCCCCCCAAAAAAAACGTTTTAATTAAAAAATCAAAGTAAATATATCATTTTTGAGCGACTCGTACGATAAATCTCAGAGCATTTGTTGTTTAATTGTTATTAATCAAATGACACACCCAGTCTTGTGTGTCTCTCTCTCTTTTCTCTCTTTCTCAATTTCTCTCTCTTTTTCTCTCTCAATTTCACTACCTCCCTCAAAAGAAGTAAATAGGAAGGTAATCCATGTGAGAGTAGTATAATAATCACAGTACAAATACTACATCCCCTCCCTAAAAAAAGAGGTAATGCCTGGGAGGACAGATACTACACTACCAAAACACTTCTAAAAAAGGAGGAGGTAATGCCTGGGATGCCGATATCATGACAACATTACACGGGCGCAGGCTGTCGTTACCGCTCTCGGAGTGTTGGACCCGTAAGACCTCGTAAGGCTATCCATCTAAGAGAAGGAAATCTTTGACAAAAAACCTTGCTACCAGCTACTTACGCCGTGGCAGTAAACCGTTGGGGAGGGAGGCCTCCTTAGTCCTAATCGAAAACCTCCATAGAGTTGAAATCTCGAACAAAATATCCGTTTTGCAAACCTACAATTGCTTAAGGAGTAGATAGGGTCTGTCTATCGCCGGCCCTTGCACTCCTTCTTTGTTTATTAGTCAGGCGCAGAGGTAACAGTGCTGGGACACCTCTAAATGCTCAGTGCCTAGCCTTGTTTCCTTACTAGGACAATGAACGCCGTTCTCTTTCCCTCTATTCGTGGCAACTTGGGGAAAGCTTTTTCGTTACTAAGTCTTACATGACCAGTCTGGGTCTCTCTTGTTCCGACAGGCTGAGGGTACAGGTTAGACAGCTTGTCTGGCTGCTGTTTCCGACTGACAGGACAGGAGCCCAAACTCTTGGGTAGCGCCAAAAACGGCTGCTTCATCATCAGTTGCATAATACCGTGGGTAGTTGTATGTGCCATGTCGCGCATGGAAAGGGACCCTGCAATTATCTCCGGTGGGCTTTCCCGAGGCCACAACTCCCATGGACCAGGTCGTGACTAATGAACTGGTTGTGTGAGCTTATTGGCACCAAACAAGTACCCACCTTGGCCAACGCACTCTATAATCAAACCAAACATGTCATTACAAATAAATAAAAGTAGACCTAAACCAGACACCTAACAAAAAGCACTTCCGCCTCCGCCCTTGAGGCTCGCATTCACAAATATCCGGGGACTTAGAACCAACATCAACGACGTAGAAACCTTTCTCCTGACAAACTCCCCGAATATCCTGGCTCTTAGTGAAACTAACCTTCAATCCTCAATCTCCTCTCACCACTTTGACATGACTGACTACTACCCACTGTACCGTAAAGACTCTGACAAACATATGCACGGGCTAGGAGTTTATGTTCGGAACACCCTCCCCCTGACTAGAGAACATAGGTTAGAATCAGATGACCACGAATACATGTGCTTTAGATTGACTTTGCATCACAGCGTCAGTTACTTATATTTCTTATACCGCTCCCCGTCGACCCAGGACTGTACTCTGCTAAACTCTGTCTCTGAAAGCATAGATAGAGCACTCCTAATTGACTCGAATGCCAAGCTACATGTATTTGTGGATTTTAATGCCCACCACCGCGACTGGTTGGGATTCTCCAGCCTTACTGACGCAGCCGGCGACTCTACGTATAATTTATCCTTAGCTCACTCCCTCTCTCAGACTGTCGATTTTCCGACCCGCATCCCCGATCGAATAGACCAACAAGCCTCACTTCTAGACCTTTTCTTGACCTCAATGTCCGAGGCTTGTGTGACAAAAGCTCATAACCCACTCGGGAATGCTAATCACATTGTGCTAATGATACATATCACCCTAAAAAGTCGTCAAAAAGCTGATGAACCGTTGCTCAAAACAACAAGATATACGAGCAGGCTGATTTCGAGTCAATCAGAGATCGCATCAGTGACGCCCCATTGAGGGGAACCTTCTCACTACCTGCCAACAAGTGTGCAAACGAATTAACTGAATGGGTCAAAGCATGCATTGAAGCCTATGTCCCCATGCGAAAATTCTTTAGCAAGCCCCATTCTCCTCAATGGTTCACTTCAGAATGTGCAGCTGCCATTTCTGAGAGGCAACAAGCATTCCGTTTATTTGGCCGCCATAAGTCACCTACTAATAGACATCAATATATAGAGTCAAGAAATAATTGCATGGCCGTGATAAGCGAAGCAAAGAGAAGGTATAAGGAGTTAACAAAAAAACGCATCCAGTCACAGAAACTAGGTACTCGCGATTTCTGGAAAATCTACAATAGTGTAGTGAATAATGGTCAATCTACCATTCCCCCACTATCAAACCATAATGATGTCGTTTGCACGGCCACTGATAAGGTGGAACTACTTGCCACGCATTTCGCTTCTAACTATACTTTAGACTCAGATAACCACCCCATCCCTGAATTCCCTTTGTGGACCGAAGCCACACTTGATAACTTGGTCATCACCCCATCCCAGGTCAGAGACACCATAAAAAACCTTGACACCTCATAAGCTTGTGGACCTGATCTTATACCTGTAATAATAATAAAGAAATGCTCTGCTGAACTGGCCCCTGTCCTCTCCAAACTCTACAATAAATGCTTTGCTGAATCTTGCTTCCCCGATAGCTGGAAAATTGCCTCTGTGGTACCAGTCTACAAGAGTTCTGGGAATAGAACCGACCCTCGGAACTACCGCCCAATCAGTCTGCAGCCGATCTTTGCTAAAATCTTTGAATCCTTAATCAATCTAGCGATCGTACGGCACTTAGTTAATGCTAAACTTCTATCTGACCGCCAGTATGGATTTAGACAAGCATGATCTACTGCAGACATCCTAACGGTCATCTCTGAACGCATATATCATACACTCGACAAGGCAGGTATTTTTGTATTTGTATTCTTTGTCTGAACACTTGATGATTTAATATACTTGTAAACTATGTAAACTTTATCTATTTAATCACTTAATTATTATTATTAGTATATATATATATATATATATATATATATATATATATATATATATATATATATATATGAAGATAGTGGGTGAGAACGCCAGCAAAGTGCTCAATTATTAAGAAAAATAAAATAAGAGTGTACTATTTAATTATATACGTACTTACAGAAGATTAAGATAACATCGGTACTGTCGCTTTCAAATTAAAAAAAAATGGGACCTATAGTTGGCCTTCTATGCCGGACTCTCTTCAGACTCAGCTTATGTCTGTCTCCTCGGCAAATGGCGGCTCGCACGCTGCGTGATTGTTCTACGATATATTAATCTTCAATTGTATTTTTGTAATTTTTTCACCAATTTGGGATTTCTACATGCAAATTTTGCTAATATATACGTTCTAGGCAAGTAAAAAAATGTATCCTTTTTTCTTTGATCTGTGAATCTAGGATGCGTGATTTCAGATCGCCTCCTTTCATTTCCGGTGTAAGAGAAATTACAAATTTAAAATCTAAACGACAAAAATAAAAAGCTCCAGAAAATAACCATTTAAAATTTATATATATATATATATATATATATATATATATATATATATATATATATATATATATATATATATATATATATATATATATGGGAAATCCAAGAGATATTTTTTTATATATACATCAACGTAAGACTTCTTCAGGATGATAATTTTAAGAAAAATGTCATGCACGTACATTGAAATATGGGTTGACATGATGGGTCGATGAGAAAAAGTAGTAGCCGTGGCTGCTGACAGCGCTGAACGAAGGTCCGGGCTTCGAGAAGTCAGATGCAGAGAGTGAAATGAATGTGGATGGCTGTGAGTGAAAAAAGGGGAGGGTGGGAGTGTCAGTGGATTTGTCTTAGGGTGGGAGAGAAGGGAAAGGGCGATGAGGTTATATTTATTTTAGTTCAGAAAAATTAGTGCAACATTCGTGCCGTCGGTTTCAAGCACAGAAGGACTTAGCCATCCGGTTCTTTTAAGCTTCTGTTGATGACAACGGAAGCTGGAGAGAGCCGGATGGCTAAGTCTTTTATATAGTGTGACTAGTTATATCGAAAAGAAATCATAAAGTGCTCGATCGCAGAGGAGTGAGAGCTAACAGAATTTATTTGAAAACTATATGTACATATTTCAGAAACGTACTGCGGTTCTATCTAGATGAGCTACCTTTTTATATTTAAAAACAAAGCTATGCTTAGTGGAATCGTCAGCGTTTTGAGTGAGGTCAAACCACGACGAGAAATGGCGTTATATCGATTTAAAAAACGGTGTATTCTTGGAAAGTCTCTCTGGAAAATATATATTGGGTAGGAATTTATTGAGTGTTATTTTATTGATTATTTATAGTATTTTGTTTTAAGAAGGTTTTTATTTTAATTTACTAAGTGTTTTATTTATTTATTCTCTGGTTGTTTGGTATTTTAATTTTTTATTTAAGGTGTTTTTTGTAGATCGTAGGAAATTACCGGTGTCTTGAAAGGTGAAAATACAAGGTGGGGGGTCGTTTGAATACGCCGTTTAAAAGTTGTAAAATTGAAGTCTCTTTTTGATGGTGATACCGGGTTTAAATTTGTGTATCAGATTTATCATTTATTTTATTTATAGTTTTGTGTTTTACCGGTTTTCTTTTGTTTGGTGATTTATTTATATATTTATTTCTTGGTTTATTGGTAGTTTCGTACTTTAAAGGATCGTCTCGAAAAAAAATAAAAATAAAGGGAGCTAGCGTCTGAATATACCGTTAAAAACAGTGCGTTATTGACGTGCCCCTTTTAAAATAAGTACTGGGTCAAGGTTAAAATAATCTATGGGTCTTAATCGTAATTGAGTTATATTAAATTGATTTTATTATTTATGATGGGTGTTGTCTGTTTTACGGTTTCAAAAGTGTGTTTATATTTAGGGATAAGTGAGTGGCATAATTTATTGATTAGGCTATCGGTGGGATCCGTTTTATTTATTAATTTATTATTTTTTATTTTTTGTTTCTTTATTATTTATAGTTTAGTATGTTCCCGAAATTTATTTTCATAAATTATATATATAATATAATATAATATAATATAACATTACACACACACACACATATATATATATATATATATATATATATATATATATATATATATATATATATATATATATATATATATATATATATATATATATGAGGTGAGTGGATTACTGGACTTTGATGAAGGATATATTTTGTCAGTGAAAGAGTTCATCTCGGGATATCTAATGTTTTAACTATCATTATCATATGCATTCGTGTTGTGTTTATGTATTTAATTAATTCTGTCGTCTCAATCTTATAAGTTTTATGAATCTATTATAGGGTCTGTGCGAGGTGGAGGATGGTTAGGTCTTAAACATCTATGATTTCTTTAATTCTGTGGGATTTGATAGTTAAATGTCTAGGTGTTTAATCAGGGGAATTAATGTTCTTACCATGTTAGAAACGTTAAAAAGAGATGGGGTATCTACTGATTAATGTTTTATCTGTGCTGGATAGAGTTAGGTTGTATTGAGACTGGTAGGGGTGTTGTAGTTGTGATTGTAGTATATATATAATATAACCGGGGGTGCTATGCTGTACATAAACAAAAGTTAAGTATAACTTTAAAAAGTTCTTGGGGAGGGTGGATATTTTATGTTTAGTATTTGTTTATTTTTAAAAATTTTATTAATAAAAAAATTCATGGAGTTCATTGTTTTAGGGGTGATTGGTGAGTTATGTATTAATTATTAATTATTTTTATCGATATAACCCCATTTCACATCGTGCTTTGACCTCACTCAGAACGCTGACGATTCCACTGAGCATAGGTTGTTTAAAAAATGTAAAAGGTCAGCCGATCTGGATAAAACCGCGGTACGTTTCTGAAATATGTAACATAGTTTTCAAATAAATGATATATGTGTATATATATGGCGTCTAACTGACTTCACGTGTGTGTTTCTTTGCTATTTTTTAAAATTCTCTTCTTTTCTCCAGCTTTTTTTTGTTGCTTTTCTCATCTAAAGCTGATTTAACGAAGAATGGAAAACGTTCGTAGTACATATAGAACATACATTATTTTTTATTATTTTAACACAGAAAAATCATTAGAAAAGTTGAAATATCAAAAAGTTAAAAGCAGAAGAATACTGTTATTTTTATCAATATTTGCTTAAAGAAATAAATCTTACCTAAATACGCACACAATATACATACACACATTATATATATATATATATATATATATATATATATATATATATATATATATAGAGAGAGAGAGAGAGAGAGAGAGAGAGAGAGTGGTAGTTTACTTGAAGCATTGCTGCGAATAGTAGTAGTATGTTTTTAAAAGGCTGTGGGCAATGCAAATTCCGGGTAAGATGTAAGCTGGGAGAACAAAAATAATAAATCGAATTCGAAATGTGACTTACTATTTATTTTTTCTTAAAATCTTACATAACAGCAAGTGTGGTGTTAGCTGTTTGTGTGATGTCCGGATGATTATAAAAATCATTTATTTAATATTTTGTGAAAGGAAACTTCCCTTTGTCCAAAAGAATAAACACCAGAGGAAAACTTCGTCTGTGCAGAGAATCTGCCAAAATGGATGCCAGAAGACAGAAGTCACATTTCGAATTCGATTTATTATTTTTGTTCCTTCCAGTTTACATCTTACCCGGAATTTGCATTGCCCACAGCCTTTTAAAACATACTACTACTAATATATATATATATATATATATATATATATATATATATATATATATATATATATATATATATATATATGTATATATATATATATGGCGGCTGTCTATTCCATTTCGAGTGTGACCAACTTTGGCGTTTCGATGTGATATTAGTGTAAAACCTCCCATTGAGAGGCGCGGATATGGCTCTTTAGGGAACTAGACTTTTACAGATCATATCACGGAAGTATCAGTGTTGTGATTATTTGAAGGGATGCCATAATTGAAGCTACCTTGATTTTGCAGCACATACACTCGTTGGTGATTCAACAAACCGGCACATCATATAGTTATCAAATTGCAAGCTTGGCATGTTAACGGTTCTGTGTGCTGGAGGTGTCACGACATGTCTATTTTCATCTACTGGTGTTTTATCCTATTCTTTCAAAAAGCTTACTGCCTTCAAAATTAGCTTACTTACATCTTTACGTATCTACAGCCATCTCCTCCCATCCATTTCAAATCACTTCAAATTGTATTTGAGACAATTTTTGAATCGCTTACGCGGTTTGTGTTGTGGGCAGGTATTCCCAGTTAGTTCCGCATAAATCACCTGCTTGGGCAGTCTGTCATCAGTAAGATTAACAAGATAATCAACCAAACGAAGTCTGTGTTTACTTATACGAGACTCAATGCTTGGAAGACCAGCTCGCTCCGACATTTTGGTGTCAGTCGGTTAAGAAAGTACCTAAGGCAATTCTGATCCTAAGATGACAAGACGCTATCAATTCGCCTTTGATGAACTTCATGCTTTTTCTGTAGCAATTGTGCGATGTGAGCATTATTGTCCTGCAAGTCGAGTATCTATCTTTCTCTTTCTCTCTCTCTCTTTATCTCTCTTTCTCTCTCTCTTTATATATATATATATATATATATATATATATACATATATATATATATATACATATATATATATATATATATATATATATATATATATATATATATGCATATATATATACATATATATATATATATATATATATATATATATATATATATATATATATATATATATATATATATATATATATATATATATATATGGGGTAAGGTGCACGATAAGTCATGAAAATGAAATGCCGTAGTAGACAAACTGTGTGAAAAAAGACAAACGGAAAACAGGTTAAAATGCATACACATGATAGAAGGAAAAGATGATCCAATTGGACCATATGAGAAGACTTTTAGCGACATTGTGTGCCATTAAAATAAAAATTGTTTCCAAATCTTCACTTTTTCTGAAGACGTTCGTTAATACGAACGAAACCGGTCAAATCTCTTGTGTTTTTTCTCTAGCATTTTAACCTGTTTTCCGTTTGTCTTGTTTCACACACACACACACACACACACACACACACACATATATATACATATATATATATATATTTCTGATATTTATAGTGATTGAAAATTTAAAAAAACGAATGTAAGAGAAAAAAAGAAAGCGGCTAGATTCGGGTTAAAGAACGTCAAATATGTACCTTACGGACGTTTTCAGTGATGGAAAGAAAGTTAATATCAAAGGCCAGTTGAAAACTGTAATTCTCTTCGGTCATTATCCAATGAATGAATGAGGAAAAAAGCCGATAGAGACGAGACGAACGTGACGTAAGGAGCTTTCTGCTGTTCTCAGTGATGGAAAGTTCAATATATATATATATATATATATATATATATATAAATATTTGTTATTGTTTATTTATCTATGGACGTATACGTTTCGTCTCTTTTCAATCAAGACTCATCAGCATAGAAGTACGACTATTCACCACCGGTCACACGATTCGAAACCCTGGATTACAAGTATTTTTCAACCCCAATCCAACGTCGCTAACCGATAGGCCAGTTCTGAACAGCTTATAAACAATGATAATTTTAACACTTTTAGAGGCGGCGATACGTACAGGCATTCAACTTCTATAAGTGAAGGAATGATGCATATAAAGCAAGTGACGTCACGCTGTGTTATTACTACCATTTACAGTGCTCTACTATATATATATATATATATATATATATATATATATATATATATATATATATATATATATATATATATATATATATATATACGAAGTCCAGACGATCGTGGCCGAAAATTTTGTTCTCCTTTTAAGAAAGACTTTTTAAAAAAATGTATACATAAAGGACAATTGTTATTCCTACACGTCAAGATATAGAAAATAAATAAAAGATATATTAAAATATATACCTTTCACATTGATTTTTATACATACATATATATATAAATATATATATATATATATATATTGTGTGTGTGTGTATTTAGGCAGCATACTTTCATTTAGGCAAACATTATTTAATAACACCGTGTGTTTTTGCTTGATAAGACTTTTTTTTTTAATTTTCAACATTCCGAATGGTCTATTTAGTGTTTCGGTCAAATTGCTGTATAAAAGTTCCGTGCGTTTCTTGTTCCACAATCAATACTGTGCACAACGAAACTAGTCACAACATATTAAAGTGTCTAGCGTAAAGATAAACGTTACCAAATTCTTAGCCATTAAGCAATTATACGTTTGAATCTTGAACGCGCTTAGAACGTAATCAAATTTTTAACGGTTAAGCAATCAAACTTTTGAATCTTGCACGCTCTTAGAACGTAATCTCGCTCTCATGTAACATCTCAATATTATAGACGCCTATTTTAATTTGTAAATTACTGGCCGTTATAATAATTAAAAACTCAGCAGTAAAAACATATTTTTTAAGAAATTAAGATTAACATTGCCTAAAGATGATTTGACGAATCAAATGGAAAGTACTCGGGAAAAAGGAAATTACATGGAACAAGTAAACTTACATACAGCAATCTGACCGAAACACTAAATGGACCATTCGGAAATTTGAAAAAATAAAAAAATTCTTATCAAGCAAAAACACTCCGTGTTATTTAATAATGTTTGTCTATATATATATATATATATATATATATATATATATATATATATATATATATATAAAGAGGCAAAATGCCATCAAAAGACCATGTGTTAGATGCAGATATATTTTATTAAGATCAAAATAAAAAATGAAAACAATTTTTTTTCTTCTGTCGTCTTGACATGTTTTAACTAATATTTCGCTTGATATAACAAGCCTCGTCAGAGCTTTAGAAATAAAAGTTATTAACCATAAATGTTTTTCGTAATAATCCTTCCTGGTCGTCTAGAAGTCACGTCCGATGTTGTGTGGACTTAACGGTGTAAATGCCTCTTTTAAATTGAACTTAAATCGCGCATGGTCGCTGGTAGGTATACATTTATTTTGATTTCAATAAAAATATCTGCATCTAACACATGTTTTTTTAGGCATTTTGCCTCTTTCTTTATGTTTAAAATTCTAAAGATGCTTAAAAAATAAACTTTCCCAAATTTTCATATATATACATTAATATCTATTGAGCTTAAACTACAAAAATCAAGGTCGTTTTAATCAACCAAAATATTAATTGGTTTTGTTATAATTTTTCCTGGTCTGTTTACATGTTTATCTATTATTCCATATACTTTTCATGTATATTTATATCTCTATTTACATAAAGTTGTGTAATGTGTATATGTTTATATATTTCTATGTATATTATTCACTTCCAAACTAATTAACCGATCATTACAAATTTTGGAACACAGCTGTTATGCGTAAGGGTTGTTAATGTGGGCGATATTTTGTTTAATCAATTTTTATGCAAAGGGGGGAAAGAGAAGGTAGACACCATTCGTGAAAATTCAGATACCTACGATTATTGTAAAATTGCGACAATACGTATTAAACATAAGTTAATAAATATTGAAGTATTTTAAGGGATTTTAGGGGGAATAATATGAGTACAACCGCCCATTTGAAAATTCAAATATTTCAGATTTACATTAGAATTCCAGATAAAGGTTGAACTCTATTACATCTTGATTTTAATCTTCGTAATAGGACATAGAAATGGTAAAAAAAAACTGTTCCTTCCTGGGAATTAATTTTACCCGTCTTGATGAGGTAATTCTTCTAGTGTACATATATATCCAATTCTTAATTGTCGTCATTGAACATACAGTTAGCTGTTGCCATAATTAATTATTTTTTTCTTTAGGACGTCATTTTTATGTAAATCGCTCCAGACAAGGCATGAAGCCACTTGATGTAAGAAGCTAAGAAGAATGACATATGATTATCGCAAACACAGGAAATTCCTATTGGTTTTAGTTTTGAAACCACCGAGGTTAATGGTAGGAGGAAAACAGTCAGCAGGAAGAGAGTTCCACAAGCCTGCAGTTCTTGGAAATAAACTACTGGAATAGCTGTATTACAATGAGTGATTAAAATAGTGAATTGATGGAGACCACTTGACAAACGAGTGAAACGAGCTGGAACAAAAGAAGCAGAAAATAGATCACATAATTCTGAAGAACACATACCATGATAGTATTTATAGAAAAGACTGAGACTAGCAACATCACGTCTGTGAGAGAGGATGCAGAAAAGAAGAAAGGGTGGAAGCCAATCAAATTACAGATAGGTTTCTGCATCTTATCAAGAACCCTGAAATGAGACAGAGATTCACCGGCCCAAATATGACAAGAGTACTCCATACTTGTTTTTAATATAAACCAGTTTCCTGCTATTTTCATTATTTTCAGTGAGAAAACTCATTTCTAAATCTAGCTAATCTTCTTATGGTTCTTATATTCATTTTCGTGTATTTTTGAGAAATGTGTAAAATGTAGACAGTTTGAAGGTGACCTTTCTAACTTTCGTGATGTGCTGACCATTAACGAAAGCATCGTCATCAGTTTCCTGCGTTGAGGTCAAGTGGTTTTATTTATTTCGACTATGAAAACTTTAAGCTTGCTACAGCAATCACACTGATGCAATCAACTTGTATTTTAATCTGTTAGTATTTTAATATGTTAGTATTTTAATCTGTTAGTATTTTAATCTGTTAGTATTTTAATCTGTTAGTATGTTACCAAACTAATAATTCATGAACAATTCTTTATTTAAAAAAAACTACTTGAGTTTTTTAATCTCATTTCATAACTTAATAGGTTAATTAAAAGTTTTACATCCATTGATTACAAAATTAACATTTGAATAATGTGTGGATTGTGCTGAACTAAAATTCGTTTATTAAAAATAAGTTTATTAAAAATCATTTGCTTTTTAGTTTGTATTAATATATACGAAAACAAGAAAGTAAATAATTTTAAATAAATAATTTTAAAATAAACTCAGTTTTATTATGACTTAAAAATTATATACTAATGCTAACCTCGTAGATATTTTAGAAACTTATTTCAACCCCGGCCATCGTAATAAAGTAGGGCAGAGCCCTGGAAAATGACGTCATGCTATAAAGTAACAAACGAGATCTGTCGAACAGTCAGACTATGGGCATTTTGACCCTCCCTTCAATTAAAAAATCATCAAAATTCAGGAAATAAATCAATTTTAATGAGATTTTCAGTTTTTATTAAATAACGATCACGGAATAAAACTAACCCATTTATTTATTAGAACTCTTTGTACAAATGTATTATTTCGTGTAATTTTCGTAGGCTAGACAGCAAAGATTAAATTAATACTCAATAATAAAATGACGTCATAATTTTTTGAATTTTTAAAACATGAACATTTTTCTTTGAAACATAATTTGTCTGATTCAATATTGATTCTTTAAATAAGTTTATTCTTTCCGGTCTAAATCGAATGAAAAGACTAGTATCAGTTGTACTGCATGGGAATATCTCTTGGTTTATCAACACAAGAAGAAAACAAATCTTTATTCTTAGGAAGTTTTATTCTTTATATGAACATTTCATTATCATTAGTTTTAGCTGAATAATTTGATAAGAGTTGCTCTCATTTCAGAAAAAAATGTTTCTTGATTTTTTTAACTTAAAAGTAAATCAAACATGAAAAGTGAATCAAACATTAAATATTACGAATTCATTAAAGTAACACAAAATCGATAATTCAAAATAATTAATTAATATAACATTTATTCAAATAAATTATAATGTGTGTGTTTTTTTTTCAAAACAAGCAGTTCATTTACAATATAGTAAGAATTTGTAATAAATTAAAACTGTCATGTTTTTTTGGTAGGGAAGGATTTTTTTAATTTCTAAACGGACAGTTTATTTACAATATATTATTTTAATATTTCGCTTATTTCGTTGGATTTTCGCACACATTTTGGACGAAATTAATTTGTCTAAAATTGTATTTTATATCCATAAATCAAATTCTAATTTATTTTTATAATTACTTGAAATTCGAGCTTAAATGCAATGCCTTAATCGTTGGACGCCATCTTGTAATTTTCTGATTTTCTTTCGTGCTTGACATCTATAACAAAGGAAATACGTTTGAAAAAAAAAAGAAACAAGTTAAAAATGATTTCCAAGTTAATGAATAATCATAAGGAGGTGGCCGTGTTCTTGACAGAGAAATAAAGTCACAATAGCAGGAACAAGTTAACAATAATTTCTAAGTGAATGAATAATCCTATGGAACTGAGTCTGCTTGTCTTATTACTTGCTCTCATTACAGATGGATGCATGCGCGTTAAGCGTTCCAAAGACTTCCGGTCCTCATTGATAGTGGTTCTTACTACTTACTAGCAATAACATCACCAGAAAAACCCGACTCATTTGACATTAGCCGTATTAGATATTTCTGAATTAGAAAATATAGGATTTCGAATGATTTCGTGGACATAAAAAAATTTCTACTGTTTCACATGAGAACATCTCATTGCAATTATTTCCCTTTTTGTGTATCGAATTATGTCCGTCGCAAACCCTACCAGAAAAGTTTATGGTTGATTTTGTCGGAATGTAACGAACAAGATGGACATTCATTTATGTCTACGTTTTTTCGCTGCTCTAAAATATCGTGTCATTGTTTCTACAAGGTGCCTTCTTTTTAGAATAAAACCAGTTTTCGCCTAATAGGCAATATTCGCATATTATATATATATATATATATATATATATATATATATATATATATATATATATATATATATATATATATATATATATCAAGGGCAATACTGAATTATCTCGCCAGTTTAAAAATCGAAAACCTTAAAATCAAAAGGGGGGAGAAAAGGGAAGGATATGAGAAGGAAAAGGAAAATTTTTCCCTTGATAAGAAGCCGGCAGGGCTTTGAAACAATTGTCGGGCACTCAAACTATGTTTATTTTAATATAAATAATGTAGATATAATATATATTGAGAGATATCATACACACACACATTATATATATATATATATATATATATATATATATATATATATATATACCGTATTTCTTAATTGGAAGTTTCCCAGCAGAGTGCTCAATTATTAATGCAAAAGTAAAATTAACTAGATAATTAATAAGAGCATGATATTTATTAATATTAAATAAAGTGTTACAACAACATCCGGACCAAGGTTTCAGATCCGAGAAAATCGGACCTTCATCAGCGGAGTCGTATAGCTTAATGAGTGAGAACAACCGCCAGGAATTTCAAAATATTGCCTGTTGGAAAGATGGAACACTATATATACGTCGTCTCTCTGTGAATGTTACGTAGGCGAAAACTAGCTGCTTTTTGTAAAAAGAATACCAGTGTAAGGGGTATTCTATTGTTAGCCAATAGTAGAGGTTGAAAGCAATTGGTTGATTGTGACATCAATATAGATGAAGTGAATAAAACGTTGCAGTCAAACATAGAGTTTTCTGCGATGTGGAAGAATTCTTGTTTTTATCTATAGGTAGGCGAATCACACATTGTAGCATATATTTTTCGGATCATAGCGCTCAGTATCCAAGAAATAGATCTTCGTTTTACTACTACTACTACTACTACTACTACTACTACTACTACTACTACACTTTCTATTACTAGTACTACTGCTGATAATAACAATCTATATAATAATGCGTTAATGCATTTCGTATTCGTAAGTTCGTTATCACCTTTCATACATATTAAAAAATGAGATCATCCGATCGTCAAAGATTGTGATTGGTGATAAATATGATGCAGCTAATGTAAAAAGATTCCCACTTCATCCTTTTAAAATAAATTGTTCCAAAATCGAATGCTATCGTGTATCATCGACGAAGACAGTACAATTTTCAATAGATAAATGTTAAACTGTGACATTCGCTTTATTTATTTGAAGGGTATTTTGCTGGCAATTATTTTTACAAAATAGTGAATATTTATTTAAAAAAAAAAGAATTTAATTACTACGATTTTAAATACATAAAGGTGAGACATATTCGTTTTGTTTGTTTAAAAACTATTTAACTGACGATGAAAATTATTTTTACGGAAGAAGAAAGAATCATATTTTCTTAGTAGCATTCGCCTTGACAGACATGTATTATTCCAAAGGGAAAATTATTACTAAGAGTAAATTATACAGATTGATGTGGAAAGCACCGTAGAATTTCCAGGGATCCTGCTGCTGCTGCTAATACTACTACTACTACTACTACTACTACTACTACTACTACTACTACTACTACTACTAATAATAATAATGATGATGATGATGATGATGATGATGTGATGGTGGTGGTGGTGGTGGTGATGATGATGATGATTATGATCATTGTCCTTACCAGCGAGAAATCAATGGTAAGCGGTTGTTGCGATACTGCATCGTTATCGAAAAGAGGTAAATAATACTGGAAATCTAGGGAGGCTTGTTGTCACTCAGACTCCAGGAAATACCACTGGTTGTTGTCGGTGAACGATCACTGACGATAATCTGTGTGAGAACTCCTAGTGAGTACTACTACTACTACTACTACTACTACTACTACTACTACTACTACTAATAATAATAATAATAATAACAACAATAACAACAACAACAATAATAATAATAATAATAATAATAATAATAATAATAATATTTTTTTCTTCACAATCCTCAGAGGTTCATGCCAGCTGTAGATCTGTCAAATTTAATTAAATGGATTAATTTAAACTTCAAATAAATTGTTTAATTTCTTTTAATCAATCAAATAAAAAAATATCTTTTCTCTTTCATAAACGTCAGGCATGGCGTATATTTTGAATGAGGGGATAGATAGCCAAGCAAATAGGTATTCGTATTTTTGAATATAAGTAAAACTTTCATTTACTATTTATTTTGGTTCTTTACGGTGCATCTGAGATTCTTCGGTAACATTCCAGAATAGTTAACACCCGAGAACCTGAAAAAAAATAACAACAAAAACAAACATCATTGATGTAAAGCGCATCAGAATAAATTTCTCTACCGAACCCGGCCAATTTTAACGTTTAGAAAGATGTTTTTAAACGGTAAAATTACAGAAAAGAACGCGTAAAGAAAAAACAGAAAACAGCGGAAACGGCCATTTTTAAAGTGTGGAAACGATTTATAAAATATTTTTGAACGGTAAAAACGCTTTAAAATCGTTTCCATACATTCAAATTGACCAGATTCGGTAGAGAATTTCATTCTATTTCGTTGTATGTAAATTATGTATTGTTGTATTTTTGGTTTACAACTTATCGAATGTTAACTATTCTGTACTTTTACCGATTCTTCGTGTTTCATTAACAGACTTTGAATTCAAAATGTCCCAACAAGAAGTGTTTTTTTTTCGTAAAGTATTCCTATCTATCACGTGTGTAGATGAGGAATTCCGGACAGGTTATTTATTCACGGGTATTTTCTGCAAAATAATTGTAAAAAAAAACCCCTACATTTATAGGTGTTCTCGTTGCGCTGGAACCTATGCAATTATCTAATGGGTGTGTCGCAGACTGCACGACATTATTTCCAGATGACGTCAATGTTTAAGTGGACACATAAACAGAAGATACCACTTCATCGTTCGTTTTGTTTTGTTTCTTGAACATGCAGTGTTGACCTTTTCCCTTATTCAGTCTTTTCTTACCGTTTACTATAATTTCTTCTTTTCATTCGCGTTTAATCCTTTCCTTCTGTAATCTTTCTTTTCCTTTCTTTTTGTTTTGTATACTTTTTGTTGTATTTGTCTTTTATCAACGGTCACTCGAGTGGATTCTTGATGGTCACTTGAGAGGAAGCCACTTGACACCATTCATTGTTCTTGAGTAAGTTACTTCTTTCGCGAATGCTAAGCAACAGAGTGGCTGTCGTGGCCCCAAAAAAACGAAGGAATTATTCACTATGTCGGATGCATTATTTTGCGAAATCATCGACGCTTGCGACAGGCATCACGTTTAGATTCGCCAAAAGTAATCAAATTCTTGCATCCCGATTCTTTTAGTTTCGACAGAATTGCTTGAAAATCGAACAAATCTTTTTATCATAGTTCCTATTTACTTGTCTCCGGACAAGAGCAGAGTAAGACACAAGGTCGGTTTTAATGTGGGGAAAATCCAGCTCCCCAAAAGTGGCACTCTGGATTAGGACAAAAATAATAATTACTTAAGTCTAGAAGATTTTCTCTTTCAGTTAGCGAAGACAGAAAAGATAAAGTGTAGTATCAGAACAGATACTACACTTTGCTCCTAGTCAAACTTCAGCATATTTTCCATTTCTCAATCGACAGTCAATTGCTCCCCTTCTCTTACAATATCTTTAGTGCATATCGTGTTAGGGTTAGGGTTAGGGTAAGTGTTAAGGTTTACTATTTACGTTTGCATAATTATTTTTAATAGAGTTCATCTCAGGGGTCCCTATTTACTCGCTTCTTCACGAGGGCAAAGTTAGACAGAAGGTAGTTTTTTATGTGAAGATCCAACTCCCCAAAAAGGGCGCACATAATTGGTACAAAAATAAAATACACTCAGTCTAGAGCAGGGGCGAGCAACTTCCGGCCCGCGGGTCACATGCGGCCCGCGAGGGCTTAGCGTCCCGCCCGCCACCCTGCTAGGCTTTATTATTGCAATCCGGCCCGCGGACCTCCCAGTAAAACCAATATCATTTTGAAAATGAAGTACACGAAGTCTCACCTTCGCTCCCAACTCTAGGACAGCCACCTCAATGACATTCTTCTGTTGTCTACCTCAACCATCGAACCAGACATGGAAATACTTTTTCATGGCAAACAGCACCAGCAGTCTCATTGATTTGTAGAGTGTTTAATGCATTTTTTGTACAATTTATTCATGTAAACAAAATATAGTAATTCTGAGATTTCGTTTTTCACTCCGACCCGCGATCTCCTTCCAAAAGTATCATCTGGCCCTCACTCTGAAAAGGTTGCCCGCCCCTGGTCTAGAGGGTATTCTCTTCACTGACTGATGACAGAAAAGATTAAGTGTCGCATGAGAACATATACTACACTTTGCGCCTAGCCAAAACGGGGAAAAACGATTGTTAGCGGAAAATATGGCAACAAACAAAATCTTGTGTTCTGATACAGCGAGCTGATAGTTGTGTGACATTTTGCAAGACCAAAATGCTTAAGAGAGAATGTCAACACATGCAAAAATTGAGTGTCAATCAAAATAGTAAAAAATGGACAAACAACATTTTTTACTGATTACATCTTTGAACGGTGATGGCAGATTTCGAGACTTAAACGCATATATGCACAACATTTTTGAATTGCGTAAGTTTTTGTTGTACTATTAGTTACTAGATCACCAGTATCAGTATTTTTATGCATATTATGAAATATTTATGAAAAACCGTTTGGAAATTCCAAATATTCATGAACAACCGTTTGGTATTACCAAATATTTATGAAAAAACTGTTTGGAATTTCTAATTAATTATGAAAATATTTTGGGATTTCCAAATATTTATGAAAACATTTTGAAATTTCTATATCTTCATGAAAACATTTCGGAATTTCTAAATGTTTTATGAAAACATTTTGGGATTTCTAAATATTTATGAAAACGATTTGCATTTTTCAAATATTAATAGGAACGTTTTGAAATTTCCGTATATTTATGAAAACATTTTGGAATTTCTAAATGTTTTATGATAAAATTTAAGGATTCCTACTAAACTTACTACTACTACTACTACTACTACTACTACTACTACTACTACTACTACTAATAATAATAATATATTTATTTATTATTTTTTATTTAAATGGTGCCGGCCTAGGCTAACACCAGACAAAATATTTGTAGAGGGTCGAGGAAGGTTGAGAAGACCGAGGAGGGACAGCACAAACCAGACTTCACTGGAAAAGTGCAGAGAATGCTGGGACCTTGGGGACGCTTATTGCCACCAAAATCCCAGAGATGACCAATTGTCCTTACCAGCGAGAAATCAATGGTAAGAGGCTGTTGCGATACCGCATCGTTATCGAAAAGAGGTGAAGAATACTGGAAATCTTGGAAGGCTTGTTGTCACTCAGACTCCAGGAAATACCACTGGTTGTTGTCGGTGAGCAATCACTGACGATGATCTGTGCGAGCACTCCCAGTGAGTACAAATAATAATAATAATAATAATAATAATAATGATGATAATAATAATAATAATAATGATAATAATAATAATAATAATAATGATAATAATAATAATAATAATGATAATGATAATAATAATAATAATAATAATAATAATAATAATAATAATAATAATAATAATAATAATAATGATAATAAAACGGAAACAGCGAAAAACTCATTTCATTTTTACTCTTGTGTTCTTATTTTGCTTTCACTCCGCTTATATCCGATCCATCTCTGCATTGAAATCGCCTCCTATAAATTATCTCTCTCTATATATTTGAAGAACAAATGGATACACATACATGGCAGGAATCGCGAAATTGGCGGCGTTTGAAAGCTGATTAAATCCACCTCCAGATTACCCTAGAATATGGCTCCTTTGAAACGGACAATTTTAATACTTCTTAATCCCGTGTCATGAAAAATAATAATATATGATCGATATATTGATAAAATATCATTAAGTATAAAAGAGCGATGTTTCAAACTTTAACTGCTGCTTGGTACGGCTCTGGGTGCTGGCCGTCGACGAAGATAGAAGAAAGAAGATTTCATACCTTAAACTTGCATGGATTACGTCATGGGATTAGTGTTAGGGTTAAGTTTAGTGTTAGGGTTAAGTTTAGTGTTAGGGTTAAGTTTAGTGTTAGGGTTAAATTTAGGGTTAGGTAAGGGTTAGAGTTAGGATTAGGGTTAGAATTAGGGTTAAGTTTAGTGTTAGGGTTAATTTAGGGTTAGAATTAGGATTAGGGTTAGGGTTAGAGTTAGGGTTAAGTTTAGGGTTAAAGTTAGGGTAATGGTTAGGATTAAGTTTAGGGTTAAAGTTAGGGTAATGGTTAGGGTTAAGTTTAGGATTAGAGTTAGGGTTAGGGTTTATTTAGGGTTAGGGTTAAGTTTAGGATTAGAGTTAGGGTTAGGGTTAAGTTTAGGGTAATGGTTAGGGTTAAGTTTAGGATTAGAGTTAGGGTTAGGGTTATATTTAGGGTTAGGGTTAGGTTACTTTATGAGATGTCTATTTACTTCTACTGTGTCTGAGTATATTTACTTCTTAAATAAAAACGACGTGCATGCCTTAAACACGCAGCCACATCTGTATATAAACACACCATACTGTCATTACATAAGATTCTAAAATTAAACATTTCTAACTCATAGCATTTTGGCTAGGAGCAAAGTGTAGTATCTGTTTTGATGCTACACTTTATTTTTTCTGTCTTGGATTAGTAGAGGAGGAGAAATTCTTTTCAGCTAAGGCGAGTTTTACTTTTGTTCTAATCCACAGTGCCCCTTTTTGGTGAGCTGGATTTTACTCACGTTAAAAGCTGACCTCTGCCCTCTGCCCTCTTTTGGGAGGCAAGTAAATAGGAACATTTCTGACTCTGGCTCAGCAAGTAAATACATACATTTCTCACCTTAGGCGTTAGAGTTATTGTGGGCTGTTCAGCATGTGTAAACCTTAATGAAACCTGGAATATATTCCAGTTTTCATCACAAGCCGAATAATTACAGTATAATTATAGCAGAAAATATCTTGATAACAATAGGGGATGGGACGTCATGGGCGAAAATTTCAGATTCATGCGAGTAGTATTTTTTTGTGTTCATTTATACATAAATAACACTAAACAATCAATCATTTTGAAAACTTTACAAAATTCAGAAGGTGCAGGCCAAAACTAGCCGTTATGGCTCCACGAGACTCAAAATCCATCATTTTTCGGTGAAAAAGTGGTTTCATGCGACATTGCAGGTCCTAAAACATCCTCAAAAGCTATGAATGGATATAGATAGTTAAATCTGATATAGTACTTTAATTTAGGACCATTTTTAGGCTGTGAAAGGGTTTTCATGAATGTAAAATAGCCAAAAACTAGTGGCCTGCACCTTCTGAATTTTGCAAAATTTTCAAAATGTTTGATTGTTTAGTGTTATTTATGTATAAATGAACACAAAAAAATACTACTCGCATGAATCTGAAATTTTCACTCATTACGTCCCGCCCCTAATATAAACAGCAGAAAATAGCATGAAGCGCAGAAAAAAAAATGTCCGAATAAATGTAACGCCTTCAGCGCTTGTCGCATATCTACACGGTGAACGCCGCTTCGTTTTCTTTCTCGCAAATAAATTTCATAAGTGTTCTCGAAAAGACGATAGTTAAAACCCCGATACACTGAGCCTACCACCCTCTTACTTAAAAAAGAAAACACACCAGCTGGTTTCATGAAGAGAATGCGTCCGACTTGAGGATATTTTCGTCGATAACTTGTTGACCCGGATTGGCCCTCTTGACATTTGATATTATCTCTGCTCTCACCCAATACATTTTCCACGAAACTTTTTACCAGCCTTTTCTCCAAATTGCTTACATTATCTTTTTAGTGTAACCAATTCTTCTACCACATCCGCCTATAAGAACATTACGCATGTCCCTGTTACCAATCTCATTCCGTGTACGTGGTGTCTTCAAATATAAGAAATAATAATTCACCAGTGTTATTCTATTTGCAAGATTAAAATGAATGAATCGGTCTAAATTTTGAATGTTCTTCCTATTTTCTCATTATTAATAGTTTTCTTCGTCTTTTAATTTTGCGACAAGTGTTTCGTTTTTTTTTTCATCGAAGCCTTTTTATTTTCTGGTTATATATGCAACCGTTTTCACACGTCCTCCCAATCTTTTCTTCGAGGAAACTGGCAGTAAAGAACGTGGATGGTTCTCTACTGCGATGTTATACTAATGACAAAAGCAATGAATAACACAAATCTACATCGCTGATACGGAAACATGGTTACAAGCAATATTTGGATAATTCAATATTTAGATAATTCAATATTTGGATAATTCAATATTTGGATAATTCAATATTTGAATAATTCAATATTTGGATAATTCAATATTAGAATAATTCAATATTTGGATAATTCAATATTTGAATAATTTAATATTTCAATATTTCAATATTTGGATAATTCAATATTTGAATAATTCAATATTTGGATAATTCAATATTTGGATAATTCAATAATAGGATAATTTAATATTTGGATGATTCAATATTTGAATAATTCAATATTTGGATAATTCCATATTTGGATAATTCAATAATTGAATAATTCAATATTTGGATAATTCAATATTTGGATAATTCAATAATTGAATAATTCAATATTTGGATAATTCAATATTTGGATAATTCAATATTTGGATAATTCAATATTTGGATAATTCAATATTTGAATAATTCAATATTTGTATAATTCAATATTTAAATAATTCAATATTTGGATAATTCAATATTTGGATAATTCAATATTTGGATAATTCAATATTTGGATAATTCAATATTTGAATAATTCAATATTTGTATAATTCAATATTTAAATAATTCAATATTTGGATAATTCAACATTTGGATAATTCCATATTTGGATAATTCAATAATTGAATAATTCAATATTTGGATAATTCAATATTTGGATAATTCAATAATTGAATAATTCAATATTTGGATAATTCAATATTTGGATAATTCAATATTTGGATAATTCAATATTTGGATAATTCAATATTTGAATAATTCAATATTTGGATAATTCAATATTTGGATAATTCAATATTTGGATAATTCAATATTTGGATAATTCAATATTTGAATAATTCAATATTTGTATAATTCAATATTTAAATAATTCAATATTTGGATAATTCAATATTTGGATGATTCAAGTATAAGAGTTATAGCATTTCAAAATAAACAAATTCAGAGAACACAATCGCAATAGAAAAAATGAGTTAAATATTTTACTTAAATTATAACCAGTTTTTACTTATATTCACTTTTTGACGTACCTTCTAACAGTTCTTTTTACTTATATTCACTTTTTGATGTACCTTCTAACAGTTCTTTTTACTTATATTCACTTTTTGACGTACCTTCTAACAGTTCTTTTTACTTATATTCACTTTTTTACGTACCTTCTAACAGTTCTTTTTACTTATATTCACTTTTTGACGTACCTTCTAAGAGTTCTTTTTACTTATATTCACTTTTTGACGTACCTTCTAACAGTTCTTTTTACTTATATTTACTTTTTGACGTACCTTCTAAGAGTTCTTTTTACTTATATTCACTTTTTGACGTACCTTCTAAGAGTTCTTTTTACTTATATTCACTTTTTGACGTACCTTCTAACAGTTCTTTTTACTTATATTCACTTTTTGACGTACCTTCTAACAGTTCTTTTTACTTATATTCACTTTTTGACGTACCTTCTAACAGTTCTTTTTACTTATATTCACTTTTTGACGTACCTTCTAACAGTTCTTTTTACTTATATTCACTTTTTGACGTACCTTCTAACAGTTCTTTTTACTTATATTCACTTTTTGACGTACCTTCTAAGAGTTCTTTTTACTTATATTCACTTTTTGACGTACCTTCTAACAGTTCTTTTTACTTATATTCACTTTTTGACGTACCTTCTAACAGTTCTTTTTACTTATATTTACTTTTTGACGTACCTTCTAAGAGTTTTTTTTACTTATATTCACTTTTTGACGTACCTTCTAAGAGTTCTTTTTACTTATATTCACTTTTTGACGTACCTTCTAACAGTTCTTTTTACTTATATTCACTTTTTGACGTACCTTCTAAGAGTTCTTTTTACTTATATTCACTTTTTGACGTACCTTCTAACAGTTCTTTTTACTTATATTCACTTTTTGACGTACCTTCTAACAGTTCTTTTTACTTATATTCACTTTTTGACGTACCTTCTAACAGTTCTTTTTACTTATATTCACTTTTTGACGTACCTTCTAAGAGTTCTTTTTACTTATATTCACTTTTTGACGTACCTTCTAACAGTTCTTTTTACTTATATTCACTTTTTGACGTACCTTCTAACAGTTCTTTTTACTTATATTTACTTTTTGACGTACCTTCTAAGAGTTCTTTTTACTTATATTCACTTTTTGACGTACCTTCTAACAGTTCTTTTTACTTATATTCACTTTTTGACGTACCTTCTAACAGTTCTTTTTACTTATATTCACTTTTTGACGTACCTTCTAACAGTTCTTTTTACTTATATTCACTTTTTGACGTACCTTCTAACAGTTCTTTTTACTTATATTCACTTTTTGACGTACCTTCTAACAGTTCTTTTTACTTATATTCACTTTTTGACGTACCTTCTAACAGTTCTTTTTACTTATATTCACTTTTTGACGTACCTTCTAAGAGTTCTTTTTACTTATATTCACTTTTTGACGTACCTTCTAACAGTTCTTTTTACTTATATTCACTTTTTGATGTACCTTCTAACAGTTCTTTTTACTTATATTTACTTTTTGACGTACCTTCTAACAGTTCTTTTTACTTATATTCACTTTTTGACGTACCTTCTAACAGTTCTTTTTACTTATATTCACTTTTCGACGTACCTTCTAAGAGTTCTTTTTACTTATATTCACTTTTTGACGTACCTTCTAACAGTTCTTTTTACTTATATTCACTTTTTGACGTACCTTCTAACAGTTCTTTTTACTTATATTCACTTTTTGACGTACCTTCTAACAGTTCTTTTTACTTATATTCACTTTTTGACGTACCTTCTAACAGTTCTTTTTACTTATATTCACTTTTTGACGTACCTTCTAACAGTTCTTTTTACTTATATTTACTTTTTGACGTACCTTCTAAGAGTTTTTTTTACTTATATTCACTTTTTGACGTACCTTCTAAGAGTTCTTTTTACTTATATTCACTTTTTGACGTACCTTCTAACAGTTCTTTTTACTTATATTCACTTTTTGACGTACCTTCTAAGAGTTCTTTTTACTTATATTCACTTTTTGACGTACCTTCTAAGAGTTCATTTTACTTATATTCACTTTTTGACGTACCTTCTAACAGTTCTTTTTACTTATATTCACTTTTTGACGTACCTTCTAAGAGTTCTTTTTACTTATATTCACTTTTTGACGTACCTTCTAACAGTTCTTTTTACTTATATTCACTTTTTGACGTACCTTCTAAGAGTTCTTTTTACTTATATACACTTTTTGACGTACCTTCTAACAGTTCTTTTTACTTATATTCACTTTTTGACGTACCTTCTAACAGTTCTTTTTACTTATATTCACTTTTTGACGTACCTTCTAACAGTTCTTTTTACTTATATTCTAACTTTTTAGAGCGCACCAATAATTTTTATCCCTATCGTTCTCTCTCTCTCTTCCTTTTCTCTCAAATTGGTATGTTTTTTTAGATTTTTATTTTCTGATTACATAAGCTATCGTTTTCACACGTCTTTCCAATCTATTCTACCAAGAAACTGACGATCGAGAGCTATCAAATAAAAATGCGTGCAGCATCGAAAACCTCTCTATATCTATCTATTTATCTATCTATATCTATCTATCAATCACACTCTCTGATAGAAAGATATTTCCCCCTCTCTATCTCTCTCTCTATCTATATCTATCTATCACACTCTCTGTATATCCCCCCTCTCACTATCTATCTATATCTATCTATCACACTCTCTGTATATCATTCCCCCTCTCTATCTCTCTCTCTATCTATATCTATCTATCACACTCTCTGTATATCTATCCCCCTCTCTCTCTATCTCTCTCTATCTCTCTATCTATCCATATCTATCTATCACACTCTCTGTATATCTCCCCCTCTCTTTCTCTCTCTCTATCTATCTATATCTATCTATCACACTCTCTGTATACCCCCTCTCTATCTCTCTCACTCTCTCTATCTATCTATCACACTCTCTGTATATCTCCCCTTATCTCTCTCTATCTGTTTATATCTATCTATCACACTCTCTGTATATCTCCCACCCCCTCTCTCTCTCTAGCTCTTTCCCTTTCTCTATTTGTTTATCTTCATTTCTAAAGTACGATTTCCTTTCATTCGACTGAATACATCTGACATTTCTAATGTTTTCCCCTCTTTCTTACTCTTTCTCCTGTACGACCGTCGTATACCCGCTCTGTATCCCCCCCTCCTTCAATATGACCCTGTTTATATCCCACTTGGCTGCATTCTTTATTTCTTTCATTTGCCTACACTTTCTTTCTTTACAGCGTCTCTATTACCAACATGTGTTCTCCAACACAATACACTGAACCGTGATGTAAAGCGACCAATGTTACGTACAGTGAACCGTATGATAAAGCTTATCGTACGCCATCCCCCTACCTTCTCTCCCTTTCCCTCACTCCCTCTCTCTCCACCCCACCCTCACCCTCTCTCCCTTTCTTCATCACTCCCCCCCTCTCTCTCTCTCTTTCTCTCCTATTCCTTCGTTTTCGTTTACCGTTTTTCTATTACCCTTCTAGCCCTTTGGTTATTCACATTTGAATGTTTCACTTGACCTTGCCCCGTTTTACGTCAACTTCTTCAAAATTAGCTAATTGACTGAACCAAAACATGTTACTATATATGTATATCTTATGTGTTTCTAGTTGTACAGTTTTATATGGACTTTCACACCCATAACGCTCACAAGGACACAACAACTGATTCGAAATACCAACAAGACTATTAATAGCATCGATCAGATTATAGTCTTGCTATACTAATGACTTTAGGAATGCAAGCAATAACATAAATCTATATCAATGATACTAAAATATAGTTACAAAGAATATTTGGTTAATTCAAGTGTAAGGGTTATAGCATTTCAGAATAAACAAATTCGGAGAACGCAATCTCAATTAGAAATAAGTGCAATATTTTACTTATATTATACTAGTTTTTACTAATATTCATTTTTTTTAGTTATATTCTAACAATTTTTACTTATATTCTAACTTTTTAAGATTTGACTTCAAGATTTTTCACTTTTCTTAATTTTCATAAGTTATTTTTTTACTAACGAGTTACCGCTCATCAAGGCCCAAAGGCCACTTGAGGATAATGGTTAATGGTGTGTGTCAATTAGATGGTGAGATAAACACCTTGAGGATTGCAAACCATTACTGTAGTCAGCTGAGAAGCAGTACCTTGGTATTGCGTTCTACAGACGGATAACTCTTGGAAAAGAAAGTCTGCTCATGGAAGTTCCGCTTAGTTTTAAGATCACAGAGGAAGAACGGACAGTTATTTAAAGTGGTTGTAGTTAGCAGACTTTTTGCTGAGAATAGGGGAACTAGAGATTTGAGCTCAGTCAAGCACCTACCATTAAAATAACGATAGAGTAGAGAAAGACTAGCAACGTCTCTTATTTGATAAAAGGGCTGCGGAGAAGAGAAGAGAAGAGGACATCTCACATTAGATTTTGAAGTCTATTTTGTACTCTATCAAGGCACCTCCCGAGATGTGGCAACAGTACTCAATCTTAGACGGTATCTGGCTCTTATGGAGGTAGATGATTAGATCAGGAATGATATACTTTCTAGGAGTGAAAAATAACCCAACCATTTTTCCAGAGACCTTAGAAACACATCTTATAAAATCTTCTACTTCAGATCAGGGGTGAACGTCAAAGCAGGGCACCCTCCAGGAGAGTTCCATCCATTTCAATAAGGGCAAAGTGAGGACCCGAGCGTTTCTGGTGAAAAGAGCGAAACTTAGTTTTAGATGTATTAAAAGTAACCAACAACTTTTCCTCATCATACAATGTTCTCCAGAGAGAGACTAAGAAAGATCTTTATCATTAATTCTCTTTGAAGTGTTCCCATAGATGGTTAAGTGCCATTTGCATAGATATCACTGAATGATCTTAGAATGTGATTTGGGAGATCATTGATTAATATCAGGAAAAAGTTAGGCCCAGAACAGATACTTAAGGCACGCCATTAATGATACAATGTGCTTCAAATAGCCTTTTCATCCACCCATACCTCAAGTTCTTGTGGAGCGTCAATACATATTGAAACTGAAACGTAAGTCCCTTACGTTTCAGTTTCACTGTGATAGGGGCCAGATTTATGTAGGCAACTTGAGTGGAGCATTGGTCACATAACATTTAAATTACTGCATGTTGGTACGATCGAACAAGTAGGAAGCATGGAAAGAATTCTAAATCCTATTGCAAATCAATCACAGGTATGCAACACTGTGGCGATGCGACATGGAGCTTGGCAGACAGTGTGGGGGCTATTAGGTTATTTGTTTTTTTTGCACCCGGTCAAAAAGGGAGAGGCTAGTGCACCAGCTCATATGTGGCAACAATACTCAACGCACGGCGCATTTTTTTTAAAACACAGTTCACCCCAAACAAAGCAGGACGCCACTGTAGATGTAAGGGGCTACAGAGAAAAAGGGAGAATGTTTGGGAAGGTCAACCTAAATTGGGAGCTGCAGCAGCGAAATGTCTGTTTACATTAGTTTTAAATTTCTGCATGTCAGTACCGCCGAGGAAACAGGGAGCAGGGAGGGAGTTCCAGAGGCCAGCAGCACGAGGAAAGAAACTATTTGAGTAGAATGCTCTCCGGCATCTGGGGACCTCCACAGTGAATGGATGGGATTTAGCTGATTGTCGAGTTAGTCTAGTGAATTTACGTCGAGGGGGCACCAGAGTAGCCAATTCATCGGAGCATAATCCATTGAAGCATTTGTAAAACAAGCACAAGGATGCTACATTGCGGCGATGGGGCAGGGGCTGAAGCTTGGTTGACAGTGAGGGAACTATTAGGTTGGCGACTCTTTTTCGGACTTTGTTCAGGAGGGAGAGATGCACCAGCCCAGATGTGACAAGAATACTCCATGCATGGGCGGATGGTGGCTTTGTAGAGATACAGGATAATGTCAGGTGTGAGGAGTTTACTAGCACGGTAGAGGGAGCCCACCTTCTTTGCTGCAGCCTTGGCAATGTCTTCAATGTATTTGTTCCAATTCATGTTACCTGTGAAGGTTAGACTGAGGAGTTTAAATATTGAACTCTCAGGTAGGGTGTTATTTGCCATGACAATCGATGGTTGGAGAGATTTCTTGTAGTTATTGAAGGAAATGAGCTTTGTCTTTGCGGCATTAAAAGTTACCAACCATTTATGACCCCAATCCACTACAGACTGGAGGTCATTTTCTAAGGATTCGGCTATTGCCTCGGATATGATCGCGCCTGTTTTGTCAACATGACGAGAGTAAAGCGTGGTGTCGTCAGCAAATAAACCAATCTCAGACTCTATGTCATCAGGGAGATCTTTATGAAGATCAGGAACAATAAAGGTCCAAGAATAGATCCCTGAGGTCTATTTATGTCATGTTGCTAATATGAACGGCCATCGAGGACAACCTGGATCTTTCTTTTGGTTAGTAAGGATCTAATTATATTAAGTAATTGTCCAGTACTACCGTATGAGCGTATTTTCAAGAGAAGCCTTTCATGTCATACCTTGTCAAAGGCTTTGGATATATCAAGCGCTACTATGATGGCTTTATTAGATAAATTCTGAAAAAAGTGCATTTTAGAACAAAAATGATTCATAAATGCATATAAAATATTACTAAAGACAAGTTTAATCAGAATTATTTTAAAACTATAGTGAAAAGTGACATTCGATCAATTGAAATTAAATATGATCATTTGAAATCACTTTCACTATTGTACAACATTCGCAGAACGAACTCCCCCTTCTACCACAACTGACAAGAACTTTCCATTCTTCCTCCGTGTGCGGAGCAGAGTTTGTTGCTAACGTTGCCACAAGATTGCTTTTCTGTAGACTACAAAATTGCCATCTTTAAATCCAATGTTAACCAATATTTTTCAAATCGTTCCCATAAATAACCAAACTATTCTATTAGTCATTTTCAAACTTCTCATAAAATTCTTCATCATTCAACCGACAATCCATCCATCTCATTTAACTTTATTCTCGAGTGGCTTTTGGCCTGGATAAGTGGTGACGCATTAGTAAAAAAAGACTGTTTTCCAATGAAACGCATTCATTTAAAAAGTACTGACTTAAAAGTGTTGAAATTATTTAAAGTTAAGAGTTCGGATTTTTATACTCTCGTGATAAACTTTTAAAACAATGAACGGGTTTCAGTAATTTTAGGGAAGTTTTTTTTTTTAATTCCTAAAAATGAAAGCAGCTTGTTAGAATACTGTTATTATTAAGAGAGAACTAAATGGAATTTAGCACGATATTCTTTGTTGTATTGTTTATTTACTGAGTCGTTTCTGGTCTCTATTGTTTTTTCAGCCCACGAATAGACATTCACGAATAGCATGCATTTACATGTGAATGCATGCAAGCAGTTTTCTGAGAGAGAGAGAGAGAGAGAGAGAGAGAGAGAGAGAGAGAGAGAGAGAGAGAGAGGGGTTCTTCTTGATGTTGATTCCCAAATGTAAGTATGTAAGTAATCTTCAGGTAAAAATATATGAAAACGGTTTTCGTCAATACACCTACATATCTTTTTTTTTTTAAATCAGCTGAAAAATAATACAAGAAACGGAAGAGAATTTAGAAAGCGTTTGAAAATAAATAAAAAGTGAAATTCTTTGTTCCAATGTGACACTTTTGGTATGCTCATCTAATCAACGTGAACGACAATAATATAAGTAATGGCAAACAATGAGCGGAACAACAAAAGAATGACATTGAAGCATGGATAAAACAGTAAACCTGCGACTACGAATAATGGCATAGCTTATGCGAACAGGTTCTCTGGTGAAATTTTGCCATTTCAAAAATATTTAATCATTATTTGTTGCATCTACTTCCCACCTGAAGTTAAAATACACTAATTACAATAGAGTCTCGTGAAACGCTTAATCAGAGGAGCAGCGTGTATTCAATATCTGAACCTTTCGCTCTTGCTTCCTCTACTGATTCTACCCCTCTCCCCTCTCTCTCACTCACTCTCTCTCTCTCTCTCTCTTTGTACTTGAACGAATTGCGCTCTTTAGTGAGCAGACTGTTTAGACACTTAACTTGTAAGATAATAATGTGTTATTATATAAAAGCTTAGAAAAACGTGTTGTCATTTCGTTGATTAGTTTTACTTTTAATTGTTTTCTAGAGCGGTTCGGCGCATTGTCGCAGACGCGCAAACGCCTCGTGCAAGGTAGAAACAATGCGACTCGAAAGCAAAGCTCATCTCAAAGACACAATAGCGGCACATTGTTTAAGAGCAAGCGGACTCAAAGTTTCGCTGATATTGAACTTTCCATCATCACCCAAAATGAGGGGAGAGCCTCTTGTCCTGAAACAAAGCCCTGATCTCGATAATAGCTATTCGGAAATCCCTTTTAAACATGGCGTCTACTAATACTAGGTATTACGTTAGAAACAAACAATACTTGGAGAAAAAAAATGAAAAAAAAAACAAACAATCGCGACCTAGCTACTTTCTCATTTATTTCCCATCAACGCGCAAAAAAATAATTCATATTTTGTAATGTTTAAATTTTAAAATATTTATTTTCTTAAGTTAAGTTTATGAAAAAATGAACATTATTTAAACTATTTTCTATTGGAAAAATTATGTGTTTCGTTTTTTTTATTATTTGCAATAAGGATACACAGATATATATATATATATATATATATATATATATATATATATATATATAAATATATATATATATATACTCTCTCTCTCTCTATATATATATATATATAAATATAAATAAAGTATATTATTAAAAAATATACCTTCAATGTATATTTTTAAGAGAAAATAATTTATATTAGCTCTTGTAGAACCTACGATCGAGCACTTTACTCTTTTATTTCAATTTGTGATATATATATATATATATATATATATGGGTAGATAAAAGGATAAAACAATCCAACGCGATGAAATTAAAAATGGAACAGTGGAAGACCCATGAGCTCAACTTTCGCCCGATGTGATGTGGGCTTTTTCAAGAGCGGTTGAAAAATGTGTTAAAAATGATAAAAAAATTATTTTTTTTAATATATATATATATATATTAAAAAAATTATTTTTTTTAATATATATATATATATATATATATATGTATAATTATATGCTGATATTTTGCACACTTATTGCTGACACCTTATATATTTGCATGTATTTCCCTCCATTCAAACCCTACCACTATATATATTCCTCAATATATGATATGATATATATACATACATATATATATATATATATATATATATATATATATATATATATATATATATTAGTATTTCATATATCCACATACAATTTTATAAGGAGATATCATTTTTTATGTATCAATTTTCAGTATATACTTCAACAGTGCTCGATACGTAAGTAGAGCTAGGTAGTAAGCTATGAAAATATATTTATGGCAATCAAGCTACACAGAGGCTCCCGCGTTTCATCCCGGGGGGGAATCTTCAGGCTAGAATGAAGATTCCCCCCGGGATAATATGAGTACAACTTTTCATTTGAAAATTATAATATTTCAGATTTGCATGAGATTAGTCCCATAATCATTAGACACTAATTAAGCAAGGTTCGCTGAATTTCAATTTCTTCTTTAAGACCATTTAAGTTTACGCATTTAATTTTAGCCATTTATAGAGTAAAAATCACATGATGGAGTTTGATTAAAATTGGAATAAGGATTCTAGCTATAAGTTTTAATAGCATTATATTTTGGTATCTCCATAAAGGAACCTAAATTGGTTCCAAAAAGTTCCATTGGGGGGATTTTGTTTATTTCTCCTGGAACCTGTATTCTTTTAGTTTTATATAAAAAAAAATCGAATTTTTAGTTGATCTTAAAATTTTAGAACTCATTTCGTAGAAAATGGAAGTAACTTTGAAATACTTATCTTTACGTAAATCTATTCTTGTAAATCTATTTCTTTCAATGTTAACTCACTTTTATTGATTTTGTAAAACATCATTGATTTTTATTTTCAAGAATCATATTCATACTTAGGAAAACTCCTTTAAATATAATATAAAACATTTACAAAATTGAAAAGAAAACTTAATTTCCTCTAGCAGAAATTCTATTTCGAGAAATCGAAACCTGGCGAATTCTTAAAACATTAGAATTACGGGTCAGACATAACAAACCATAAACTATTGTACTATTACAAAACTGAAAACTTCTTAACTTAATTTCATACATATTATTTTTAAAAGTTTTTTTTTAATTCTTAAATAAACCATAAATAGTTTAAATTATTTATTTATTTTCATAGACAATTTTTTATTTTTATTTAATAGACCGTTTGTACTTTTATTTAATAAACAGTTTTTACTTTTATTTTGTAAACAGTTTTAATTTTTTTTAGTAAACTGTTTTTACTTTTATTTAGTAAACAGTTTGTACTTTTATTTAGTAAACTGTTTTCACTTTTATTTAGTAAACAGTTTTTACTTTTATTTAGTAAATAGGTTTTACTTTTATTTAGTAAACAGTTTTTACCTTTATTTAGTAAACAGTTTTTACTTTTATTTAGTAAACAGTTTTTACTTTTATTTAGTAAACAGTTTTTACTTTTATTTAGTAAACAGTTTTTACTTTTATTTTGTAAACAGTTTTTACTTTGATCTAGTAAACAGTTTTTACTTTCTTATTGAAAATGCATAATATACTAATCTCAATATTAATAAAGATGTGTGCTCATTCATCGTATGCGTGTGTGAATTCTTTTCGGCTCACCATGACTAACATTAAATTATTATTATTATTATTATTATTTTTACTATTAATAAAATATTTCATTGAAAGCAAAAATTGAGTCTACGCCATTGGATTTCAAATGAAGCATTTTATTTCTTAAATATTTTGGTAACTTCTGGTTATCTTAAAAAGTTACCAAATACCCCAGCATGTTATTGTTTTTACTTAACTCATAATTAAGGCTTAATTAATTTAACACATGCCATATTCATAATCTATGTAATAAAGTAAAGTCCCTTTTTATTCTATTGCCCATTATAGTTTTCGAACAAAAACCTTTATATGCTAATCTGTTCCGCCAGCCATTTAGGCCAATTTCTGATGCGAGTTTTCAAAAATATGCGTTTGTTTAGATCTCTTAAATTTTCTTCTTTTATTAGTCTATTAGCCTCTCCGAACGCAGTCATTTACAGAATACGTCGGAGGTAATTTCACTTTCAAGCTAACATCTACTCTCAGAGACCCTAATGAAGCGGGTACTATGGTTTATGGGAGTAATGTTTTTTAGGAAAACACCGTTTGTGTTTAATTTCTCACGCTATTCCTTTTCTTTGTAACCTACCATACATGCTCAACCTAAATAACGAACGCTCCCTAGAAATACACTTTCATTTTTCTGGCCGTTCTGACTGTCCAATCTATATACCTTGCTTTACACATTCCAGATTCGTTGAATAAAGAAATATCGGATTGGATGTCAAAAACACGGAACAACATCGCAGTAAACACGATGCTCAGACTATTCCTTTCGTTTTACTTACTTTTCCTAATTATATATTTCCTCACGTGACACCAAAAACAATAACTATTTATTCAAGTTGATACATTTATCTTACCATTGTCAGTTTTTTTTTACTGCGTAAGCACATACACGATAACAGCTACATTTCAGAATATCGGATTGTCCGAATAGCTGTTAACAAACTCTTGCAGCCTGCGTCGAGTCATTCCAAATGGCGACCTTTGCCGGACGTTTTTATTTTTTGACTTCACGTAAGTAGTTATTGACATTTAAAAAGAACGCATTATTACAAGAACGGACGACTGTTTTTATAAAGTTATTTTACGATTACTTTTTTCGGTTACTCTTGATTACATAATTCGATTTATTTTTTCATTTACCCATTTCCAATTTTTTATCCGTTTCACGTGTTAATTTTATATCATTTTACTTATCAAAACATCCCAGCGCTAACAGGAATGTACTTTTCTATTTGTATTTCGCAAGGAGAGTAGAAAGTGCACTTTGGGTTTACTTTAGGTTTACTTCCGGCAGCCTTGTTACTCTCGCCTCTCTTATTGTGTCCTTTAGTCCCCACATTCTATGAACGATGTTTCTGACAAAGGGGGAAGAATTGCTGTTTTCTAGGTCGGAATCTATCCATCTAACACTAATCTTTGGCTAGTTTTTGACCTTGAAGTAGTATATATACATTTTTAGTTGCTTACATCAAGTGGCTTCATGCCTTGTTTGGAGAAATTCCCATAAAATACATTTTCCATTCGGCAGTTTAAAGGATTAAATCGATAGAATCTTTCTACATTTCCCCCCTCAAAGTAAAACCGTAATCATTGTGTATGTTAGAGCTTTTATATAATCCCATACTTTTGAGTCTAGAATGGAAAGTGATCGTGTATTGTTTCTACTGTATCGCCAGATATAAAGGGTTTGATCTACTAGTTAAGTGGAAATTATGTGTATCCTGAACGAGGTTGGGACTTTTACTATATTTTAAATTATTATATCTAAGCCGTCCACCCGACTAGATGTTTCACCCTACCTGATGGTCATCCGTTCAAATTCCTCGGCTTAACATTCACAAGTAACATGAATTGCAACAAATACTTAGAAAACATTGCCAAGGCTGCTACAAAGAAGGTCGGCTAAACTAACTAAATCCAAAATATCGCGGACTTAACATTCGTTGGAAAATTCACACAAAAAAAGTCGGATTCAAGTATCTAACAGTGAAACAAAATCAGGGGACCTTAACTTAAGCGTGAAATATTAAAACGGGGATCATCAGTTGTTTACCATGTAACTGTTTCGGAGATTAAAAAAACAGGACAGTTATAATATTCATGGCTCTCCAATGGTACGGATCAAACTACCATTTCCCCAATAATCAAGTGTAGAAATAATTCAGCTTAAATTTCACTAATAAATAAATAAATAAATAAATAAATAAATAAATAAATAAATAAATAAATAAATAATAATAATAATAATAATAATAATAATAATAATATATTACCCTTAAGACTACCGTGTGACATGGTAATTTGCATATCAAATAGCATCAATTATAACAATAATAATAATACTACACCCAATAATGTATACAAGTATATATATATATATATATATATATATATATATGTGTGTGTGTGTGTGTGTGTGTGTGTGTGTGTGTGTGCGTGCGTGTGCGTGCGTGTGTTTGTCTGTCTGTGTAATCACATTCCTTCAATAAAAGTTAGTGAGTACAAAACGTGCGGGACGAAATATTTTAATTTTTGAGGGGAAGCTAGAAAGAAAAAAGCAAGTCAGACCCCCCCCCCACACACACACCGTCTAAAATGAATTCAGAAAGAAATCCTCAACTCTAATTAAAAATTCAACGGTTGGTGTTTGTTTTTTAGGTCATCAGAAATGATAATAATTTATATGTGAAATGTGAAATTACTGATGTAATTCTATAATTTTATATGAATATCAGTGCGAACACTAGCGAAGCATAATCTTTTTTTCATCATTTTTGACAGAAGGTTTATATTAGTCATGAAAATAATTTTCAATTTTACTTGTTGATTTTAAACGTACACCTTGCATTTTGTAAATGTCTAAAATGAAATAATGTTTTTTTTTAAAAAAAGACTGACGTCCTAACGAACATTTTGTTTTTAAATCTACCTTGAAGCAAATATCCGACTACGTAAACCTCATATGACATGTAGTAACCCATTGGGCGAGAACAACTCAATTATTTATCTTGTCAGGTACATACACGAATGTCATAATCAGTAACAATCAGCTCATCAACCGTATCAAACTCAACTCTATAATAAGCATTGTCTCATGACCTTACGATGTTGCCTTCTGACCCAAATGAATTATCATTGTTTTTATTACACATGCATATCGCCAACACACGGATCTATCTCTATAAGTGAATATAAATGAATAGGCCGGATATTGTTGTTGATCGACTCATTCTTCTTTGATTAAAATGTACTATACACATTTGAAAGGGGCATCAGTGTCTCATAGTTGAGGTTAATGTGACTTGCACGGTAACATTCGCCTCGTAATGTAGATATTATTTCAACGGATAAATACATCGAAAGATGAATCGACACAACGTAAAAAGTCGATTTAATGTCGATAACCGTGCATTTGAATACGTTGTGAGATTAATATTTAATTTCACAGTCAATGGCGATGTCTCGCTTCGCTGGTTATTGAAGGTGGGAAATGGATGTTTAACAAGGTAAGCGGTGTTTCTTACCGGAATAATTTGGATCTTTCTATGCATCTTTGTGTATGGAAACTCACATATGAATAAATTGATAAAACAGTCTTTATATAGAAAAAATGATCAACAATTTCGGACAACCATAACTTACTTGAATAGCCGTGAACTTACTTTTTTTATTATTATTAACATTTCCCGAACTGTTCCGTTTATATTGGTAGATGTCACAACAACAAAGTAATTTTTGTAGTTTGGGGATGACGAATTGCATGATTATTATTTACAATGTTCCGATTGGTTTTCTCGTCTATCCGATAGTTCCTTATCCATCCGACAGTACTTTGGCTTTGGGGCTAAAAGCAAGGTGTAGTATCTGTTCTAGTGCGGCACTTCATTTTTTTTTGGTAATCGGTCAGTCTTCTAAACTGAGGCAATTTTAATTTTTGTCCATAATCCAGAGTGCTCGTTTTTGTGGAGCTGGGTTTTCTCCACATTAAAATTTGACCTTGTGTCTAACTCTGCTCTCGTGAAGAAGCAAAGAAATAAAAACTAATTTTATTCATCTTGGTTATTTTTATCACGACGTTTCGATCGTTTTTTTATCTCCGATCTTCTTCAGATGGTTTGTGTTGACTCAGGAGTTTTGAACCCGACGCATTATTCGAACCTTGCAGCTACACCGTTTCCATTTCCGTTCTCCGGTCTATATGAGCTTCTTTCAGTTAAGTTGTTAAATCATCTCTGCTCAGGATTGAACTCAAAACATTAAGATAACATACCCACAGCAGTCACATGGCTAAGACAACGTTGGTTAAGGTGTTCAGATTATCTTGAAGTTCTGAGTTCAATTCTGAGTAAAGGCAGTTAGACAATTTAACAACTTAACTGAAAGAATGCCAAAATGAATGGAGAATGAAATACGATCAGGATTAGGTTCAGAATTCCATGACGGTTCCCGAGTTCAACGCCAGACATCTGAATAAGGCTGGAGAACAAAACAACCGAAACGTCATGGTAACAACAAACAAGATGAGGAAACCAGTACGTAACTCAAAATCAATAATTATAAAATTTCTCCATCCCCAAATCACTTTCTAGACTTTTGACTAAGATCAAAGTGTAGTATCTATATATAACCATATTTATGAAAATTTTTTTTAAAAAACCAATTTGGAAATATCTTAAGTAGAACGTTCCTTAAAGTAAATGTGGTATTGTGGTGACTGACAGGATTCTAGTTAAAAGTAGGATAAACATTTTTATCACTTTAGACCAAGGATGACCAACGACACCCATTTTCCCCACACTTTTGATGACCTTGTGCCTAATTTGTTTTGAATGTAAATCTATTTTTATATTTTCTGCAAATAAATAATTCAAAGTGTAGTATCTGTTCTGATACTATACTTTCATATTTTCTATCCTCGGTCAGTGAAAGGGGATCCTTCTTGACTGAGGTAATTTTAATTTTTGTCCCAATGCAGAGTGCCCCTTTTAAAGGAGCTGGATTGTCCCCACATTAAAGACCATGAAACATTGTATGTAAATCTGCCTTCGTGTGCACGAAAGTAAATATGAACAAACATTGCTTTGTCTTCTGAAGGATGTATTAAAGCTCATTCTTTTTAACTAAATTAATCATTAAAAACTTACCCTCATGACCGTAAGTTCGATCGGAGGTAAAAAGCAGAACGCGAGTAAGAAATTACAAGTTCGTTCATGTACGTGTGTATACAAAAAAGAGAACACATTATAGATTTGTCGATTAATATTACTAGTATTAATTACCATGTCATAATATTTAAATATTATCTTTATTTGGATTCGGATTTCATTAAGATAGTATAAAATGTCTACAAGCATAAAGAGTTGCATGTCATCTTAAAAAAAAAATTATGTTCACCCCATCTTTAAAAAGTTTTAATTTTTAAAATTTTGCCCCCCCCCCCCAAAAAAAGGCATGTTGCTACTGAAGCGTAAAGGGTAACTGGTAGCAAGTTTATTTTATTCATATTACGTTTAAATGTCGAGTAAACAGAGATCAGAAAGAGAATTCCAAAGACATAGGTAGGAAGCTATCAGAGTAGAACATCTTCTATTCGTCACACAGTGTAGGAGCCACTTCGCTCAGAAATTCTACCGTGAAGTCGAAGACTTCAATAAGTCTTTGTAAACTATCACCTCTTGACAACCATGTTACCTCTGTGTGAAGGAGTATTGATTTACTCCTCTCCAGGAGTTAGGCACAGGGCCAGTTTTTATCTTACTCCCACAAGTAAGATATGACCCGATGTCGGGAAAGTGGAGTTTAAAAATTGCCTGGAAAGCCCCGTCGGCATTCCCCGGTAGGGGCGCCTTAGGCAGTAAGCAATAAACTTACTTCTCTCCAAAGAGGGGAGGCGAAGCCTGGGTGGGTGGACTTCCTAGAACTGCACAGGACAGACCCATGGACCGGCGTAATTCAAGCCCCGAAGGCCAAGACAATACCAGTCTATGGGGTGCAGTATCCATCGAAACAGATACTACACTTTGATCTTAGCTAAAAGGCCAAGGAGTGTGAAGGAGTAACTGATTGGCAATTTCATCATTTTTTTCACACAACTTTGCAAACAATCTTGAATTAAAAGTGTGTGCTTTTATCTTATTTATTGCTTTGACACAAACCGTCAATGCATCATGGAGCTCACCAGTAAGCTTTTTTGCCACAAGGGTACTTCGATGCAAAATGCAATGAATTGTGAGTAGATTTGGAACAGTTTGCTTGAGCAAAGTAGCGAAACCTCTGCATCTACCAACCATGGCGGGGCACCATCGGTTGCAACGGCAGTAATGTTTTTGTGACTGATGTTATGTTCCTCCAAATACTTTTTTAAACATCTGAAAAGAGTCTCTCCTCTCTAGGGTGAAGTAGTGGGGTTTTACTGCTAGTCGAGTGGGTCGAGATATCTATACTATTCATAAATATTTGAATTAAGTCCATGCTCTTTAATCTATGGAAATAACAATAACATACTCATACGAGAATTGTGCGCATGAACCCGTTGCGCAACGGATAAAGCCGTCGATTAACAATCAGTTCTAAGTGGCAGTTTTTTGTAAGGTTGCAAGTTAAATCTTTAAATCCTCACTACAAGTGATAATAACTGAAAATAACATTATAATTAATTAACGCTTCTACCCGATCATGGCTGACAGAACAAGAACAATCTATGGATTAAATAAAGGATTCGAAATTCAGTGTAGCTTCCCGAGTTCGACATAAAAATTCCCGAGTTGGACTAAATCCATCTAGAAGCTCGGAAGTTACACAAGCTGAAAAGTTTCGAAAATCCTAACAAAATCTTCTAAATAATCCAAATAATTACAGATTTAATTACGTTTATCTTGTATTTATCAGGTTTACACACACACACGTACACACACACACGTATGCGTATGCATATACTTCTTCTTTCTTGTGCCAGCTCCCTCAAAGCTGCAGCTCGGTCTTAGCAAGCCAGGTTCTCGTCTCGTCATCAAGGTCCGCTACGCCCTGCTCGCCATTGGGTGGTTTGAACAGCGGGCATTCCTCTATGACGTGTGTAACTGTCTGTTCTGGGTGGCCACATTCACAGGCAGCACCCTCTCTCAGACCCCAGTCTCTCATTGTGGCAGAAAAACGGCCCACACCAGGCGGTTCAGATTGGTCCATTGCCTTCGTGGCAGCTCAGCCCCTGGTATGTCGTCTGGGTCGGTAATGAACCTGTGCAGTCGGTGTTGGTCAGCTTGCTGCCAATCTTCCCTCCAGCGGTTCTTGGTCCACATCTGCTTTGAGGTGGTGTCTGGGACGGTTTCCAGAAGCTGATGCGCGTGCTGGGAGAGTGCGTAGCGTGATTTGAGGCGTACTGGTGGAGGAGGTTTGCTCATGATGTCATGGAGCAGATGTCTCTTGTCGATCTTGGCCTTGCGTGACAGTGCCAGGACAGTCGCTTCTCGTCGGATAGCGGGTGGGGCAATACCGGAGAGTATCGGTAGTTGGTTCGCCGGCGTGGCGCGGAGTGTCCCAGAGACTGTGCGCATGGCGGTGTTTAGAGCTGCGTCCACTTTCTTGGTGTGGGTACTTCGGCACCAAACCGGGGAGCAGTACTCGGCCGCTGAGAAAACCAGTGCTTGGGTGGATATCCGCAGGGTCTTGGTTGCAGCTCCCCATGTAGTACCGGCCAGACGACGAATCAGTGCAGCACGTGATGTCACCTTTGCTGTCACCTTTTCGATATGTTGACGGTATGTCAGTGAGCGGTCGAGTTTCACGCCAAGGTACGTCGGGGTGGTGTCGAACAGGAGGGCGGTGTTGTTGACCATCACTTTAAGCTTGCGTTTGGCCTCGCGGTTGTTGAGGTGGAATACCGCGGACATGGTCTTGCCCACACTGAGTTTCAGCCGCCAGTTCTTGAGGTACCTGGACAAGGTCGTCATGTCCGCAGTGAGCCCAGCCTCGATAGTCTCCCATTTTTTTCCACTCTGTAGGATGGCTAGGTCGTCGGCGTACCCGTATTTTTTGGCTGTTGTTGTCGGTATGTCGTAGATGTATATGTTGAAGAGCATCGGGGACAAAACCGAGCCTTGCGGGACGCCGTTCTTTAGTCTCCGTAGTCTGCTGCGTTGGCCGTCGCTGGTGTGGAGGGAGAAGCTACGATTACTCAGCATCTCCATGATGAAACTCACCAGGTGTCGATCTGGAATGGTTTGCAGCAGCTTAACATGGAGTCCACGTAACCAGATGGTGTCGTATGCAGCCGTGAGGTCAAGTAGGACAGTGCCGGCTTTTTCTCCTCTCTGGAAGGCGCTCTCGATGTCCTGGGTTAGCAAGGCGACTTGGTCTGTTGTTGACTTGCCACGACGGAAGCCGGCTTGTTCCTTAGGTAGTATGGTTTCCACAACCGGTTCGAGGCGCGCATATAGTAGCCGTTCCAGGAGTTTGTATGGGACACAGAGAAGCGAGATCGGGCGGTAGCTTTTGGGGTCATCGAGCGGCTTGTTTGGCTTGGCCAGAGCGATGATCTTTGCTCGGCGCCAGATCTTTGGCAGCCGCGATGTTCTGTAGCACACGGTGTAGAGTAGGCGTAGCCATTCTGTTGCTTTCCGTCCTTGGTGGATGACAAACTCCGGGTGGATGTTATCAGGTCCTGGAGCTTTATTCGACTTCAGGCGTTTGGTGGCTACTTCCATCTCTCTCATCGTAAACTCACCCGAGAGGTCAGCGTCGGCACTCGGTGAGATGTGGAGATCCCTCAGTTTGGTTGTGGTGTTTCTTGTGAAGTACTTGTCCGCATCTGGGAAGCTACCATTCTTCATGAGCTGTGCTGCGATGGAATTGGCAGTGATTGGGCAAGGAGATGGTTTACTTGCACGACCAGTGAGCTTGTTGATGGTCTGCCAGGCTCTCCGGCTCGAGTGAGTGAAGTCGATCGTCTCCACGGTTTCTTCCCATCTCTCTTGGCGCTTGGTGCTTAGTCTATCCAGAAGGCTGGTAGCTGCTGCTGCTCTCTCCTCACTATTTGTGGAGTCAGAGTGGCGGCGCAATAGATCTTCGCATTCCTCGTCCCAGCAATAGAGATATAGTTGGTACGTCGTCCACGGGGAATGTGTTTCTTCGCAGCCTTTAGCAGCATCTCTGTGTAGGCTTCATAAGCATCGTCGGTGTTGTCGGCTCGAGGTGTTGGTAGAGCCTTAACTGATGTTTCGACCTCCTTCTTGTAGCCTTGCCAATCCGCTTTGCGGAAGTTCCATCTCCGGACTGGTCTTCCCCCTATTGGCTGGATCAAGGATGGTGTTGTGATCAGCGATGGACGATGTTGTGAGTGAGGGAACCGGTTCAGGATGCGTCTCTCCGGCAATGCTTGGTGCGGGAGGTTCTTAAAGAAGGCCAAGTCGGGGTTGGTCCCAGTGTTCCATCGTCCCGAGGTGAACGACGAAGGCTCCTTCGGGTCGTAGAGGAGTGTGGCATCTACAGCAGATGCCCATTCAGATAGAGCGATGCCGTCCTGGTTGGTGATGTTGTATCCCCAGTCGGTGTGGCGACTATTGAAATCACCAGCATAAATTGCAGGTGCCGGCACATCCGGGATGGTGTGCGGCTCCAAACGGGATGGAGGTGGCTTGTAGATGTTGACTATGCTATTCTCAGCCACCTTCGTACTGATCCACTCAACTGTGGCATCATTGGTCGACTGACTAGCAGGCCACCATGGTACATTGTTCTTCACGAACGTCGCGAGGCCATGATGTTTGCTGCTGGTGTAGCCAGCGAGCGTGAAGTCTGGGAGTTTAAGACTGGTGTCACTGACTTTGTGTGTCTCCTGGAGGAGGATGACGTTTGCCTCGGTGTTGGTGGCAATTTGAGCAAGGACACTGAGCTTTGGCATAGTTAGCCCTTCGATGTTGAGCTGCAGAATTGCTAGATGTTGACTTTCGACGACCGGAGTCGCCCGTCCTGAAAAGGATGCGTGAGAGTACTGTCGCGGAGAGGGGTGGCTGGTTGAAGACATTAGTTTCACTGTAAGCGTTCCTTGACTCGTAAGAGGTGGTATTGCTTTCAGCTACTAGTCGAGGGGGGCACGTAGAGCCTGTCTTCGTCCCCTCAGAAATGAGGAATATGATGACGACTAAAAAAAATAGATCCGCAAGAACAAGTTGAAAAACGTCAGACACGGGTGTTTCTCGTGTTGTTTCAGCAATTGAAATTTTAAAATAAAAATCGTTGGAAACGGTTATTTGAAATGAGGAGTATGAAAAACGTTTCGATGTTTCATAAATGGACGAGTGATGATGACAAAGGAAAATAGATCCGTAAGAACAAGTTGAAGAACGTCAGACACGGGTGTTTCTCGTGTTGTTTCAGCAATTGAAATTTTAAAATAAAAATCGTTGGAAATGCATATACTTGATGTTACATACGTTGGAAATGCATATACTTGATGTTACATAAGACGACTATTCAGATTTTAGAAGTTTATTTTATTAAACCAACTATACGACAAGCAAGTTGTAATTCTGTTACCTATTACAGTTTGTGGGCGTAAAGAAAGATAAATCTCTAAGGAAAGCAAAGGCGCGTAATTTCCTGTAAATTCCCCGCTTTTAAATGATTTCCTCCCAAACCGAATGTAGATTATGTCCTCAGCTATACAACACCCGACCTGTCACCGGGTTCGGTCAATGTGTGAGCGGTACCCGTAATCCGCTTACGATTCCAGTCATGTGATCGACACCCATATAAGTCCTAAGAAAGGAGAGCGGAGACAGGCAGTGACATTCAGTCTCGTGGCTTCGGTTGGACAACGTCGATGTAAAAGAAGAAGAAGAAGAAGAAGAAGAAGAAGAAGACGAAAAAAAAAAAGCCTTTATCGTCTTACTTTAAATGCTGGGCGAAAACGCGCCTCGATACGAAAAACGATTTTTAAGAGTTCTCCCGAAGTATTTCCATTGCCAGCGACAAGGAGTGAATTCAAATCATAAAACCCCGATTCAAACCGAACAAACTATTTAAACAGTAACCTGATATTATTATCATTATCAATTGACTAGAATTACAACCCTAACTGAAAGTTGTGTAGCGCCAACCCATTTCCAAACTATTGAAATCTAATGTGGTATATTGTAAGTTAAAACCCACTTTCTCTCATAAAATATATTGTGTATTTAAATGTATTCTTTACTCGTCGGCTAAGATAGTCTTTAGATCCGTTTGCCTGCATTAGATCTTTATCTTTTTTTCCGTAATTTTTTCTATTGTATTTTTATGTAAATAAATATTTGTATTTTACTTATAACTTGGTTGTTTCGCGTTGTTTCTCACTTGTTTATTTGCTGCTTTGCTTTAATACTTGGCGTCTTGAACTAGAGAACCCCTTCAATCGTGTTTTTTATTATTTGTATTGGAACTCTGAGACCAAAGTCAGATACGGATTTAAAAGAAAAATTAATTAAAATTTTATTATTTTTATTATTATTATTATTATTATTATTATTATTATTATTATTATTATTATTAGTAGTAGTAGTAGTAGTAGTATTAGTATTGCGTTTAAGCTTCCTAACAAAAGTGGAACGTAAAATGTATGATATACATAGCGTATGAAATTATCACGTTGATACATCGGTTCTCATCAGATCACCGAAGTTAAGCGACATTTAATCTGGTCAATACCAGATGGGTTCCCATTTGGGAATAACAAGCGCTGTCTTGGAAAAGATGGCGAAACAATCGCACACTTGGTGGAATTTCTGTTCCCGATCATGTGGCGAAACTCTCCGAAGAGAGTATACAATGCGTTTTGTTTTTACACACAGCTTTTTGGCTAAATGAAAAATACAAGAATATATGGAAACAGATTATATGTTCTTATATATTTAAATAAATGCGTAAATCAGGATTTTGAATATTCCACCAAGTGGAAACGTCGGAATGCGCTTGAAACTCCTTTTTAATTAACCATTGTAATCCAAGGGGCTAACGGGTGAGTTAACTTTGAGATAAATACGTTTTCACATTACTTGACTTTCATACAATTCATTACAATCTCTGAAAGGGGTATTTTCTCCTGCAATCATTTAGCTTTTCTAAAAGAAAGAAATGAAATCATTAAGGTCAATTGTTAGCGAAATGATATAGAGAAACAGCAAGTCTAAGCGTGTGGCCATTCTCTTTCTCCAAGCTTCATTATCTATTCAGCAACAATTATTGTGAAATATCACGCTGATGTGATCCACTGTGAATATTTGATTCGTCCTGTTTTCATATATAAATTTGTTCATGCGAATCAATTACCTTAAATTGTATATGACGTACGCTTCAGTAAATGCAAACGTGAAAACATGTTTTACATGAAACTGATTATTTTACCCTTATCCTTTGATTTCCACCATATATATATATATATATATATATATATATATATATATATATATATATATATATATATATATATATATATATATATATATATATATATCCGTTTCAGTGTTCGAACCCGCTGTAGTTTCAAACTGATATTATGATGTTAATTAATCCAGAATATATATAGAAGAAGCAACATATATAAATACTAGAATAATTTCCCGAATGCTTACTATGCATATGATAACTACATTAAACAATATTATTTTGTTATTGCCATTTTATAAGACAAATATATTTACTATATATATATATATATATATATATATATATATATATATATATATATATATATATATATATATATATATATATATATATATAAGGTTAATACAACAAAAGATATAAGAGGCAACTAATATCTTTAATTAGTGAATATCCGGATAAAAATAAAGCTCAATATATTGGATAGAGCATTACGAGCAATAGATAAAGTGAAAGAATAGAATAAGGTGAGAATCAAATTTTATTACAGTTACATGTTCAGGCAAAGTTCTTTAAAGTCCTTGACTCATAAGTTTTCAACGAAAATCTTCTCCTCAGAGGACCATTACCGCAATATTTTTTTATATATTTTCAAAGTTTAATTTTTATTACCTGCAGTAGCAGGTAATAAAAATTAAACTTTGAAAATATATAAAAAAAATATATATAAAAATACATAAAGGTATATAAAACATATGCATTGAACTGAAATAAAATTTGATTCGCACCTTATTCTTTTCTTTCACTTTATCTATTGCTATATATATATATATATATATATATATATATATATATATATATATATAAGTTATGAGGTTGAAAAAGAGTAGATATACATTCGGATTGTACATATTATAAGTTATTTCGACCTTAACTAGGTCTCCTCGGATGTGTTTCCAACCACAATTCAAACCTGTTTGAATTGTGGTTGGAAACACATCCGAGAAGACCTAGTTATGGTCGAAATAACTTATAATGTGTACAATCTGAATGTATATCTAGTCTTTTTCAACCTCATAACTTATTCATGCTCTGTTTGAACGGACATAGAGCTCTCTGATTCGAATTCCTATCGAAAATAATCGAACCTGAAAACTATATATATATATATATATATATATATATATATATATATATATATATATATATATATATATATATATTGCACTAAGAGATTCGGGAACACTTCTATTGTCTTCCACGGTAAGAATACACTTATAGAATCTATGTAGATTACCTCACGTGTCTTTGTATAAAGAACACACAAATATCACACACACAGATATTGATTATATATATATATATATATATATATATATATATATATATATATATATATATATATATAGAGAGAGAGAGAGAGAGAGAGAGAGAGGGGGGGGATCAAATATACCTGAAGAGGTCCGGTGAACGGTTTTTAAATATAAATAAAACTCAAAAGAACACTGTATTTTTTAATCTGAGCTCACTCTCCCAGCTTGAAACCTAAGGTACCACGCTGATCTCATATTCTGTAATATATATATATATATATATATATATATATATATATATATATATATATATATATATATATATGCTTATTTGAGGAGGCATTCCCTTTTAAACAGTCACGATACAATAACAACGCCAAGCGCACGAATTCTTTTCGATTCAGATGATTACTTCTGATATTGACGTCTGCCTCGAGAACAATGGATGATACTTGCGTTGACAAGCCGCATTGTTGAATGGGAGAATTCTTTTCAGGTTTCACCGGAAAGTTAATACGTAGAGAGAGAGATCAAAATCCTTGCTCATTTAACCAGCCGATTTGCCTCGCCATAGAAATTCTTTACAATGCCTATATCAAGCGTCTACAAGAGGCTGAACCTTGTTAAGCAAAGGTTATTATGTGCTCGTTTTCCGTGTGTGTTTTTTTTTATGTGTCGTCTCAATTTAAGCGATATCATGGAAAAGTAAACAAACAAAAGCGGCAAACAACATTTAATAGCAGTTGAACGGGGAAACGAAGCTGTTGAACAATAGGATTCTTGTACAGGGTTCACTGTTAAATAGACATCGTTGAATAGATCAACTTTTCGACTGGCAGTGAAACATTTCCTCAGTGGCACACTATCGCCTAGAACAATACACGATACGTTTACAGGTTTTTTCTCTTTCTCTAAATAACAAATACTAGACCCTCGTAAAAGTACGATATCTTTAATTAATGAACATATAAAATGACTAGATAAATACCCGTCCTAGAACGGATAAAATTATTTCCTGAACAGAACAGTTTTGCACCACTTTTATGTCCCCTTACAAAGATTAAAATAAAGATATAAAGCTACTAAACATTATGATGTGAATTCCTATTCAATTTGGATCAAAAGCTATTGCATGATTTTGATTCTAGAAATCGTCTAAATTCAATACTTAAGCTTAAAAAGTCTTAAAAAAAAATAGAAATTCAAGGAATCTTGATTAATTGGTGTGCAATGACTATGAATGAATTTTAATGCAAATCAGAAATATTTGAATTTAAAAAATTAATTTTGCCCATATTATGTCTCCTTTTAAATGCTCCAAAGAAACTGACATTTCGGGAATATATATTAATTGATGTCTAATACTTATTGTTAAAGTTTCACAAATATCGGAGGTATCTGAATTTTCACGAAGAGCTTTTACCCCTTTTTATTTCTTTTGCATAAAACTAAACATAGCCCACATTACAACTCCTTACACCTAGCAGCTGTGTTCAACAATTAATTATGATAGGTTAATTAATTTAGGAATGAATCATGTACATACAAAAAATATAAACACACAATACCTAACTTTATATAAATAGAGATAAACAAAATGCGACTATGTTAGCCTAGTCAACTCTGATATATTTATACGGATAACATATACATATATCTATATAAGTAAATATGAAATGAGTAGTAGTTAAATTATTGACTATGAATTTATGAATAAAAGGTGAATATTTGAAACGAAAAAAGAAACAAGCTGCTAATAATCCAGTTGAATTAAAACAAACGTGATAATCTTCTGATATTATTTTATTTCAGAACCATTTAAAGTATTTAATAGCGGTAAAGTGCAATAGATAGTTGTTTCTGTATACTATTGGTAGGTTTGACACCATGGACGACTGGAAAGCACCAGGATATTGGAAGAGAATGACCTGCGTCATAGTGATTCGCGCCAGGTTAGACAATTCCGAAATTTGAATTGCAGCTCAGTGCTCCTTGAATATTTTGAACGCCGTGAGATGTAAGCTGAAGAATTGTGACGAATATGTGAAAGCAGGCGGTCTCACTTTGCCGCACAACGAAATTTGTCAAGCGGGTAAAGAAAAGGTTCCGTAAGATCCAGGTAAGGCAATTTGGGGCTTGGCAGAAATATAGTTGTTGGATTGATTACCATAAAGAAAGCGTTGAATGGGGATTTTCGCAATATATATATATATATATATATATATATATATATATATATATATATATATATATATATATATATATATATATATATATATATACGAAAAATGAAGTGATGAAATAGATACAATTTGCATAGTTTACAAGTTTATTAACTTATCAAGTGTTCAAGCAAGGAATACAATGTGAGAAGTCAGTGGTGCACAGCCTGGATTCTTCTCCAGCGCTCACAGTAGCCACGGCTACTACTTTTCCTTGATCACTCCATCATGTCAACCCAAAATTTCGATGTACTTGCATGGAATTTTTCTTCAAATTATAATTCTGAGGAAGTCTTACAATAAAGACGAAACGTTGATGAATATATTAAAAAAAATCTCTTGTTTTTTCCTTTTTTCATTTCCCATATATATATATATATATATATATATATATATATATATATATATACTTTAAATTGATGGTTTCCACAAGCGTAAAGCAATATTCTTCAAAAAAGAATTGAATCCTCTACCTTATCGATATTATGAAAAAGTAAACAAAAATCCATTTATAAGCGATATATATCTTCTATTAACAGCGGTAGGCTCGTTGGCTAAGAGGGTAGAGCATCGGACTGTTATGATCAGTAGTGGCGTATATCCGGGGTTTAATCTCGGGGTGGAGGTGTTTGCTGCGTCTGGCCCAATACTGATTACTGACTCTGCCATACTTATTACAAATTACTTTATTTTCTTATCGGATGTGTTACTCGCCCAAATGGAGACAAATACTCCCCTAATACAATTTACTTATCTCCCCTAGAAGGGGATCTTTTTCTTTTTTTCATCAATAAAAAATGTCTCCCTATGGAAGTGACTCATCTAATACCCATTTCATACGTTGTTTATTTATTTGAAATTAGATAATTTCCCGCAAAAATTTAAAAAGAAATCCCTAATGGAGGTTACTCCCTTGATGCGAGTTATTTACCTCCCCATGTATTTGTATATTAAGAAATATCACTATTTCATTTTCTCTTCTCCTATTTTTTGTATCTAACCTATTGATTATACACATTATAGCACATTTCGATCATTAATCCCTGGCGAGATTAACTTCACAACATTTTAACATTTCTCAACCTATAACTTCAGTTGTGTAATCTCCATTTTCACTCATTTTTTAACCATAGAAATATGTGTGTGGGGTCTGAACTCCTACACTTATTTAAGGTTCCATCTGTCTGATTTTTATTAATCTTCTCTAGGACGGGTATACCAGCTATACTAGAGATTGTCTGCATCTCTGCATGTCTGTGACCAAAACTACGTTGCAGTTCTCAAAGATATAACTTTATTTTCACACGTTTTTATTTTCTGAATTTTGAAAATAATTTGATACTTGCAGATATATGCCCGCTATGGGCAGTGGTGTGCATAGCTCTGTAGATGGCATGGTGATGCCGAAACAAACTCATTGATTCTACGTCCCAAAGACCTAAGTATAAGTCCTAGTACTGATAGATATTATGAGAAAGGGAGACAGTCGGAATACGATTAGATGGTCTCTTCAATTTGGATGCCCGGAGTCACCGCTCCGTCGACCCGCTTTCTGCACGCCAGTGGCTCCGAGCGCATATTTTTGCTAGTCAATATGTATATTTATTAGTCATGGTATTTGATTATCAGTATGTCCGCGTACTTTTCTGTCCGTGTGTTTGTCCGTATATGTTCGTATGTATGTTACGTTTACTTACGTTTTTCCCTTTGCATGTTTGTCAATCCATCTATGAAGTTCGATTTGTCTATTTCTTATTTTATATCTGTACATTTTGATTTAATCCTATACATTCCTTTCATATTTATATCCGGGGTGTGACCGCAGATCTTCGCTAATAAGGAGAACAGAATGAAACAGCGAAGAAATGATTTCGTCTCCGTGAATTTAGAAAACAAAAACCATTTGCATTTTTACTTCTTCCCGGGAATTAACATTTCGTTTGCGACTATTGTCTCGTCCATACATAACCGTTTATCATGGCAAACTTACATACTGATTACATGGATTTGAACTCATATTTTCATCGCGAATCCGCCCTTTATTTCGCAGTTGTCAACCTTATAAGATGAGCGTTACCGCTTCGCACACCTTCTATCAGATATGAATGTGTTGTAATTAACTGATAACCATCTTGACACTTTCCGCGGCGAGCAGCACAGAGGAACCGCATTTTACCGCGAGGTGACCACGTCGTTTTCGGCGGGCATCTGCTGAAAGCATCTGTGATAATATCCTCGTATCACGATGCATACGTATAGAATCTGAACATCGACACGGATTAAAGTCACGTTGCTACTGATTCAGTGAATGGGCGACTTGCAGTCAGAAGCTGCGCAGCAAATAATTGATGTGACAAAGCCGATACCATATGAGGCGAACAGTAGAACAGTATCTGAAATCAGGAAGATTTGCGGACCTCCTCTATAAAATTCTCTGTGTGTGTGTGTGTGTGTGTGTGTGTTTGCACTTGTATGTCTGACTATAAGTCTCCGTGTGATGAACATGATTCCCTGGTTGCACGCAGAGAAAAAATGTCATCAGTGTTCGCATTAGATTTCTGATCTAAATCTTGCTCCTCTTCTTGGAAAGGTTTCTTTGCAGTTAAATAATGCGCTGGCATAGAATGGGACCATTGTCGCTTTCTGCATCAATACGGCAGCCAGCGTCGTCTTTATAATCACGCGATAGCTGAACTATTTCATTTGCTTGGTGCATAAAAGACACCGTTCATTATCATTTCTCATCGTAATAACTACAGTTGTTAGTCTTATTATTCACAGAACAATGATTTGTATGCGATGAATATAAGCAACGGCGATAACATCAAGATAAGTTATTGTTGCATCGAATTATTGTAGCTCGGCTGCCTTTGTTCGAAATACTTCCTTTATATATTAAATAACCGAATGATTCGAGAATGCTACCTTTGATAGTTGATATGGAAATCTGTTGTTTGCTCAATCGAATAGATTTTAATGCTGTAAACTTAGAGTTATGATGTCTCTTGTCTTTCGGCTGTGGCTGGAATTATGTAAGCGGCAAAATAATGCGGGATATTTTTGACATGTTTGTGCATAGCTCTGTCCAATTCCGGTTATACCAGAAAATACTATGTTCCAACGAAATAGTCTTATCGTTGATTTATCCTATAAGAGCATTTTATTATCTACTAGCTGGCTTCGCCCGCTCACTATCGCTTCGCAATTTTATTACTATCCACTGTTTTAATTCATCGAAACAAAACTGATCAATAAGAAAAAAGATGAGATAATAAAATTGTTCCATAAGAAAAAGAAGACAAAATTAAATTTAAGCTAGAAATCACCAAATTAAAAAAAAAACTTTAAAAAAGATTCAAAGTTATTTTCCTTCAACGGAAAGTCAATCAAGCAATCCATATGCTACGGTATGTTATTCACTTTCCAACCATGTAAATAATTGTAATTTTAATTTTTGTTTTATTATGATCAGTTATCATTAAGATTAAGTCTCCTCCTATTTTCTCATGAAATTTAATGTACCTACGTCATTATTGTTTTCTTTACTTTTCCATTATTATCTGCTATTATCAAGAGAAAGCCTCCTCTTCTTTACTCATAAAATTAACTTTTTATACATGATTATTGAAGCTAGCTGGACACACGTACGCTCACTTTTATTATATAAGTGATGTATATTTACTATTAATAAAGAGGACCGGAACCCACGCAGATCCAGCATACACATGCTGAGGCAGAGTTCAATAGCTACTTCTTTGATCAACCGTGTAAATTAATATGAATCTTTTTCATATTTGCTAATAATAATTTAAATAAAAAAATGTAGACAACAAATCATTAATGCAATAAAATAATCTTTCTATTGAGAACGATTCATATTTCAAATTATGTGCATAGATTTATATAGACAAGAAAACAAGAATATATATATATATATATATATATATATATATATATATATATATATATATATATATATATATATATGTGGATAAAATGATCCGACGTAATGGAAAATGAAAAAGAAAGCCTAAAACTATATTATTTATGTATTCGTCAACGTTTTGTCTTTATTGAAAGATTTTCTCAGGATGAAGAAACAATGTAGAAAAATCATACAGGTATAATTTTGAATTGCCAGAAAATTATCAAACTTTCGGCATTGCTGTAGATGTGAAACAAGCGAAAAATGAACATCACGATTTTGGTAGGTCTGTTATCATCAGTAGTCTGTATCTTTCAAGGGACGCGAGAAATGAATGGGGTGATGGCTTGAACTTATTAGCTTCCCATATCTATTTTTAGTTAGAAGGTTTGTCTAGGTCAAAATGTGTCACAACCGAACTTGGTCTGAATCTACCGTCAAGTTCTGAATTAGGAAGTGAAAGAAGAAAGAAAAGAAAAGAAAAAAGAAAAGGAAAGAAACAATTATATTTTTTTAATGTAAAAGCGTGGATATTTTTTTTTACTATTTTGAAACGCAAATTATAATTAAAGACAAACAGTTTTGGCAGGAAGAGAGAGTGGGGACATCATACCTATTTGTTTAAATATTAAAGTGTGAGTGTATTAATTTATTCCTATTTATTTTATTATTTTATTTGTGTTTCATTAATTAATTAATGACTTTCTTGCAATATGTGGAAATATATATGAAAGTGGGTTGGGAATAATATAACTCGTTAATTTATTTATGTATGAATGTGTTTATTTGTATTAATTTAGTTTCTTATCTGTGTATTATTAATTGATCTATAATTATTAAAAGTATTTATGATTATACAAGTGTATGTATGTGTAATATGTGAATATAAGTACAAAGTGAGGATATGATATCCATAGTGTCATAAAGTATGTGTAAATGTATTTATTATTAATTAACCAAATACCCTTAATACAATTATGAGGACAAAAATCTTGTATGCATGTGCGATATGTATAAAAATGTGAGAAAAGATAGAAATGAAACCTAATTAGTTTATTCAGTTATGTGTGAGTCTCTTTATTCCGATTATTTAGTAATTTGTGTATATTTATTAATGGAGAAAGTGGTATGGGATGGTTATCCAGGTTCTGATGTTAATTTTTGTTCCAGCATAATCAGTTTGCTAATTAGTGGATATAAATTATAGAAACTATTTGTTTGTTTGATGGTGTTGGAGTTTGTGATAGGTGCTGCTTCAAGTAGTCTGCGTCGAGATTTATTTGATATGTATATAATGATTTTAACCTGTTCAAAATTGAATGAGTGGTCGTATTGTGCACCGAACATTTCTTTTTTAGTTCCCGTTGAGTTTACCTATATATATTTGATGACAATTATTACAAGGGATCGCGTATATACCGGCGTTGGATGTAGATTGTTTACGGAGGTGTTTTGTAGAGTTTATTGTTTGATTTATAGTTTGTAATGTGGTTTGTATGTTGGAAATTCCTAGTTTATTAAGAGTGTCGCACATTATTATGTTAATGGAATGAGTGGGTAAAGGCAGATGTCTATTTATGAGAGAAGTATTTGTTGTTGGAGGTTCTTGTTTATTGTTTTTCGAGAATATCTGTAGGCATTATTTCTTAGCGTTTAGTATGAAATATGTGGGGTATTTTAGTGTTTTTAAAGAATTTGTAATGTATTTCATTAAAGACGAAACGTTGATGAATACATAAATAATACAGATTTTGGCTTTCTTTTCATTTTCCATATATATATATATATATATATATATATATATATATATATATATATATATATATATATATATATATTCTTTTGTTTCATTTCACTTCACTCGCAGTTCTCATAAATCAAGGGGCCCCTTCTTGGGACTAACATTGAGTTAGTAAACAGGTTGAGAACATTAATTTCCCTCTCCCTAATTGATCAGTAAAATCTCTTAGAGTATATCTTTTGTGTGGTCTCTTGGTCTTACCAGATTCCACGACAATAATTCATCTAGTCTGGTGGATTAGCCAGCTAAGTGCTGTTACTTGAAGTAACACCCCTAGAAGGTACATCATTCCTCGTATGAACCAGTGTATAGCCGTGTCGAGATGATCTTATTTAGGCTTCGAATACTATGTTATTTTGAATATCTGGTCAGGGTTTACTTGTAGAGTGACGTATCCTAATGCAATGTTCTCCTGACAAACCCTTGAACCGAAGTCACCCGAGGATGTTATCTAGTAGGTAATTCAAACGCTTCTGATATGTATTCTTCTGTTGTATTTTACTTCAGTCGAAGTTCCTAGAAGTCAAGGAGCTCTTTGATCTCTATATTTAATACATAGATATTCGAATATTCCATTAAACTTCTTTAAACTTCTTATTTACCTGTCAAACGTTCAGTTAGTAAAGAAGTTGAGAACATTAATTTTCCTCTCCCAATTAACCAGTTAACTATTTTATAATATATATTTATATTGGTCTTTTGGTCTTACCGGAGTCCAGGACAAAAAAATTATCTTGTCTGGTGGAGTATCCAGCTAAATGTTGTTACTTGAGGTAACATTACTTGAAGAAGGTGCACCATTACTCGTATGAACCAGTGTATAACCCTGTCGAGGGGATCTTCTTTGCACTTCCATTGTTATTTTAAATATTTGATCAGGGTTTACTTTTAGAGCGAAGTATCCTCATGGCAGGTGGTCCTGACAAACCCTTGTAAAGAGAGACCGAGGACACTCGATGGTGGTGCCTGGTAGGTAATTCAAACTCTCTTATATTCATTTTGTTACATTTTACTTAACTCGAAGTTCTCAGAAATCAAGGGCCCCCTTCCTGGGACAAACACTTGATCTCTATATCACATACATAGATATTCGAATATTCCATTAATGTTTTCCGTTACCTGTCAAACGTTGAGTTAGTAAATAATTTAAGAAGATAAGTTTCCCTTTTCCCAATTGACCAGTTAATTATGTTATAGTATATCTTTATTGTGGTTTCTTGTTCTTACCGGATTCCAGGGCGAGACTTCATCTAGTCTGGTGGAGTATCCATCTAAGTGTTGTTACTTCAGGTAACATCACTAGAAGGTGTACTATTTCTTGTATTAGTAAGTGTATAGCCATACCGAAAATATCTCATGTGTGCTACGAATACTGTGTTGTTTTGAATATTTGGTCAGGGTTATTTGTAGGGGAAAGTATCCTCATGTTAGGTTGTCCTAACAAACCCTTGTACAGAGAGACCGAATACACTGGAGAGTGATGTCTAGTAGGTAATTAAAACTCACCTGTAGGTAATTCAAACTCCCCTATGTGTGTGTTTGTGTGTGATATAAAACAATTATTTTTATAGTTCCGATCGATTCTCATGGGAATCAAATTCCAAAGCAAAATGAAGCTAAATATTCACACCTTTCAATAGTTGTTTCAGAATTTGTAATATAACTATAAATAAATATAATGACAGATCAGAATATTAGTTAATACAGTCATTTGAAAACACAGTAATAACACATAAAAACACCCAGTTTTCAGAGTTTGTTGCTAAATGAAGGCCATACACCATGAAAGCGTAAAATTCGTGCAAAAGTCTTAAAATAATTAGGAAACAATACGAAAAGGCAATAGCAAAATAGGGTTGACAGACGGCAAACAAGTTTTTAAATCACCGAAAACTTATATTCAAATATTCAGAAAACACTGTTCGCACATACAAAACGCCAACGTGATAAACGCTTAAAATCGATACCAACGAAAACAGAATAATAAAAACAAAATCAAATATGAATTTTTACATTTGGCACCTAACGACCGATACTTCGGTAGACATAAAATTACATTACGATATAACTCCAATCTGTCATTTTATATATATATATATATATATATATATATATATATATATATATATATATATATATATATATATATATATATATATATATAATAAATTTGAACACAGAACCAATATTTTTTTCAAAAGAGCTAAAGCTTTTATGAAATTAAATAAACATTGGCAGGACAGTCGACACTAATTAATTCGTGTTTCGACGCATATGCGTCTATTAAAGACAGTCTTGTAGAGACATATATACGGCGAGACACGAATTAATTAGTGTCTGTTTATTTAACTATATATATATATGTATATATATATATATATATGTATATATATATATATAGTATAATATGATTTAAGACAAATTCTAGTTAATGACACTAAAATTATACATTCTGAAACCGATTTAAAAGATCTTAAATTACACGAAGCTACCTACATAAAAACATAACAACCTAAAATTAACAACATCACATATGAAACCAGTGGTAACATTTTAAAATGCTTAACGTAATGCGATTTTGTTCTGTGATGCCATCCAGCGTTGCTGAATTTGAAATCGTCAACGACTTCTTGAAACAATGTGGAAAACGTTTTATGCGCGTTTCTTCGTCGTCTTTTGAAAATTCTCTTCTTTCTCCAGATTTTTTGTTCATTTGCCTTTGACACCTGAGGATGATTTGACGAAGAATCGAAAACGTTCGTGAAACCTGTGAAAACTATAAAACATTTATTATTTTTTTAAAAATTTTAATACAAAAAAGATCATCAGAAAAATCGAAAAAATAAAAAAAGTATAATTAAACAGACGAATTCTGTTATTTTTAACAATGTTTGCATAAATGAGAAAATGTTGCCTAAAAACACCCACCCACAATATATATATATATATATATATATATATATATATATATATATATATATATACCCGTGACCCGTTCTGTCCATAACAGTACCACTATTTATTCCACTTTGATTTCATTCAAAAATTCATAAATTGTGACGTATCTGTTAAGATATTCTTCTTCTTCTTCTTCTTCTTCTTCTTCTTCTTCTTATTATTATTATTATTATTATTATTATTTTTTTAATTATTATTTAATCACTTGGAGTTTTCACACTGGGCATTATCAGTGTTAGTTCACTGACAATAACATGTGGTGTTCGGCGGAGACAAGTCTTCTCAGATTTCCAGTATTCTCCACCTCTTTCGATAATCATTGCAAATGATTTTACGTTATCGCAACAGCCGCTTATCATTGATTTATCACTGGAAACGAACATTGATCTTTCCTAGGATTTGGGTGGCAATAAGCCTTACTAAAATCTTAATATACTCCGAACACTTCCAGTACGTTTCTTTCTCGGTAAATCCATCGTACTTGACTCTTCACGCTTTTTTTGTGTGGCGGCCGAGGGCAAGGATTCCCGACTACGAGTCAGTGGCGATTTGGAAACCGGATTCGAGCCATCTGACCAACATGAATTTACATCCCTACACTGAAGATTGCGTAAGCATAAAACATCGACGTCTGTAGGTAATAATAATTAATATTTAATATAAAAATTTTATATATAAATATATATATAAATATATATATATATATATATATATATATTTATATATATATATATTTAGTTATTTTGGTACAGAAAAATTAGTACAACATTCGTACCGTCGGTTTCAAGCTCGAAAAGTCTTAGCCATCCGGCTCTCTTCAGCTTCTGTTTTGATGACAACAGAAGCTGAAGAGAGTCGGATGGCTAAGACTTTCCGAGCTTGAAACCGACGGTACGAATGTTGTACTAATTTTTCTGTACCAAAATAAATAAATATTATGCTCTTAATTTTTAACTTTAATTCTTAATCAATCGAGCACTCTGCTGGGATTTTTCCTACTATATTACAATGAAGTTATATATATATATATATATCAATATATATATATATATATATCAATATATATATATATATATTTATGTATATGTATATATATTTATGTATAGGTATCTAAATGTATGTTCCGGATAGAGCCTCTATATAAAAACTAAAAGTGTATGAAACTAAAATTGTCAGTGAGACATTAGAAGTTGTTCCGAAGCACTAAGTGAGCTATTGGGGACAGAAACTCCTTTAAAACATCAAGTAAATCTTCTTTTTATGAAATTTTAATCATATGCATAAGATTTTAATCATATGCATAAGAATTTCTGGAAACACAATGGAAGTGCTCTCGAATCTCTGGGATTCCATCAAAATGTGTCGAACTTCCATGTGCACTTTCTACGGGGGCTATAGGGCCAGACATCCTTAAAAACTTCAAATACGTATATCTGATTGTAATGAAATTTAAACCTGATGTATATACACTAATTAAGAATTGTTTCAAAATTTTTTCCAACCATATTAGGAGGAGGGGGGGGGGCAAACGAAAGTAATAATAGTCCGATGCGTATAGTGAAAAAAAAAACCCAATGTTCTGCGTTAAATCCCGAGTATCGTCTGGTCTTCTTGCTAGTTCTGGGTATGGATTTGACGTACATACATATTTAGAGGTTCATGAACATTTTTTTATTTTCTGGGTTAAAATTCATAACAATTTACATCGAATATATACACTGTTACAATTAATATGCTGTGGGTTAAAATTGGTCGTCGATGAAAGTTAATATATTCTAGGAAAAAATTTGTGGTCCATGAACACTTTCTAGTTTTTGGGTTAAAATTAGTCGTCCATGACAATTTTGCGCTAGGTTAAATTTGATCGCCCATATCAATGTACATGTTTTGTGTAGAAATTGGTCGTCCGTGAAAATTTGCATATTCTGGGTTTAAAACGGTCATCTATGAAAACTAACATATTCTGGATAAACATTGGTCGTTCATGACGATTTACATGTTCGAATAAAATCGGCATATTTTCTCATCATGTTAGAGAATACACCTTACAGAATAGGGAGTGGCACTGTGGCTACGTGGTTAATGACGCGGACTGTGGACCTGGGTGTGCGGGGTTCGAATCCAATTCGTTCCACATAAACACTTTCAGCAAAACCCACACCTGACCTTGTGTCTAACCTCCTGAGATTACATTTTTTCTACAATTTATTATTGCATCTCTTGAATTCTTTTTTTGAATTGCGTTTGTTACCATAATATGCGTTTGTTAACATATATATGTATAAACTTCTTTATAAACGTATATCTTTCTATATAAAACTCAATTTCTGTGCGTATGTATGTGTGTGTGTTTGCGTGTTCCCTATAGCAGGAAAGCTTAGAGAATCTACATAAAATGTAAAAGTGTATTCTTATGTAAAATTTACCGTTACAGACAACGGAAATGCTCCCAAACCTCTAAGTGCACTGGCTTAAAACTTCAAATACATCCCATTTTTACGAAATTGAAATCATATGTATAACATTGAAGTAATCCCGTATCCCTAAGTTTCCCCCCCCCCCACACCCCAAATCTAAGGGAGCTCTAGGAGCTTTATTCAAGATGGCTCCACTTATTTTATGTGTCGGACGAAAGGTACCTTGGGTTGGGGTTTTTTTTCTCACTTTTATTCGTAACGAAACTTCTTAATTGTTTTATTCGATAATTATACATACACAATTTTTTTTCCCTCTTCTTACTTTTTACTTGTGATATTGCCCTTTATTCAAGATGGCTCCACTTATTTTATTTAAATGTATAATAAAATTTTGTACCACAAAAAATCTATTCATATATATATATATATATATATATATATATATATATATATAATTATTTATAAAAAATGTTTTAAAATAAATTTAATTAAAAAGTATTTATATATATATGTATATATATATATAGTGTGTGTTAGAGTGAAATAAATTTAAGAAACAAATGCAAGCATGATTATATTATGAGGTGATTAAGTTATATATATATATATATATATATATATATATATATATATATATCACTTAATTTTCTTTCTCTACGTGGTAATTTCTCGTTGCTGTTTGGTTAGCGTGCTTGTTTGCGGGGTCTAGGGTAATACTGTAACTGGGTTCGACAACGATCGGACCTTCGATATCATTGTCTGTAGTCTAGAGTTTTACCACAGGACTATGACGCCTTGCCCGGAAATATGTACGTTTATATCACCTAATCTTTTAAGTGATGTACTTTTGTAATCACCAATTAACTAAAAAAAATACATAACTTAAATATTTAGGTGACACTGATATCGAAGGTTCGATCCTTGTCCAAGTTATCCATGCTGATCACGGATGATAGCCAGAAACACGTGTCCATGGGTTACTTTAATGTACGTATAAAATTAATAAAATATATTTTGATCGATGAAAAATACGTCTTATAAAGTTAAGGGCGACTAAAAATGCAATCCTTTCTTTTATTCTTTATCACTTAGGAAGTAATATACTGAAAGACAACAAGCTGAACGCTGCGATCACCAATAAAAACGAACAGAAAATACACACACACACACACACACACACACACACATATATATATATATATATATATATATATATATATATATATATATATGTGTGTGTGTGTGTGTGTGTGTGTGTGTTTGAACCTTTCCCCACAAATGTACGCAATGTAGAGAATATGTATAAATAGAACTGTGCATAATTGTTAAATGACACCAATCATCAATAAGAAAACAGAAAAAAAACATATAGTGAACCAATGAGAGTTCCTTGTTTTAAATAAATATGTAAATTATTTATCCATTTTGAAGCCGCTCGCATATTTACTACTGAGTATATTACAGAGTTGTTTTTAGTTGTGTAATAGAAAACTGAGCTATTAATATCAATGTCAGTGCGACAAATGACTCAACTTTATGTGTAGGAAATATTATATATACTAGCAAATATATGGTCCCGCCGGTCGCATATTTTTGCTAGTTGTTTTATTTAATTGCTCTCTCTCTCTTTTCTCTCTCTTTTACTCTCTTTCTCTCTCTTTTTCTCTGTTTTCCTCTCCCTCTTTCTCTCTTTCTCTCTCTTTTTTGAAATATAACTTTCTGCGCGTTCTAATAATAAGAGGTCAGGTAACCAAATGTGGGAATGGCCGCCGGCTATTCCATTATATTCCATTACAATCTAATTTAATTACGTAACTCAATTATATAGATAAAAAACAATGTATTTAATTACTTCTATTTATAATTTTTATTAGGATTATTATTGAGGAAAATATTTTAAATACATCTGGAAATCTGAAAAAAACAATCATGAGTGTATATTTGCGAATATCAATTGATTAGAAGCTTTAAAACAAATTAAGTATGTAAATTGGAAATATATTTTCATAGCTTACTATATATATATATATAATGTGAGTGTATGTATGTATGTATGTATATATATGTATGTGATAAAGTGACTGATAAAAAGAGGAATGAAAATAATCTGTAAGAAGCTTAAAATAAAATTTAGACAAAGAAGCCAACACAAAAATCCATGGGACAAAAGATCATTTGAGTAAATGTATGCGATTCAGGATTCATTTTAAGTTAAGTTAAAAAGAAAATGCATGTTCAATGATTCAATTCAGCTCTACTATTAAAATCAATCGATTGACAATTGTAACCTGCTTTTTCGGAAATTGACAGACATTTTAGTGCGATAATTCTTTTTTTTTTTAATGGAGCAAGTATCGACGTGAGAAACAAATGTCAATGGAAATGGATTTTGTTCCTTGTAAATTCACCTAATTCAATCTTCTTATAAGTTTAATTGAGATTTAAACCGTCGCTGATTTCATGACCATATAAATGGCATGATGATCGCTTTTCGTTTGGATGCGAATTACTTTTGTTAAAGAAAAAATAGTAAAACTGCAGCGCTGCACCCTCTGCTAATTTACCCGTACTTCCCTAATATAAGATTCTACTTTTTTCAGGCGATTACATATAAACAGCTTTAAAAAAATTTACAGTAAAAAAATAGAAAAAAACACACAATATTTTAGACTTCAGAGGGGGGGGGGCACTTCGCGTGTAAATTTAATGTAAAATTATCGTCTCTTTTCGGACCACCAGGCGGTAATGATCAGCTACTCCCGGACCAGATAGCGTTTTAAGAACATATAAATAAGTATTTCTTTAAACAGAGATAAATACATAGGCGCCCGTTTATCCAGGAGAAAACAACAACATAAGGGCATAGTTTATAGCGGTTAGAACAGAAAAGTAAGGAATGATCCCGCTACGTGGAGGCCAAACATTAATAGATGTGCGAACTCGTACGATAATTGAAGGGTGGGGGGGGGGGAGAGGCATGTCCACTATTCATGCATAATATGGGTAAGTAAGACACACACGAAAAGGTAAGCAATTACTTTATTTGTAACATGTTTAAATGGATATTTTTGAACAGAAATAAATAGTTACCGTTTTTCCCCTCTCTTCTCTCCCATATCCCACCTCTTCCTCTCTCTATCTTTCTCTTTATTACTCTTTCTCTCTCTATCTTTCTCTTTATTACTCTTTCTCTCTCTATCTTTCCCTTTCTTACTCTTTCTCCCTCTATCTTTCTGTTTCTTACTCTTTCTCTCTCTAGCTTTCTCTTTTTTACTCTTTCTCCCTCTATCTTTCTCTTTCTTACTCTTTCTCTCTCTAGCATTCTCTTTCTTACTCTTTCTCTCTCTAGCTTTCTCTTTCTTACTCTTTCTCTCTCTAGCTTTCTCTTTATTACTCTTTCTCTCTCTAGCTTTCTCTTTATTACTCTTTCTCTCTCTAGCTCTTTTAACCATAATAGAAACAAAACGCTTGGAAACTTAGAAAAAGATTTCTACTAATCAGAAAATGGCGTCGGAATTTTCATCACAGACTCTTGTTCCGTCAGGATTAATGCTCGGCTAATACATCAAAGAAAGCTTTATTCTAATTATGAATCATTTCTGATTATACAATCTTGTTTTCGTCAAACTAAAAGAACAGGTTAAAGATGTCCTATTTTCAGTCCATACATAATGCTAGATATGCCGTTATGATATGGTAGTTCCGATATATATATATATATATATATATATATATATATATATATATATATATGCATGTTTGGTTAAACAGTAGGGCCAGCTTCTGTTTATTTATTTTATGATTCGCTTTTTCGATTCGTCGCACGACCGATTTGGTATTGTCGTCCATGTTGTATAAAAAACATTTCAATACCACTTCAACAACACTTCAACATACTTTCGCCCCCCCCCCCTCATAACACAGCCATTCTTGGGATCTCATATTGCAGTATTCGTCTCCCCATAATGGAAGCGTTGTTTATTAAAGTAAATAAACCTAGTATAAACCATGCTCGTTATGAGGGGGGCGAAGGTATGTTAAAGTGTTGTTGAAGTGGTAATGAAATGTTTTTTAAAAGCGTCTTCTTAATAAATTCACCAATCTTTCATTTTGCATACTCATTCATCCGATTGAAGATGACCGACGTCGGTCGAAAACGTTCGCGAAAATATGGCGATTTTATACCCAACCAGACGACAATACCCAATCGGTCGTGCGAGGAATCGAAAAACGAATCAAAAAATAAATAAACAGAAGCTGTTGCTACTGTTTAACCAAACATGCATAAGAGAAGGAATGCTGCCAAATTATACACACACACACACACGCATATATATATACACACATATATATATATATATATATATATATATATATATATATATATATATATATATGAAACTAAAAGTATACTTTTAGAGGATATAACCTATAGTGAAATAGTTTAAGCTCAATATACGAGATAGAGCAATTATAAAGATAAATGAAACAATTTGTAATTCGTACATATTTATTCTTCTATTCATCTTTATATATATATATATATATATATATATATATATATATATATATATATATATATATATTATAACTCAGAAAAATACAAGATGAATGACATAATCAATATTATGTGATCATGTTCAAAGTGTTCCACATAAACAAAAGTTCATGTGTACATACGTTTCAGAAATTAAAAGAACACATCTTCGGCGCAAAATAACAGAAAAAATAAGTCATTTCGTTAAAGATCCAGGTAAATATTTTATTAAATCCTTTTTTTTCATCATATTTTATGGCTGATCATTCTACTTCATAGACGCACTACATATTTTAAATTTGAATGTCTATAATTTTTTTCCACATGCTACGTATTTCACAATTTAACTACTTTGTTTTTCTTTAAATCAGTAATCTTGAGAAACTCTTAGAACATTAAAGACGAAACGTCGATGGACATAGAAACAATTTTTCATTTATTCAATACGTTGGATTATTAATTCCATAACTATAATATATATATATATATATATATATATATATATATATATATATATATATATATATATATAATGTGTGTGTGTATATATTAATTTTTATACATATTTCTAGGCAAAGCGTCGTAGTCCATTGATAAGATGCTGGACTATAGTCATCAATATCGAAGGTTCGATACTTGTCTAAGTTAGCCATGCTGATGGCGGCTGTGAGCCAGATACACTTGCCCATTGATTTATTTTATGTACGTATAAATTAAATAAAAATATATATTAACGAAAAATACGCCCTATAAAGTTAAGGGCGACTAATAATGCAATTCTCCGCATCTTAATCATTCATCGAGTGAGACAATCGAAATTTTTGTAGTAAGCAAAAACAAGAACATAAAACCAATAAAATATTTGTAAAAATAGGAGAAACTTAAAACATTTTTGATAAATGCTTGAAAATATGTATTATGTTGTCATAATAATTGTATTAAATTTTGTATTATATAATATTTTAAGATTATTTAAAATCTGTTTCTTGAGTTGTCTTAGCTGAATCAAATGAACAATAATTTTGGAAAAATATATTGGACAATATAAACCGATGCTCTTTTGTCATAGTGAAATGATTCATATCAGAAACTGACAAAGATTTTTGTACAAGGAATGTCGGCAAGTGTTCAATTTAACACCAAAATTATAAAACAGAAAACCACTCAATTAACTGTCTTAATCTGTAACATTTTAAAATTACCACAGTCGTTTTTTTTTTTAAATGTTCATGTTCTTGAAAGTAAAAACTTGTATTACTAAATATTACCTCATCTACTGGACAATCTTTTCTTGTAACATACATAACTTTGATATCACATTTTACAGTGATTATTTTCCCAAATGTGAAAATCTTTTCAATAATATGAAATTTTTTCTGTTGTATTCACTTCCCTTAATAATGGATTCAATTTAATTGCTGCTACATTTTGATGAAAAAAAAAACAACAAAAAAACTTTTAACCCGTGGAGAAACATTTTGTCCATCAAAAAGTTTTAAGTAATCTGCCATATCAGTTAGTTTTGATAATTTAACAAACTGATCTTTTTCATGTTCACAAAAAACCTTTTACAACTTCTCATTTTGCTAACATCGTTTTTTTCCTGTTCACAAAAACCTTTTACAACTTCTCATTTTGCTAACATCGTTTTTTTACTGTTCACAAAAACCTTTTACAACTTCTCATTTTGCTAACATCGTTTTTTTACTGTTCACAAAAACCTTTTACAACTTCTCATTTTGCTAACATCGTTTTTTTCCTGTTCACAAAAACCTTTTACAACTTCTCATTTTGCTAACATCGTTTTTTTACTGTTCACAAAAACCTTTTACAACTTCTCATTTTGCTAACATCGTTTTTTTCCTGTTCACAAAAACCTTTTACAACTTCTCATTTTGCTAACATCGTTTTTTTCCTGTTCACAAAACACCTTTTACAACTTCTCATTTTGCTAACATCGTTTTGCCTTCAGAATCAAATTATAATTCAGAAGAAGCTTCAGTAATCCAATTATTCCAAATATTTGAAAAAGGTGGACATAGTCAAAAGGTAAGTACAAGCGATTTTTGCTAGTGAAGGCTTATCATAAATAGTGTAAAATTCTTCGAAAAAAGATTGATTGGTTGTGTTGTTATCACATACATATGCAATCACTCGACCATTTAATTGTTTAATTATATTAACAATATTTGCCATTTTTTTTAAATATAATAATGTTGGCTCTAACTTGGCAACTGGGATCATTTGAAGCAAAAGTTTTTGCCCACCATGTAAACATTTGACCATGATTCCCAATACTGTTTTTGCTCATCCTTAATAATTTTCAGCAAAACAAAATGCATTTTCTTCGTGATATTGTAGTGAAGTTTTTACAAACACTTGATCAACTAAAAGAATACACTTTTTTTTCTGATTTTCAGAAATTTTAGAAAATATGTAACCCAGAAAAGTACACGTTCTCACACTGGGTAACTTGAAGTCGGTTATATGATGACTAAGACGTTATAAAATATTCAAATGACCTAATAAGAATATTATAATCATAATGATTTGTCCCAATACTTGGTGGGGACATTATATAAATATTCGAATGACCTAATAAGAATATTATAATAATAATGTTTTGTCCCAATACTTGGTGGGGACATTATATAAATATTCGAATGACCTAATAAGAATATTATAATAATAATGTTTTCTCCCAATACTTGGTGGGGACATTATATAAATATTCAAATGACCTAATAAGAATATTATAATCATAATGTTTTGTCCCAATACTTGGTGGGGACATTATATAAATATTCGAATGACCTAATAAGAATATTATGATCATAATGTTTTGTCCCAATACTTGGTGGGGACATTATATAAATATTCGAATGACCTAATAAGAATATTATAATAATAATGTTTTCTCCCAATACTTGGTGGGGACATTATATAAATATTCGAATGACCTAATAAGAATATTATAATCATAATGTTTTGTCCCAATACTTGGTGGGGACATTATATAAATATTCGAATGACCTAATAAGAATATTATAATAATAATGTTTTGTCCCAATACTTGGTGGGGACATTATATAAATATTCGAATGACCTAATAAGAATATTATAATCATAATGATTTGTCCCAATACTTGGTGGGGACATTATATAAATATTCGAATGACCTAATAAGAATATTATAATAATAATGTTTTGTCCCAATACTTGGTGGGGACATTATATAAATGTTCGAATGACCTAATAAGAATATTATAATAATAATGTTTTGTCCCAATACTTGGTGGGGACATTATATAAATATTCGAATGACCTAATAAGACTATTATAATCATAATGATGTGTCCCAATACTTGGTGGGGACATTATATAAATATTCGAATGACCTAATAAGAATATTATAATAATAATGTTTTGTCCCAATATTTGGTGGGGACATTATATAAATATTCGAATGACCGAATAAGAATATTATAATCATAATGTTTTTTCCCAATACTTGGTGGGGACATTATATAAATATTCGAATGACCTAATAAGAATATTATAATCATAATGTTTTGTCCCAATACTTGGTGGGGACATTATATAAATATTCGAATGACCTAATAAGAATATTATAATAATAATGATTTGTCCCAATACTTGGTGGGGACATTATATAAATATTCGAATGACCTAATAAGAATATTATAATAATAATGATTTGTCCCAATACTTGGTGGGGACATTATATAAATATTCGAATGACCGAATAAGAATATTATAATCATAATGTTTTTTCCCAATACTTGGTGGGGACATTATATAAATATTCGAATGACCTAATAAGAATATTATAATCATAATGTTTTGTCCCAATACTTGGTGGGCACATTATATAAATATTCGAATGACCTAATAAGAATATTATAATCATAATGTTTTGTCCCAATACTTGGTGGGGACATTATATAAATATTCGAATGACCTAATAAGAATATTATAATAATAATGATTTGTCCCAATACTTGGTGGGGACATTATATAAATATTCGAATGACCGAATAAGAATATTATAATCATAATGTTTTTTCCCAATACTTGGTGGGGACATTATATAAATATTCGAATGACCTAATAAGAATATTATGATCATAATGTTTTGTCCCAATACTTGGTGGGGACATTATATAAATATTCGAATGACCTAATAAGAATATTATAATAATAATGTTTTCTCCCAATACTTGGTGGGGACATTATATAAATATTCAAATGACCTTATAAGAATATTATAATCATAATGATTTGTCCCAATACTTGGTGGGGACATTATATAAATATTCTAATGACCTAATAAGAATATTATGATCATAATGTTTTGTCCCAATACCTGGTGGGGACATTATATAAATATTCAAATGACCAAATAAGAATATTATAATCATAATGATTTGTCCCAATACTTGGGGGGACATTATATAAATATTCGAATGACCTAATAAGAATATTATGATCATAATGTTTTGTCCCATAACTTGGTGGGGACATTATATAAATATTCGAATAACCTAATAAGAATATTATAATAATAATGTTTTCTCTCAATACTTGGTGGGGACATTATATAAATATTCAAATGACCTAATAAGAATATTATAATCATAATGTTTTGTCCCAATACTTGGTGGGGACATTATACAAATATTCGAATGACCTAATAAGAATATTATGATCATAATGTTTTGTCCCAATACTTGGTGGGGACATTATATAAATATTCGAATGACCTAATAAGAATATTATAATAATAATGTTTTCTCCCAATACTTGGTGGGGACATTATATAAATATTCAAATGACCTAATAAGAATATTATAATCATAATGTTTTGTCCCAATACTTGGTGGGGACATTATATAAATATTCGAATGACCTAATAAGAATATTATAATAATAATGTTTTGTCCCAATACTTGGTGGGGACATTATATAAATATTCGAATGACCTAATAAGAATATTATAATCATAATGATTTGTCCCAATACTTGGTGGGGACATTATATAAATATTCGAATGACCTAATAAGAATATTATAATAATAATGTTTTGTCCCAATACTTGGTGGGGACATTATATAAATATTCGAATGACCTAATAAGAATATTATAATAATAATGTTTTGTCCCAATACTTGGTGGGGACATTATATAAATATTCGAATGACCTAATAAGAATATTATAATCATAATGATTTGTCCCAATACTTGGTGGGGACATTATATAAATATTCGAATGACCTAATAAGAATATTATAATCATAATGTTTTGTCCCAATACTTGGTGGGGACATTATATAAATATTCGAATGACCTAATAAGACTATTATAATCATAATGATTTGTCCCAATACTTGGTGGGGACATTATATAAATATTCGAATGACCGAATAAGAATATTATAATCATAATGTTTTTTCCCAATACTTGGTGGGGACATTATATAAATATTCGAATGACCTAATAAGAATATTATAATCATAATGTTTTGTCCCAATACTTGGTGGGGACATTATATAAATATTCGAATGACCTAATAAGAATATTATAATAATAATGATTTGTCACAATACTTGGTGGGGACATTATATAAATATTCGAATGACCTAATAAGAATATTATAATAATAATGATTTGTCCCAATACTTGGTGGGGACATTATATAAATATTCAAATGACCGAATAAGAATATTATAATCATAATGTTTTTTCCCAATACTTGGTGGGGACATTATATAAATATTCGAATGACCTAATAAGAATATTATAATCATAATGTTTTGTCCCAATACTTGGTGGGGACATTATATAAATATTCGAATGACCTAATAAGAATATTATAATCATAATGTTTTGTCCCAATACTTGGTGGGGACATTATATAAATATTCGAATGACCTAATAAGAATATTATAATAATAATGATGTGTCCCAATACTTGGTGGGGACATTATATAAATATTCGAATGACCGAATAAGAATATTATAATCATAATGTTTTTTCCCAATACTTGGTGGGGACATTATATAAATATTCGAATGACCTAATAAGAATATTATGATCATAATGTTTTGTCCCAATACTTGGTGGGGACATTATATAAATATTCGAATGACCTAATAAGAATATTATAATAATAATGTTTTCTCCCAATACTTGGTGGGGACATTATATAAATATTCAAATGACCTAATAAGAATATTATAATCATAATGTTTTGTCCCAATACTTGGTGGGGACATTATATAAATATTCGAATGACCTAATAAGAATATTATGATCATAATGTTTTGTCCCAATACTTGGTGGGGACATTATATAAATATTCGAATGACCTAATAAGAATATTATAATAATAATGTTTTCTCCCAATACTTGGTGGGGACATTATATAAATATTCAAATGACCTAATAAGAATATTATAATCATAATGTTTTGTCCCAATACTTGGTGGGGACATTATATAAATATTCGAATGACCTAATAAGAATATTATAATAATAATGTTTTGTCCCAATACTTGGTGGGGACATTATATAAATATTCGAATGACCTAATAAGAATATTATAATCATAATGATTTGTCCCAATACTTGGTGGGGACATTATATAAATATTCGAAATACCTAATAAGAATATTATAATAATAATGTTTTGTCCCAATACTTGGTGGGGACATTATATAAATATTCGAATGACCTAATAAGAATATTATAATAATAATGTTTTGTCCCAATACTTGGTGGGGACATTATATAAATATTCGAATGACCTAATAAGAATATTATAATCATAATGATTTGTCCCAATACTTGGTGGGGACATTATATAAATATTCGAATGACCTAATAAGAATATTATAATAATAATGTTTTGTCCCAATACTTGGTGGGGACATTATATAAATATTCGAATGACTTAATAAGAATATTATAATCATAATGATTTGTCCCAATACTTGGTGGGGACATTATATAAATATTCGAATGACCTAATAAGAATATTATAATAATAATGTTTTGTCCCAATACTTGGTGGGGACATTATATAAATATTCGAATGACCGAATAAGAATATTATAATCATAATGTTTTTTCCCAATACTTGGTGGGGACATTATATAAATATTCGAATGACCTAATAAGAATATTATAATCATAATGTTTTGTCCCAATACTTGGTGGGGACATTATATAAATATTCGAATGACCTAATAAGAATATTATAATAATAATGATTTGTCCCAATACTTGGTGGGGACATTATATAAATATTCGAATGACCTAATAAGAATATTATAATAATAATGATTTGTCCCAATACTTGGTGGGGACATTATATAAATATTCGAATGACCGAATAAGAATATTATAATCATAATGTTTTTTCCCAATACTTGGTGGGGACATTATATAAATATTCGAATGACCTAATAAGAATATTATAATCATAATGTTTTGTCCCAATACTTGGTGGGGACATTATATAAATATTCGAATGACCTAATAAGAATATTATAATAATAATGATTTGTCCCAATACTTGGTGGGGACATTATATAAATATTCGAATGACCTAATAAAAATATTATAATAATAATGATTTGTCCCAATACTTGGTGGGGACATTATATAAATATTCGAATGACCGAATAAGAATATTATAATCATAATGTTTTTTCCCAATACTTGGTGGGGACATTATATAAATATTCGAATGACCTAATAAGAATATTATAATCATAATGTTTTGTCCCAATACTTGGTGGGGACATTATATAAATATTCGAATGACCTAATAAGAATATTATAATAATAATGATTTGTTCCAATACTTGGTGGGGACATTATATAAATATTCGAATGACCGAATAAGAATATTATAATCATAATGTTTTTTCCCAATACTTGGTGGGGACATTATATAAATATTCGAATGAACTAATAAGAATATTATAATCATAATGTTTTGTCCCAATACTTGGTGGGGACATTATATAAATATTCGAATGACCTAATAAGAATATTATAATCATAATGTTTTGTCCCAATACTTGGTGGGGACATTATATAAATATTCGAATGACCTAATAAGAATATTATAATCATAATGATTTGTCCCAATACTTGGTGGGGACATTATATAAATATTCGAATGACCGAATAAGAATATTATAATCATAATGTTTTTTCCCAATACTTGGTGGGGACATTATATAAATATTCGAATGACCTAATAAGAATATTATAATCATAATAATTTGTCCCAATACTTGGTGGGAACATTATATAAATATTCGAATGACCTAATAAGAATATTATAATCATAATGTTTTGTCCCAATACTTGGTGGGGACATTATATAGATATTCAAATGACCTAATAAGAATATTATAATCATAATGTTTTGTCCCAATACTTGGTGGGGACATTATATAAATATTCGAATGACCTAATAAGAATATTATAATCATAATGATTTGTCCCAATACTTGGTGGGGACATTATATAAATATTCGAATGACCTAATAAGAATATTATGATCATAATGATTTGTCCCAATACTTGGTGGGGACATTATATAAATATTCGAATGACCTAATAAGAATATTATAATAATAATGTTTTCTCCCAATACTTGGTGGGGACATTATATAAATATTCAAATGACCTAATAAGAATATTATAATCATAATGTTTTGTCCCAATACTTGGTGGGGACATTATATAAATATTCGAATGACCTAATGAGAATATTATGATCATAATGTTTTGTCCCAATACTTGGTGGGGACATTATATAAATATTCGAATGACCTAATAAGAATATTATAATAATAATGTATTCTCCCAATACTTGGTGGGGACATTATATAAATATTCAAATGACCTAATAAGAATATTATAATTATAATGTTTTGTCCCAATACTTGGTGGGGACATTATATAAATATTCGAATGACCTAATAAGAATATTATAATCATAATGATTTGTCCCAATACTTGGTGGGGACTTTATATAAATATTCGAATGACCTAATAAGAATATTATAATAATAATGTTTTGTCCCAATACTTGGTGGGGACATTATATAAATATTCGAATGACCGAATAAGAATATTATAATCATAATGTTTTTTCCCAATACTTGGTGGGGACATTATATAAATATTCGAATGACCTAATAAGAATATTATAATCATAATGTTTTGTCCCAATACTTGGTGGGGACATTATATAAATATTCGAATGACCTAATAAGAATATTATAATAATAATGATTTGTTCCAATAAATGGTGGGGACATTATATAAATATTCGAATGACCGAATAAGAATATTATAATCATAATGTTTTTTCCCAATACTTGGTGGGGACATTATATAAATATTCGAATGAACTAATAAGAATATTATAATCATAATGTTTTGTCCCAATACTTGGTGGGGACATTATATAAATATTCGAATGACCTAATAAGAATATTATAATCATAATGTTTTGTCCCAATACTTGGTGGGGACATTATATAAATATTCGAATGACCTAATAAGAATATTATAATCATAATGATTTGTCCCAATACTTGGTGGGGACATTATATAAATATTCGAATGACCGAATAAGAATATTATAATCATAATGTTTTTTCCGAATACTTGGTGGGGACATTATATAAATATTCGAATGACCTAATAAGAATATTATAATCATAATGATTTGTCCCAATACTTGGTGGGAACATTATATAAATATTCGAATGACCTAATAAGAATATTATAATCATAATGTTTTGTCCCAATACTTGGTGGGGACATTATATAGATATTCAAATGACCTAATAAGAATATTATAATCATAATGTTTTGTCCCAATACTTGGTGGGGACATTATATAAATATTCGAATGACCTAATAAGAATATTATAATCATAATGATTTGTCCCAATACTTGGTGGGGACATTATATAAATATTCGAATGACCTAATAAGAATATTATGATCATAATGATTTGTCCCAATACTTGGTGGGGACATTATATAAATATTCGAATGACCTAATAAGAATATTATAATAATAATGTTTTCTCCCAATACTTGGTGGGGACATTATATAAATATTCAAATGACCTAATAAGAATATTATAATCATAATGTTTTGTCCCAATACTTGGTGGGGACATTATATAAATATTCGAATGACCTAATGAGAATATTATGATCATAATGTTTTGTCCCAATACTTGGTGGGGACATTATATAAATATTCGAATGACCTAATAAGAATATTATAATAATAATGTATTCTCCCAATACTTGGTGGGGACATTATATAAATATTCAAATGACCTAATAAGAATATTATAATTATAATGTTTTGTCCCAATACTTGGTGGGGACATTATATAAATATTCGAATGACCTAATAAGAATATTATAATCATAATGTTTTGTCCCAATACTTGGTGGGGACTTTATATAAATATTCGAATGACCTAATAAGAATATTATAATAATAATGTTTTGTCCCAATACTTGGTGGGGACATTATATAAATATTCGAATGACCGAATAAGAATATTATAATCATAATGTTTTTTCCCAATACTTGGTGGGGACATTATATAAATATTCGAATGACCTAATAAGAATATTATAATCATAATGTTTTGTCCCAATACTTGGTGGGGACATTATATAAATATTCGAATGACCTAATAAGAATATTATAATAATAATGATTTGTCCCAATACTTGGTGGGGACATTATATAAATATTCGAATGACCTAATAAGAATATTATAATAATAATGATTTGTCCCAATACTTGGTGGGGACATTATATAAATATTCGAATGACCGAATAAGAATATTATAATCATAATGTTTTTTCCCAATACTTAGTGGGGACATTATATAAATATTCGAATGACTTAATAAGAATATTATAATCATAATGTTTTGTCCCAATACTTGGTGGGGACATTATATAAATATTCGAATGACCTAATAAGAATATTATAATAATAATGATTTGTCCCAATACTTGGTGGGGACATTATATAAATATTCGAATGACCGAATAAGAATATTATAATCATAATGTTTTTTCCCAATACTTGGTGGGGACATTATATAAATATTGGAATGACCTAATAAGAATATTATAATCATAATGTTTTGTCCCAATACTTGGTGGGGACATTATATAAATATTCGAATGACCTAATAAGAATATTATAATCATAATGTTTTGTCCCAATACTTGGTGGGGACATTATATAAATATTCGAATGACCTAATAAGAATATTATAATCATAATGATTTGTCCCAATACTTGGTGGGGGCATTATATAAATATTCGAATGACCGAATAAGAATATTATAATCATAATGTTTTTTCCCAATACTTGGTGGGGACATTATATAAATATTCGAATGACCTAATAAGAA